>CM062607.1:15301762-15612055 GCA_031470985.1 Agastache rugosa
GAATGTAGTATCCCGTCTTTCTTAAGTAATTAAAATAATTAACTTAATGAGAAAGACAAGAATATTAGTAAAATAAAAATTTTCTTTCCGAAAATTTTACCCGGCAGATATATTCTACCGGAAAAATGAGTTTTAATTAATTTTTATCGTCTCGGTTAATCCGAAACGAAGAAGTTTTTACATTTATCAATAGATGATAAATGTTTAGTCATTAATTGACTAAAAGAATAATTTAATTTAATTACGTGAAATTCTACGTGATTTATTGTTTAAAAAAATTAGTTCGGTCGATTTGAAAATGCTTCGAATCTCCGATTCTTTCTGTGAGATTTTTATCTAAGGTTCGTGAAACCTTAATCTTAATTACTGTGTTGAGAAATTAGAGAGTTTTTGGAAGATTAATTAATTATTAATTAATTGAATTAATAATTAATTAAATGAATTAACCAAACTTAGCCATTAAGTTTTAATTTAATAATAACCTATCCTATACTCTAAACCTAGGTTATTAGATTATTTAGCTAACTCTCTCATCTCTCCCTCACTCATCACACGCACACACACAACACAAACATCAGCACTCTCTCTCAATCTCTCTTCTCTCTCGATCTCTCATCCTCACTCTCAAACTAACACACAACTCCATTATTGATCATCATCCAAGCTTCCAAGGCTAAAGTCATCTTCTCAAAGTAGCTAAGTAAGATTTAATTTCAATTCTTCCAAGCTCCTATTTCATTTTCATGGAGGAAGATCATATATATATATATATATATCGACAACTTTGGGAAGAAATTGAAGAAGTAGCTAGATGATGTTCATATCTTAGTATGATGTTTTTATGATGGTTATATGATGTTAAGAAGATCAATTGTGAGATAAATTGATGCATGAAGAACTTTAATTATATCTATATATATATATTTCGATTAATTTGGGAGAAACCCTAGAAATGGTTAGTTAATCTTCATGTCTTAATATTATGCTTATATAGTGATTATATGATCATTGGTATAATTAAATAAAGCATGAAGAACCCTAACCCTAATTTTTGGAGAAAATCGAAAATATGAAGAAATTGTCAAATTTTGATTCATGCATTGTTTGATGTTATGATCTTCATAAATTATGCTTAGAATATGATTATAAGATCAATTATGTAATTAGATTAAACATGAGAAAACCCTAACCCTAGTTGAGAATTTTCGATAAATGCAAGAAATAAAGAAAATGTTGATGCATGTCTTATATATTCATTTTGATGACATAAATGAATTTAGATAGTTGTTTTAAGAATGTTTCATGTTGGAAGTAATTAAAAATTTCCAACCAATTTCATTTTGAGAAAATAATCGATTAAATAAGAAAATAAATTAGGGTTTAATAATGTAATGTTATATGATGAATTTGATGATTCAATTAAAAATATATGAGATTAATGAAGTATATTAGATCAAGAGATAATGAAACAAAAGCTTGATTAACCCTAGAAACCCTAGAAAATCGAATTAGGGTTCCTAAATTAGGGTTGGAAGATTAATACTAAATTGAATGAAATTAAATGAAGAAATGAGCTTAAAATAATAAATAAGTATATTAGAAATTGAAAAGAAGAGAAGATAAATAAAGAAATGTTAATTTTTATAAAAACCGAAAATTTAAAATAAATAAATAAAATATTAATTAAATTTTAATTATGAAATGAATTGCATTTATAAACTTCTTAATAAAAATTAAGTATTATATGACTTTCTGGAAATTTAATTCAAAGAAATAAAGATTTTCTATTTTTGGATGATTTTCCCGATTTAAGAGTTTATATGATTAATAGAGTGTATTTAAAGTATAATTATGTTTGTTATAATTAAATAAATGTATAGAATTAAATTGAGAATTTTCTGAATCCGTTAGACGGATTAAAATCGATTTAGTCAGTTGTGATGAATAGTAAATTATCAATGTTGAAGTTACATGAAATTCGACTGGTGTTGATGCTTAATGAGGAATTAAGATAGATTAAGATAGATTAAGAACGGTTGAAAAGTTAAGATAGGAATTCTCGAATTTCGTCAAGTTACGGCGTAGAAATTCGAATAGAATTTCGTTAAGATTATCGAAGTCGTTAGTCGATAAAAGCTCTCATTCTAAAATCGTTATTCCGTTTCGATTAAAGGAGCAAGCGGAAGCGGGAGCAGAAACGTGAAGTAAAGGATTGAAATCGTTAAAGATTTAAAGTTAAAGCTTAAGTTTATCAGGTGGGCTTTCTAAACTAAAATATGTGAAAAGCATGATATACTATGGTTTTAAAGTTTTGATACTTGCCCAAATTATTTTTGAATGTTAAGTATGTTACCATTTACTTCAGAAAGACGAATTCGGTTTCACGCAAGGTGAAATCTGTGTACACATTGGTAATTGTGCGCATTTCTTTGATAGACCGGTTATACGTAACCGTGAGTCTTTCGTTGATATGCCGATTACAAGTGATTGAGAAAGACGCCTCTTTCTCATCACTATTGTTTACTTGTAGATATGGTTCATACTGTTATAACTGTCTGCAGACAAATGATTTTTAAGAAAAGAAAATATTTTTAACATTTTACGAGTTGTTTTCAGAAAATCCTCGTATTATGTTTTCTGGCAAGTTTTCATATATAGCTATATTCAGCAAAGCTTTCAAATGTTTTCGGCATGTGTTCACTGAGTACGTAGTACTCAGCCCTGCATGTTATTTCTAAAACGTGCAGGTTAGCAGGGATGAAGATGATGAGTACTGGATGGACTATGGTTGTTGTTAAACGTTGTTATGTAAAGAAAGTCATTTTTGAGAAGTTGACCTAGAATATGTGTCTTCATACATATATTCTCATGTTTTCCGCTGCAAGAAAATGAAGTTGATATCATTAGAACATTTAAATTCTAAAGTCGAACTCGTATTGTCAAGTATCCTTTTGAACTCTTTTTGTTAAAGTGTGTTTTAAACCTAGTCTTGATAGGTATTAAATAAAATCTCTATTCCATGAAGCTTTGTCGAACTCGAAACATTTTTCTTTATCTTATTTTCTTGATCCTCAAGTCATTCTGTCATCTTCTTGATCAATTGTCGGTTATTTGATTGATCAGGTCTTTTGGTTCCGAGTGATTTGAGTTATGTTTATTGATATGTATGTCATATTGAAATCAGTTGATCGTCTCGAGTCATATTTGTGATAATATTCTAAAATTATGAATTGTTGAGTATGGTCATTCCTTTGAACGATAGTTGGGTCGCTATCTTTATTCTTTTGTTAATCATAAATTGTGTAAGTCGTGGGACCTACCGGCCTTGACATCTAATATCGAGGTTCGGGCTGCAACATATGGATTCTATGTTAAAAACTAAGTGTTGTGGAATTTTTCGGAAATTTAATACGAAGTTTTGATCATTTCTATTTTCCGATGAATTTTTCTAAGTTGAAGGTTGATATGTTTGTATGATATGAAGTGATGATTTGAATAGGTAATTATGTTTATTATGGTTTAGTAATAATAAGGAATTAATTTGAGAATTTTCAGAGCTTGTTTGTCGAGTCAAATCCGTTTCGTATTTGAAGATATGAATAGTAATTAATGTATGATTATGTTAAGTGTGATTTTGGTCAATGATGAGTTAAGATAGAGTAAGAGCGTTTAAGAAGTTAAATTAGAAATTCTCAAGTTTCGTCGAGTTTCGACGTAGAATTTCGAAGTAAATTAGAAGTTAAGAATATCGAATTCGTTTATTCGATAGTAGTTAATTTTCGTTCTGAATTCGTGAATTCTAGTTTGAATGAAGGATCGAGTGGAAGTGTGAATCCGAGAATTCAGAATCGATAAAGGTTAAGTCCAAAGCTTCAGTTATCAGGTGGGCTTTCTAAACAAAGAAATGATGAATGCTATATATATATGATTATATATATGTGATGTTTTAATTTGATTAACTTGCCAAATGTTTTAAGTTTTTGTATGATACCATCTACTGAAGAAGGACGAATTCGGTCCCGCACAAGGTGGGATTTGTGTACACATTAGTAATCGTGAGTCTTTCTTTGATGGGTCGGTTACATTGGTAATCGTGAGCCTTTCTCTGATAGACCGGTTACAAGTGATTGAGAAAGAGGCCTCTTTCTCATCACTACTATTTATAGTAGATATGGTTCATACTTAATGAGTATTTTGACTGCAGTCACTTATTTCAAAAGAAAATGCTTGAGCAAGCACAAGTTTGTTTTCAAAAAGTTACTTGTGCAATGTTTTATGGCAAGTTTAATCTATAGCTCTAAGAAGCAAGTTTTCAAATATTTTTGGCATCTGTCCACTGAGTACTTCGTACTCAGGCCTGCATGTTATTTCTAAAATGTGCAGGTTAGCTCGGATGAAGATGGAAGTGTGCTTGGACGGACTTTTGTTGGTTGAGTATTTTGAAAGTTGTTTAAACTAGAGTTGAGTCATATGTCTTCATACATATGATTCTCTATATTTTTCCGCTGCAACACTTTGAAATATAGGTTGAAGTATGAAGAATGTTCTCGACTTTGAAGTCGTTAATGTTATTTGTGAAGGTTTCAGCTGCAAACTTGTTTTAACTTGAAAATAAGTTGTCAATCCTTTGTTGAGCTCTTTTAAATTATACGACCCTCTTTTATCGTGCTTTCTTGATCTAACGGACTTCTTGTCAATATCGATCTCTTGGCATCGTTGGTCGTACGATACTAATTGTTGGTTGGAATTGTCGAGCATGTTATTGATTTCTTGTTAAGCATGTTCGTTGAGATGTTGTTAAAGGATAAGTTTAACTCCCGGTATCGTTGTTTGTTAAGAATAGTTGACAAATGTTTGGTTTTGTTGGATAACTGGGTCGTTATCTATTCCTTGGTTAATCATACATTGTGTACGTCGTGAGACCCACCGGCTCGGTCATCTTTATTCTGAGTCGGGCTGCGACAATATTGTTGAATTATTTTGTAGTGAAATGTACACATATGATAAATGCATTTATGTGGTGTAGTTTGTGCATTGTATTTATGGATATTGTGCAGATTGGTATAATTGATATATGTCAAACATATCAAGCATGTCAATAATCTATGACTACGTAAACAGTAATGAGTCATAAAGTAGTGTAATTAAGGTCCAATATGTATGTATATTTCAAAAAAAAAATTGATGCAAATATAATTTATGCGAGATCAATGTGTTTAATATAAATCATTTTTGTACTTTTTGCATTGTCTTATTGGCTATTGTGCATTTAGTTTTAACATATAACTAGTACCATATATTTTAAATTTATATCAATTATTTGTTCCATTTTTAACGTTATGTTTTGATTCCGTGTTCACAGGACAAAATTTAAGCACGATAAGATACATGTCGTATTGAGGATGATGACTTTGTTGATAGCATAGCTCCAAAGAGACCAATTAAAAGTAGGCAAAAACTCATGTACAGCCGGCCGACCCAACCTGACCCGGTCAACATTGACCGGTCAATGGTCAACATTGACCGTTGACTTTTTTAAATTTTTTTAAAGAGGCGAGCGAGGGGAGCCGAAGGCCTCAGAGCTAGCTAAAAAATATTAATGTTGCCACAATCATTATCTATAAATTAAAAAATCGGAGTCGAAGGCGGAGAAAAAAAACGTAAAAGTCAACAGTCAAATGTTGACCGTTGACCGGTCAACATTGACCGAGACGGCTCGGGCTAGTCGGGTCGGATCGGGTTGGCCCGGCTGTACTAGAGTGCAACTCTAGTAATGATGGGCGCAGAAGTCTTTAGTAATGAGTGGGAAGACTGTTAAAAAATATGGGCGCAGAAGTCTTTAGTAATGATGAGAGAAAAATCATGTGCAGTCCCTAATGTTTATTTTATGGCTTTCTTGGTTTTGGAAGGTCTAAAATATTTGTTTATCATAATATTATTCAAATATTAATTTTAAGCCAAGTATTTAATAATTTATGCATCGATTTCTTCATATTAGTGCATTAGATCTGTAGAGAATTGTGTATCTATGCTAAATGCATTTATGTGGTATGGTTTGTGCACTATATTATGCTATGTGTTGATGTTGGGAAAATTAATAGAGTTTTGATTTGATACCAAAACCCAGCTGACCCCAACCGAGTAGATGATTGCACAAGCCTAAGCATTTTTCAGCTCACCTGTTTGAGCTTATAGAGTTTTTTAGTTTACAGGTAGAGCAGCTGAAGACAGCAGAAGACATAGCTAAGCAGACACATCTGAGGAACTCAGCAGAGCAGACTCAGCAGAGTAGACCAAGCAGAGTCAAAGACCCAGCAGTATCAAGACCCAGCTCAGTGACGGAAACCCAGCTCAGTGTCGAATACCCAGCTCAGTGTAAAAGACCCAGCTTAGTGTCGATGACACAGCTCAGGTCTGAGACACAGCTCAGGTTGAAGACACAGCTCAGGATGATGATACAGCTCAGGTCTAAGACACAGCTCAGAGTCGAGACGCAGCAGAGTCAAAGACGTTGAAGACATAGCAGAGAAACTTAGTAGCTCGAAGACGAAGACTGTTGGGAAAATTATAAGGTTTTGATTTGATACCAAAACCCAACTGATTCTCCAACCGAATAGATGATTGCGTCAACCTAAATAGTGTTTTCCAGCTCGCCTGTTTGAGCTTTAGATTTTCTAGGTTTACAGGTTAAGGAAGCGGAAGACAGCAGTCGACCCAGCTGTGTCTACAGCAGGAGTCAGCTAGCGGAAGACAGCATGAGTTAACCTTCAGCTGAGTCCTCCAGCAGAGCATGATCAAGCTGAAGAGAATTCGAGCTGAGTTCAAAACACAGCCGGTCCAGCTGTACAGATCAAAGGGAACAAACTCTGAAGACATCACTTCAAGTCAGTTTGCCAAATCCAGCTCTGAATTCAAAAGCCAGCTCCAAAGGAAGAAGATCCCGGCGTCAGAGGAAGTCAACATGCCTCGACCAATGAGGGATTGCCGAATCAGCATCCTAGACTTCAGGACCTAGGATGTAACACAAATGAAGACAGGTGCAGATTCGCCCAACGGTAGATCTCGAATTTAAGAAGAGTAGGTAAGATTCAAACGGCTCCTCCAACGGCTAGTCTTGAATCTCTACCCGTCTTCAACCTCATGATCAAATACGAAAAGCTCTCTACAAGCTTTCATTCTCTGAAATCATCAATCTTTCAAAAGCTCTCAAGCAGTTCTACATAGATCAAAGAACACTTTATCTTAAAGTGTTTCTAGTTCAGAAACTGCTTAGTGTAGTATCCCGTCTTTCTTAAGTAATTAAAATAATTAATCTTCTGAGAAAGACAAGAATTTTAGTAAAATAAAGATTTTCTTTCCGAAAATTTTATCCGGCAGATATATTCTACCGGAAAAATGAGTTTTAATTAATTTTTATCGTCTCGGTTAATCCGAAACGAAGAAGTTTTTACATTTATCAATAGATGATAAATGTTTAGTCATTAATTGACAAGAAGAAGAATTTAATTTAATTACGTGAAATTTTACGTAATTAATCGCTTAAAAATTTAGTTTCGGTCGATTTGAAAATGCTTCAAATCTCCGATTCTTTCTGTGAGATTTTTATCTAAGGTTCGTGAAACCTTAATCTTAATTACTGTGTTGAGAAATTAGAGAATTATTAGAAGATTAATTAGTTATTAATTAATTGAATTAATAACTAATTAAATGAATTAACCAAAACTTAGCTATTAAGTTTTAATTTTATAATAAGCTATCCTATACATCTAAACCTAGGGTTATAACTAATATATGTATAGTTATTTCTCTCATCTCTCTTCACACGCACACACCCAAACATAGCAGCATTCTTTCTCTCATTTCTCTCTTCTCTCTCGACACACACATGCACACACACACCATTGATGATCAACTAGAAGCTCAAGAAACAAAGATCAATCCATCCCTAAATAATTAATCAAGGTTGGATTTATGTTTTTGAAGTTATTATATCAAGATTATGGTTAAAACTTCCATCTTCATATATGTATATATATATGATCGAAAATTTGGGAGAAGTATTGGAAATGGTTAGATGTTCTTCATATCTTAGTATTATGCTTGTATGATGAATATATGATCATTAGTATGATTAAATCAAGCATGAAGAACCCTAATCCTAATTCTATTTTTTTTTTCGAAATTTTGGAAGAAATTAGAGAAAGTGATGATATGATTTTAATCTCTTGGTATGATGCTTATATGTTGTTTTCATAATGATATTATGATGATTAGATGATCAATTATTAGCTTAAGAAATGCATGAGAAACCCTAGATATAGATATATATATATATATATCGAAATTTTGAAGAAGAAATGAAGAAGTGATTGAATGATGATTTGTTCTTCATGAATTATGCTTAGAATATGATTATAAGATCAAATATGTAATTAGATTTAAGCATGAAAAACTCTAGCTATCAATTGGCAATTTTCGAAAATGAGAAGAAAATGGGAAATAATGAATACATGAATTATATGATTGATTTAATGATATAAATGAGTTTAGTTAAGTATTTTAAGAATGTTTCATGTTGGAAATAATTAAAAATTTCCAACCAATTTCATTTTGAGAAAATAACCGATTAAATAAGAATATAAATTAGGGTTTAATAATGTAATGCTAGATGATGAATTGGATGATTCAATTAAAGATATATGAGATTAATGAAGTATTTTAGATCAAGAGATAATGAAAAATTAGCTTGATTAACCCTAGAAACCCTAGAAAATCAAATTAGGGTTCTTAAATTAGGGTTGAAAGATTAATACTTAATTGAATGAAATTAAATGAAGAAATGAGCTTAAGATGATAATTAAGTATATTAGAAATTAAAAAGAAGAGAAAATAATTAAAGAAATATTAATTTTAATATAACCGAAAATTTAAAATAAATAAATAAAATATTAATAAAATTTTAATTAAGAAATTAATTGCATTTATGAACTTCTTAATAAAAAATTAAGTGTTATATAATTTTATGGAAATTTAATTCAAAGAAATAAAGATTTTTCTATTTATGGTTGACTTTCCCGATTTGGAAATTTATATGTTTAATTGAGTTAATGTGTGTATTTAAAGTATAATTATGTTTGTTATAATTAAATAAAGGTATAGAATTAAATTGAAAATTTTCTGAATCCGTTAGACGGATTAAAATCGATTTAGTCAGTTGTGATGAATAGTAGTTTATAAATACTATTGTTGTATGAGAATTGATTAATATTGATGCTTAATGAGGAATTTAGATAGATTAAGATAGATTAAGAACGTTTGAAAAGTTAAGATAGGAATTCTCGAATTTCATCAAGTTACGACGTAGAAATTCGAATAGAATTTCGTTAAGAATATCGAAGTCGTTAGTCGATAGAAGCTCTCGTTCTAAAATCGTTATTCCGTTTCGATTAAAGGAGCAAGCGGAAGCGGGAGCAGAAACGTGAAGTAAAAGGGCTACAAGCGTTAGAGCTTAAAGTTTAAAGCTTAAGTTTATCAGGTGGGCTTTCTAAACTAAAATATGTGAAAAGCATGATATCGTATGTTTTACAAAGTTTTGATACTTGCCAAATGATTTTAAAAATGTTTAAGTATGTTACCATCTACTTCAGAAAGACGAATTCGGTTTCACGCAAGGTGAAATCTGTGTACACATTGGTAATCGTGCGCATTTCTTTGATAGGCCGATTATTCATAATCGTGAGCCTTTCCTTGATATGCCGATTACAAGTGATTGAGAAAGAGGCCTCTTTCTCATCACCATTATTTATTTGTAGATATGGTTCATACTGTTATAAATGTCTGCAGACAAATGAGTTTTGAAAAGAAAATATTTTTAGCATTTTACGAGTTGTTTTCAGAAAATCCTCGTATTATGTTTTCCGGCAAGTTTTCATATATAGCTGTATTCAGCAAAGTTTTCAAATGTTTTCGGCATGTGTTCACTGAGTACGTAGTACTCAGCCCTGCATGTTATTTCTAAAACGTGCGGTGTTAAAGGTGGATGCAGATGACGAGGCTGGATGGATGTTGGTTGTTGTTGTTAATATTTTGAAAAATAAAGAGCCTAGATTATATGTCGTCATACATATAGTCTTTCGTATTCCGCTGCCATGTTAAGATGATTTTTTTTAAATTATGATGAAGTTGTTTAAACCCTAGAGTCGATCTATGTTTTGATAGTCGAACTCTTTTGTCACAGTTTGCGTGAAACTTAGTCTTGATATGTATTTAATAAAATCTCTATTCCATGAAGCTTTGTCGAAATCGAAACATCTTTCTTTATCTTGTTTTCTTGATCCTCAAGTCGTTATATCATCTTCTTGATCAATTGTCGATTATTTGGTTGATCAGGTCTTTTGATTCCGAGTGTTTCGAGTTGTGTTTATTGATATGTATGTCATATTGAATTCAGTTGATCGTCTCGAGTCATATATGTCGTATTATTCTATAATGATGAGTTGTTAAGTATGGTTATTCTTTTGAACGATAGCCGGGTCGCTATCTTAATTTCCTTTGTTAATCATAAATTGTGTAAGTCGTGGGACCTACCGGCCTTGACATCTAATATCGAGGTTCGGGCTGCGACACTTAGTTTTTCGTCTGATCCCTAGACCAAAATCTTTTTATATCTTAAAGCCTAGATTTCAAACGAGTTCATCATACTCTAAAGTTCTTAATTGTAAGAACTCGTTCACAGTTGGAACCCCAAACCAAATCCCTCTTTGCCCAGAAAGGTTAGGTCAAGGTAACGCTTGCTTGAAGCGGGAAATTCAAGTGTGTAAGGTTTTTTCAGTACCCGTAAACTGTAAGGTTAGGCTTGACAGTGCCCGCAAACTGTTAGATTTCAAGAATATATCATAGATGCAGACCTACTTCGTAGGCAAAAGGCCAGAAGTCAATGAGAGTAGGTAAGATTCAAACGGCTCTCTTCCAACGGCTAGTTTGAAACTCCACCTATATATATCTCCTCACCATTGAAGAAAAGACACTGGTGAGGCTGGCGAGACGACTGAAGAAATAAAAGAGAACAGAAAAATGAACAACGATCTTCAAAGCCAAATCTTTCAAGAACACCCAGCCAGTCAGCTGTGTTCTTAGTTGGTCACATATTCAGTCATAGGCAGAATAGATCAGAATAGAAATATCTTAAGCCTAGTTTGAACGAGTTCACATACTCCTTGTTCTTCATTGTATGAACTCGTTCATAGTTAGAAAACCCATACCCAAACCCAAACCCAGAAAGGTTAGGTCAATACGCCTGCTCGAAGCGTGTAATTCGAGTAGTCAGGTTTTACAGTACTCGGAAACTGTAAGTCAGGTTTTTTCAGTACCCGCAAACTGTAAGGTGTAGGCTTGACAGTGCCTGTAAACTGTTGGAACACAACTCAGGTTAGAGTTGTGAAGTTGCTTGGTACTTGGAAACCAAGTGGTAGTGGATTACCAGTAAACCTGGTCATGGACGTAGGAGGTGTTACTCCGAACCACGTAAAAATCGTGTGCTCTTTACTGTCTCTTTAAATTCAGTTTTGTACTAACTCTTTCATAAACATTACATATTTGATCAAAACTGCATACGCAGCTGCTCTCCAAAGACAGCTGTGTCTTTCTAAAAGTTGCACAACTTGACTAAGCTGAAAACATAAAGTTAATCTTTTCAAACTGAGTTTTTCTAAGTAACCGAGCTAAGTTTTCAAACCACCACATTCCACACCGCCAGCTGAGTTATTTACCCAGCTGACCCTTCTCAGCTGGATCAATAACTGAGCTCACCAACTCTGTTATTTAACTTGAAAAAGTTTTCAGAAATCTATTTGGTGTATTCACCCCCCCTCTACACCAAATACCTAGCTCATGGACCATCAATTGGTATCAGAGCAGTGGTTCAACAGACCACCGTTCCTGTATCAAGAGATCTCTCTTGACAATCTGTCAGTCGTCATCTGAACAGATCCTCTTTGTGAAAAACTCATAATATTACATACTGCATATTTCCATGTATTCTTATCTTAACAGGAATCTTCCCACCTTCTCGGTAGACGATTATGCAATATGGAAGTTCAGACTGACGAGCTTTCTCTGTGCGCATCACGATATGATGTGGGACGTCATCACAAATGGACCCATCATCATCTACAAACAAGGGAACGAGCTTGTTCCAACTCAAGATGGTGGACAACCAATATATCAACTTATTCCCAAGCCAAAGGGTGAGCACACCTCAGAAGAAAGGAAGCAGGCTGGACTAGACAGCTTCGCGAGGAACACCATATCCTCAACGGTCTCCAACGCCTACCTCAGCAAAATCATCAACTGCGAAATAGCAAAGGAGATGTGGGAAACCCTAGCAAAGCTATGCGAAGGGTCGGAGGAGATAAAGGAAAATAAATTCACGATTGCAGGCCAGAAGTTTGATAATTTCAAGCAGCTGGTCAACGAGTCCATCGAAGGCATGGAACTCAGATTCTCCAATATAGTGGTGAAAATAGAAACCATCAGAACTGGGAAATACACCCAACGAGAAAAGAATCTAAAAGTTCTTTTAGCGCTCACCGCTGAATGGAACACTTATAAGGTGGTACACCAAAGTCGAAGTGACTTAGGTGATCTTTCAACTGAAAGATTATACTCCCTGCTCAAAGCCAACGAATACAACTTGAAGATTACCATGAAAGAATCTTCAAGCAATCAGAATGATGGAGAGCTGACACCTGCAACAAAGGAGATTGCGTTCAGAGCCAACTCTGAAAAATCCGCATACATACAGTCAGCTGAGTCATCGAAGAAGGATAAGAAGGACATGAGCAAGGAAGAGCTACTTGAAGAAATAGCTATGCTGGTCAAAAACTACAACAGACTCAACACCAGCAAGGGCAAAAGGTTGTCCAACTGCAAACGAACAGAAGAAGGTTGCTTCAACTGCAAGGAACCAGGACACTACCGGCTAGATTGTCCAAAGCTGTCCAAGAAAGATAAAGATCAACTGAAAGCTAAGGCAGCTGACAGAAGGAGAGCTTACATCGCCGATGAAGAATCAGAGTGCAACAAAATGGATGACAACATGCCATTTTCAGACTCGGAAGAAGAAGCACTGATTGGTCATGATGAACCTGATTGGGATACATGCTTCATGGGACAAACAGACGGCATCGATGAAGATGAGGTAATGTCTCGAACTCAAAATCTATCTAACCTCTCACCATCACATGAACACTCTACACAGGTTTCAGAATCAGGGCTACCTGATTGGAGTCTAGTAGAGAAAGAAATGAACGATTCCAAGGAGCTTCAAGAGATCCTTGACGTCATTATGTGTGAGAATGCCGAGCTGAAAGCGGAACTGAAAAAGACAAAGGTATCAGAAGCAGCTGATACAACACAGCTCCAACAGGAAGTTGTTTCACTAAAAAGACAAAATAGTGAAACAAGATCAGCTGATGAAGGAATTCTACTATGAGAAGAAACAGCTGATGGAAGATTTGGAAAAGGTCACAGCTGAATCAGAAAAGAAGTCAGCTGAGATCATTGAGCTGAAAAGCACCGAAGAGGTACTATCTAAGAAGATAGTAGCTCTCATCAAAGCCACATCAACAATGGACGAGATCACTAGTGCACAACGTCCAGCAGCACTCAAAGCAGGACTGGGATACTGTCGCAGCCCGACTTAGAATGAAGATGACCAAGCCGGTGGGTCCCACGACGTACACAATTTATGATTAACCAATGAACAAGATAACGACCCAGTTATCCAACAAAATCAATCATACACTGAATCATACTTTCAAGGCAAACTTAAGCTGAATCAAATATCAAACAACGGCATCAATAATAATTTATTTTTCAAATTCAAAATCAAAATAACGAGAATGGTCAAAATACAACACCATCTCGTATCAGAGTTTTAGCTACGGAAACAAAGTTTATCAAGTCATAGTTTCAATCATCATAATAGGACAACAATTATTGAATAAGTTCAGAGTGTTGCTGTTGCGTTCATTTTTTGTTGCATTTCTGGATGTTTTGCATGCGCGCTTTTGATGACATTTGTTTTCTTTTGCATTATTTTAAAGTTAAAATGCGCTAATGATGTTGTGTCGAGCTATCGGGCTGAAAATGTAGATTTTGCTCGGGAATGATGAAGACAACCACAGTTCGCTCAGCTTCCGCCGCCGTTGTAAGTTTTCTGCTACAGCAATACGTTCCGTTTATCCAAACGGAGCACCTTCAGGAAGTCAGCGGTCTCTCACCTTAGGAGACCGCTGACCGTTTAACCAAACGGGACATCTTCAGAGAACTCAGCGGTCTCTCACTCTAGGAGACCGCTGAGTTCAGCGTTCATCGAATACAGGGCCAGAAGTCAGCGGTCTCTCATCCCGAGCGACCGCTGAGTCCAACGCTAATCCAATACAGGGCGAGAAGTCAGCGGTCGCTTACCCTACGCGAACGCTGAGTCCAACGCTCAAGTTGATGCACGAGGTGCCTCAGCGCTCGCTCGCTCACAGAGACCGCTGAGTTTGGTCACGTAGCGGATTTAATAAGGCGTGCTCAGCGGTCGCCGAGGTTAGGAGACCGCTGAGCACAAACTTAATACTGAGCGAGGGTTTTTCAGAGCGGCATCTCCATATTTTCCAGACGCCTTTCTTTTCTTTGTTATTCTAGAGTTCTTTAGGGTTTTCTTCTAGTTTACTCTTGGTTATTGTCTAGTTAGTGACTTTCTATCGTAATTTTATTCCGGATTGAAGGCTACAGATATTGCAATTTGTCAGATTCTATTCCAGTTTTTCTTTGATTTCGATTACAGTAGTAAGTTTACTATTTCAGTTCTTTATTTATGCTTTATAATTTCTCCTGCAGATTGCTTTCTAGAATTAATGTTAGATAAGATTAATGCTTTTGTTAGATTAAATTTCGATTCATGCTTAGGGTTTAATTTATGCATTTTAGTTCTTGCCTAGGGATTAATTTATGATTAATTATTCTTTCCATAAGACTCAAGAAGTTCGTACAAAAATCATGAATTTCACTCAAGCTAGAGATGAACCTTTCCATGAGGCATGGGAAAGATTTCGCGAGTTACTTCAGCAGTGTCCACATCACCAGATGGCACCAGAAATGTTGTGGCAGTTCTTCTACGATGGATTGGTGCAGACAGCTCAGTTTATGGTGGATAGTACCGCTGGAGGAAACATTGCGTTGAAAACAGCTGATGAACTGCAAGAGATTTTCGAAACACTTGCAGCTAGTTCACAGCAGAAATCTACCCGTACTCGACGTGTTGAAGTGAGTGCAATTGTTGAAAGTCCGGACATGAAAAAGTAGCTGGCCAACATGATGAGAGAGCTGCAAGAATTGAAGATGAGCAAGTCTGCTCTTTCTCCACCTCGACAGACACCTACTAGACAAGAGATTTTTACTGAGCCATGTGGCATTTGTGGAGAGAAAGGGCACAATCCTGAAGAGTGTCAAAGAATGGGAGAGCCGACATATGAAGGAGGAGCAGAAGTCTATGCTGCTCAGGGGTATCCTCCACGTCAGCAGTTGGATCAAGGCCAAAGTTTCAATCAGAATCAACGACAGCAGAGCTCGGTATGGCAGAATCAGTCTAGTTATGGGTGGAGGAACCAGAATCAAGAACAAGGCTTAGGACAAAATTATCAATTTCACCCTTCCCAACAACAATGTACTGTTCAAGTATTCCCCTCAAGAAGATGTGGTACCCTCAAGAATGCAGTTTTCCCAACAATTTCAACCTCCTCAAAAGACTTCCATGGAGGACAGCTTGAGCGCTTTCATGCAGGAAAGCAAGCAAGCAAGGGAAGCTCAAGATGCCACTATCAAGTGTCTTGAAACAGCTGTGGGACAGATATCTGGCACTATGAATTAGATGCAGCAGCAACAGCAGACTGGGAAGATACCGAGTTAAGGACAACAACATCATCAGGCCCATGCTGTTTCTATCATTAGAGAAGTTGCTCCAAAATTTAAGGAGGAGGAAATCAAGCATCACAAGGGCGAGCACCAATTTGACCGATTCGTTGCCTTACCAAGTAGACTAAGAGAAGGACCGGTACACACCCTTAATACAAGGGACACCACAGAGAAGTGGAGAAGTAAAACCGTGAGTACAATCAAAGTTCCCAGCTGCCAGATAAACCTATACCTCTAAATACAGCTGAACCACAACAGCTACTACCTAAGCAGGATGATCCAGGTAGTTTTATCATAAGCCTAGACTTGGGTATTAGCGACGAGGTCTCAGGAATGCTAGATTTAGGTGCAGCTTAACCTGATGCCTTTTAGTATTTTTGAAAAATTGGGTAATTGTGAATTGAAGCATACGGACATGAAAATAGAATTAGCTGATGGTTCTATTAGTTACCCTCGTGGGATGGTTGAGGATGTTGTGGTAATTGTGAGTGGTATTAGAGTTCCGGTGGATTTTGTTGTGTTGGAGACCGGTAAGGGGATAAGGAGTGAGAATGGCCACCTTGTTTTGCTAGGCAGGCCTTTTATGGCCACAACTAATACTCGCATTGACGTCAGGTCAGGAACTTTGAGTATGGCGGGATCAGGGCGATCAGTGACTTTCTCTGTGTTCAGTAAGAAGTCAATAGCTCCTGACCCTTTGGTGCAAAATTGTTCCTACGTCAAGATGTTTGACTCGGTGGATGAGGATGATATTGAGCACGAATTCCTGGCTAATATGCACAATGAGGATGATATCATTCAGGAATTCTTGGCTAATCTGGAAAATGAGGATGACATAGTGCATGATTTTCTTTCTGACCTACAAAGTGAGGAAGAAGTCGAGCTGGACATCCAAATATAGGATAAGAGAAGAGCAACATGTGCAATGGGTGTTGTTAAGCACCCGAAAGTGAGACCATCAGCTGCAACCTTAGATGGTGTGATAATCCAGGTGAGAAGTCAGCTGAAGCTTCAGTCAGAATTTGGTTAAGGGTTTCGTAGTCAAGCTAATGACGTTAAACAAGCGCTGCATGGGAGGTAACCTATGAGTTGGTTTCTCGTTCTTTCCCTTTGTTGTATTTGTTTTGCTTTCTTTTGTTTGGTTTTGTTTTGTTTTGTCTTTGTGTTTTTGTTTCAGGTTGCTGGATAATGCTGCTTGAATGATTTCTCGCTTGGAGCTGTCGTACCCTCAGTGAAGCCTCTTTTCTCTCTCCTTTCATTGTCACAATGAGGGCATTGTTTTATTTTCTTGTGTGGGGGGGGGAGGAACCCGTTTGTTTGTCTTGTCTTGTCCTCGTCAGTCTTGATTTGATTCAGACTGTGGAAGTATGTGGATTGAACATGATGTATTATGCTTTGATTTAATTGATGGTTTGAGGATATTTTTCAGCATTTTCTTTAAGCATTGTGTTTACTTCATAGTTGACTGTGGGGCATTTTTCTGTATGTGAGTAATTGAGGTGAAATCCTTGAATAAGACAAGGAGGTGGGAAGTTTTCTTTATGCGTGGATATCTGTGATTGGTGTTTTGTGTTGTTAAAGTGTAAGTTGAGTCGGGAGGTCTCTGCTCTTCTGGGAACCATGAGCATGGGAAACCACATGAGGATACTTTAGATGAACTCTAAATGTTTCCACCTCATGACTGTTGACCATATAACTCGACTCTCTTGCCACTTGTGTAAAGAAAATTGTTGCTTGGCTTAATGTATGATCCGAGGGGCTCTACCCCGCTCTCTCCACTTTTTTTTGTTGAAATGCTTAGGAGAGATGGGTATGGAAAACCACTCTAGGAGACCCGGAATACTCCGGAGGATTTACCTAGTGAATTTTGCCCCGGAGATTGTGTAAAAATGGTTGAATAATGAAAAGAAATTTGAAGCATTAAGTGTGTTAGCATGTTTCATCTCTTGCCTCCTATC
Source organism: Agastache rugosa (assembly GCA_031470985.1). NCBI lineage: Eukaryota > Viridiplantae > Streptophyta > Magnoliopsida > Lamiales > Lamiaceae > Agastache > Agastache rugosa. The sequence continues at coordinate 15,319,684 of CM062607.1, forward strand.
ATCGCATTTTGGTTTTGAGCCGATTGAGTTTATTTGCAGAGGGGCAACTCGTTAGTTATGGGGTGAATTGCTTTAGTTAAAGAATGTTGAAAATGTTCTTGCGCTGGATATGACTTTGAAGCATGATTTGTCATTTTCGATCTACGTCTTTCTTGTTATGTTTTTAATTAAGATTTGCTTGAGGACAGCAAGGTTTTGTGTGTGGAGGGTTTGTTGTGTTCATTTTTTGTTGCATTTCTGGATGTTTTGCATGCGCGCTTTTGATGACATTTGTTTTGTTTTGCATTATTTTAAAGTTAAAATGCGCTAATGATGTTGTGTCGAGCTATCGGGCTGAAAATGTAGATTTTGCTCGGGATTGAAGAAGGCAACCACAGTTCGCTCAGCTTCCGCCGCCGTTGTGAGTTTTCTGCTGCAGCAATACGTTCCGTTACGCCAAACGGAGCACCTTCAGGAAGTCAGTGGTCTCTCACCTTAGGAGACCGCTGACCGTTTAGCAAAACGGGACATCTTCAGAGAACTCAGCGGTCTCTCACTCTAGGTGTCGCAGCCCGAACCTCGATATTAGATGTCAAGGCCGGTAGGTCCCACGACTTACACAATTTATGATTAACAAAGGAAATTAAGATAGCGACCCGGCTATCGTTCAAAAGAATAACCATACTTAACAACTCATCATTATAGAATAATACGACATATATGACTCGAGACGATCAACTGAATTCAATATGACATACATATCAATAAACACAACTCGAATCACTCGGAATCAAAAGACCTGATCAACCAAATAATCGACAATTGATCAAGAAGATGATATAATGACTTGAGGATCAAGAAAACAAGATAAAGAAAAATGTTTCGAGTTCGACAAAGCTTCATGGAATAGAGATTTTATTAAATACATATCAAGACTAAGTTTCACGCAAACTGTGACAAAAGAGTTCGACTATCAAAACATAGATCGACTCTAGGGTTTAAACAACTTCATCATAATTTAAAAAAAATCATCTTAACATGGCAGCGGAATACGAAAGACTATATGTATGACGACATATAATCTAGGCTCTTTATTTTTCAAAATATTAACAACAACAACCAACATCCATCCAAACTTTCGTCATCCGCATCCTCGCTAACCTGCACGTTTTAGAAATAACATGCAGGGCTGAGTACTACGTACTCAGTGAACACATGCCGAAAACATTTGAAAACTTTGCTGAATACAGCTATATATGAAAACTTGCCGGAAAACATAATACGAGGATTTTCTGAAAACAACTCGTAAAATGCTAAAAATATTTTCTTTTCAAAACTCATTTGTCTGCAGACATTTATAACAGTATGAACCATATCTACAAATAAATAATGGTGATGAGAAAGAGGCCTCTTTCTCAATCACTTGTAATCGGCATATCAAGGAAAGGCTCACGATTATGAATAATCGGCCTATCAAAGAAATGCGCACGATTACCAATGTGTACACAGATTTCACCTTGCGTGAAACCGAATTCGTCTTTCTGAAGTAGATGGTAACATACTTAAACATTTTTAAAATCATTTGGCAAGTATCAAAACTTTGTAAAACATACGATATCATGCTTTTCACATATTTTAGTTTAGAAAGCCCACCTGATAAACTTAAGCTTTAAACTTTAAGCTCTAACGCTTGTAGCCCTTTTACTTCACGTTTCTGCTCCCGCTTCCGCTTGCTCCTTTAATCGAAACGGAATAACGATTTTAGAACGAGAGCTTCTATCGACTAACGACTTCGATATTCTTAACGAAATTCTATTCGAATTTCTACGTCGTAACTTGATGAAATTCGAGAATTCCTATCTTAACTTTTCAGACGTTCTTAATTTATCTTAATCTATCTAAATTCCTCATTAAGCATCAATATTAATCAATTCTCATACAACATTAATATTTATAAACTACTATTCATCACAACTGACTAAATCGATTTTAATCCGTCTAACGGATTCAGAAAATTTTCAATTTAATTCTATACCTTTATTTAATTATAACAAACATAATTATACTTTAAATACACACATTAACTCAATTAAACATATAAATTTCCAAATCGGGAAAGTCAACCATAAATAGAAAAATCTTTATTTCTTTGAATTAAATTTCCATAAAATTATATAACACTTAATTTTTTATTAAGAAGTTCATAAATGCAATTAATTTCTTAATTAAAATTTTATTAATATTTTATTTATTTATTTTAAATTTTCGGTTATATTAAAATTAATATTTCTTTAATTATTTTCTCTTCTTTTTAATTTCTAATATACTTAATTATCATCTTAAGCTCATTTCTTCATTTAATTTCATTCAATTAAGTATTAATCTTTCAACCCTAATTTAAGAACCCTAATTTGATTTTCTAGGGTTTCTAGGGTTAATCAAGCTAATTTTTCATTATCTCTTGATCTAAAATACTTCATTAATCTCATATATCTTTAATTGAATCATCCAATTCATCATCTAGCATTACATTATTAAACCCTAATTTATATTCTTATTTAATCGGTTATTTTCTCAAAATGAAATTGGTTGGAAATTTTTAATTATTTCCAACATGAAACATTCTTAAAATACTTAACTAAACTCATTTATATCATTAAATCAATCATATAATTCATGTATTCATTATTTCCCATTTTCTTCTCATTTTCAAAAATTGCCAATTGATAGCTAGAGTTTTTCATGCTTAAATCTAATTACATATTTGATCTTATAATCATATTCTAAGCATAATTCATGAAGAACAAATCATCATTCAATCACTTCTTCATTTCTTCTTCAAAATTTCGATATATATATATATATCTATATCTAGGGTTTCTCATGCATTTCTTAAGCTAATAATTGATCATCTAATCATCATAATATCATTATGAAAACAACATATAAGCATCATACCAAGAGATTAAAATCATATCATCACTTTCTCTAATTTCTTCCAAAATTTCGAAAAAAAAATAGAATTAGGATTAGGGTTCTTCATGCTTGATTTAATCATACTAATGATCATATATTCATCATACAAGCATAATACTAAGATATGAAGAACATCTAACCATTTCCAATACTTCTCCCAAATTTTCGATCATATATATATACATATATGAAGATGGAAGTTTTAACCATAATCTTGATATAATAACTTCAAAAACATAAATCCAACCTTGATTAATTATTTAGGGATGGATTGATCTTTGTTTCTTGAGCTTCTAGTTGATCATCAATGGTGTGTGTGTGCATGTGTGTGTCGAGAGAGAAGAGAGAAATGAGAGAAAGAATGCTGCTATGTTTGGGTGTGTGCGTGTGAAGAGAGATGAGAGAAATAGCTATACATATATTAGTTATAACCCTAGGTTTAGATGTATAGGATAGCTTATTATAAAATTAAAACTTAATAGCTAAGTTTTGGTTAATTCATTTAATTAGTTATTAATTCAATTAATTAATAACTAATTAATCTTCTAATAATTCTCTAATTTCTCAACACAAGAATTAAGATTAAGGTTTCACGAACCTTAGATAAAAATCTCACGTAAAGAATCGGAGATTTGAAGCATTTTCAAATCGACCGAAACTAAATTTTTAAGCGATTAATTACGTAAAATTTCACGTAATTAAATTAAATTCTTCTTCTTGTCAATTAATGACTAAACATTTATCATCTATTGATAAATGTAAAAACTTCTTCGTTTCGGATTAACCGAGACGATAAAAATTAATTAAAACTCATTTTTCCGGTAGAATATATTCCGCCGGATAAAATTTTCGGAAAGAAAATCTTTATTTTACTAAAATTCTTGTCTTTCTCAGAAGATTAATTATTTTAATTACTTAAGAAAGACGGGATACTACATTCTCTCCCCCTAAAAATAAATTTCGTCCCGAAATTTGCTTACCTCTCGGAAGAGTTCGGGATACTTTTCTCTCATTTTGCTTTCTAACTCCCATGTTGCTTCTTCTAGTCCATGATGCCTCCATTTGATTTTTTACCGACGCGATCGACTTATTTCTAAGCCGTTGGACCTTCCGATCCAAAATCGCTTCGTGTTTCTCTTCATAATCGAGATCTGGTTCAAGGACTACTTCTTCTCGACGAATGACGTGCTTAGGATCAAACATATATCTCCGCAACTGAGATACATGAAACACATTATGTGAATTTCCAAAACTTGGCGGTAAAGCTAGCTTATATGCTACTTGACCTATTCTTTCCTAATTTCATATGGTCCTATGTAGCGAGGCTTAAGCTTTCCTTTAACACCAAATCGTTGAATTCCTCTTGAAGGCGAAACTTTCAAGAAAACTTTATCACCCACATTGAATTCTAATGCTGATCTTCTGACGTCAGCATAAGACTTCTGACGGTCTTGTGTTTCTTTAATTCTTTGTTTGATTTGACGCACAATCTTTATCATTTCTTCCACTAAATCAGGCCCTAATATTTTTCTCTCGCCCACATCATCCCAATGGAGCGGAGATCTACACTTCTTTCCATAAAGGGCTTCGTAGGGCGCCATGCCAATCGTCATTTGATAATCGTTGTTGTAAGCAAATTCAACAAGAGGTAAAATTTGCTCCCATTGACTTCCTCGATCTAAAACAACAGTTCTCAACATATCCTCCAAGATCTGAATGGTTCTTTCTGATTGACCATCCGTTTGAGGATGAAAAGCCGTACTGAAGTTCAATTTGGTACCTAATTCTTCTTGTATACTTCTCCAAAAATGAGAAGTAAATTTTGAGTCTCGATCCGAAGTGATCGACTTAGGTACTCCGTGCAATCGCACAATTTCTCGCACGTACCGAGCTAACTTATCTGCGCCATAAGTTATGGGAATAGGTATAAAGTGTGCAGATTTTGTCAATCTATCCACTATTACCCATATCGCTGTATTTCCTCGTTTGGATCTAGGTAACCCAGCTTACAAAATCCATGGTAATTTTATCCCATTTCCACTGAATATCTAAAGGTTGTAGCTTCCCATAGGGTCTCTGATGCAATGCCTTTACTTGCTGATAGGCTAAACATCTTTCCACAAAAGAAGCTATGTCTCTTTTCATTCCTTCCCACCAAAATGTTTGTTTCAAATCTTGATACATTTTGGTGCCTCCAGTGAGCCGAATAAGGAGTTTCATGAGCTTCGCTCATGATTTCATTCCTTAATTCTTCATCATTCGGCACACAATTTCTTCCTCGATACAGGAGAACATTATCTCCTGCCTCCTTAAAATTTTCATTTTTCTCTTGACGAATTTTCATTCGTAACTTTTCCAATTTCTCGTCTTTTCTTTGAGCATTGGAAATTCTCAATCTTAAATCCGGAATTATTTCCATAGCCGCAACCATTTGCTCAACAGATTGCGGAGGTAGAATTACTTCTAACCTCGCTTCTTCGAAACTCTTAATGAGTTCTTTCTCTTGAGTTAGAAGAAATCCAAATTCCGATTTTCCTTTTCTCGCTTAACGCATCGCAACTACATTTGCTTTTCCCGGATGATAGGAAATTTTACAATCGTAGTCTTTAACTAACTCGAGCCATCTTCTTTGTCTCATATTTAATTCTTTCGCTCAAAGAAATATTTGAGACTCTTGTGATCCGTGAAGATTTCACATTTCGTTCCATAAAGATGGTGTCTCCGCATTTTTAAAGCATGTACTACCGTCGCTAGTTCCAAATCATGAGTTGGATAGTTTATTTCATGAGGTCTAAGCTGTCTAGAAGCATATGCAATAACTTTTCCTTCTTGCATCAGGACACAACCTAGTCCGTTCTTTGATGCATCTGTGTAAACAGCATAATCTTTATCCGAATCTGGAACTGATAGCACTGGGGCAGTGGTCAATCTCTTTTTAAGTTCTTGGAAACTTTCCTCACATTCTTCTGACCACTTGAATTTTGATTCTTTCTTTAGGAGATGGGTCATTGGCTTAGCTATTTTGGAGAATCCCTCGATAAATCTCCGATAGTAGCCTGCTAGACCTAAGAAACTCCTAATTTCATGTGGTGTGGTTGGAACTTTCCATTCCTGAACTGCTTGTACTTTTGAAGGGTCAACTTTGATTCCTTCGTAAGATACAACATGTCCAAGGAAATGTACTTCTCTTAGCCAAAATTCACATTTACTAAATTTGGCATACAATCTTTCGGTTCTTAACCTTTTCAGAACAGTTCGTAGATGTTCCTCGTGTTCTAATTCATTCTTTGAATACACGAGAATATCATCAATGAAAACTACGACAAACTTGTCCAAGAATTCATGAAATACTCGATTCATGAGATCCATAAATACCGCTGGAGCATTTGTCACACCAAATGGCATTACTACAAACTCGTAGTGGCCATATCTTGTTAGAAAGTCGTCTTGGAAATATCTTCTTGCTTAACCTTTAATTGGTGATAACCAGATTTCGCATCAATCTTCGAGAATACACTTGCTCCTCCGAGCCGATCAAATAGATCATCTATTCTCGGCAAAGGATATTTGTTTTTCAAGGTTAATTTGTTTAATTCTCGGTAGTCGATGCACATCCTCAAACTACCATCCTTCTTTTGACAAATGTAATTGGTGCTCCCCACGGAGAAACACTAGGTCTAATGAAACCTAGGTCAAGTAACTCTTGCGGTTGAATTTTCAATTCTTGCAACTCCTTTGGAGCCATTACTCGTATGGTGACTTGGAAACAGGAGCCGATCCCGGTTCAAGATCTATTGTGAACTCTACTTGCCTATTTGGTGGCAATCCCGGCAAAACTTGTGGAAATACGTCTTGAAATTCTTTTACTACGGCTACATCTTCAATGCGTCGCTCTCCTTATCTTCCTTCTTGTTGAGATAGATAAGATATGCTTTCACATCTTTCTTTTTCAACACTCTCCTTGCTTGAACCGCCGAAATAATCGGCGATTTCTTACAACTTCTTTCTATCCCGAAAAATAGAGTTGGTTCCCGACTGTGCATATGAAATGAAATTTGCCTTTGCTTGCATTGAATGCTTGCAAAATTCTCGGTCAACCAATCCATTCCCAAGATAATATCTATATCCCACATTTTAATTAAATTTAGGGTTTTCGCTAACATCTTGAGAGATCCTAATTCAATCTCTATATTAGGACGGATGCGAGTAATCGAGGTAGATTTACCTAACGGTGTTGTTACTCTCAAGTCTTGACTAGCACGTTCTACTTTAAGACCAAGATTATCTACGCATGCATCCGATATAAATGAATGCGATGCACCGCATCAAATAAAATTATAACAGTATGCCATTTAATTGACCCATACCCGTCAAATTTCCTTGATCTTTGTCGAACGGCTTCGATCAAGAGCAAAAACCCTTTGATATTGCCGCCGGGGTTCCATTCTCAATTGCGGGGTTGCTTTTGCTTTTGCCGGAATCGCGGCCCTTGGCGATTTTGTTGCCGTTGCCGTTGCCGAGGAACAACTTCTATTGCCTTCAATTTCGAGGCCGGTTACGAAATGTTCTATTCCTCCTCGCTCCTTGCGCTTAGTTGGGCAATCGATATGAATAATGACCAACTTGACCACAAGTATAGCAACCTATTACTCCCAGCCTTGCATATCCCTTGATGCATCTTGCCACACTTGGAACATGGAGACATTCCTTGATAAGTTTGAGATGAACTGCCTTGATTGACGAAAGGCTGTTTGAATCGTCCCTGATTAAATTGTCGCCGTTGATGACGTTGTTGTCCTTGCTGTCCTTGCCAGGGCTTCTTACTAGGTTGACTTCCAAAATTCCATTTTCGTTTCTGACTTTGGTTGAACGACTGCGGATTTGTTACTGTCACTGGGGTTTGAACTTGTGTGGCTGCTGAAGTCTGAGAAGACTTATCTGGCTGCATTGCCAATTCCATATCCAAAGCTCTGTTTAAAGTCTCGGCATACGATAATGCACTTTGACTGGCCAGAACGATTCTTATTTCCTGCCGAAGACCTCGCTCGGAAAAGTTCAGCCATTTTCTCGTCTGTGTCCACCTTATCTTGAGCAAAACGTGCCAAATCACAAAATTCGCGATCATAGTCGGCTACTGACTTCTTACCTTGCTTGAGATTAGCAAACTCATTCTCCTTCTGCTTTCGATAACTTCGAGGAACGAATTTTTCGAACAAAGCATCCTTAAATTGTTCCCACGTCAGGTTCTCCAGTTGTTCAGGGGTATATGCCCTTTGACGAGCTTCCCACCGCAATCCGCATCCCTTGAGCCGATAAGACATGCATGTTAGACGTTCTTGATCCGTACATCGAAGAAAACGGAAAATTCTTTCCAAATAAGCACGAATCCACTCTTCGGCTTCTGAAGGACTTCCTCTTCCATCGAGAGTTGGAGGATTTTGCCGCAAAAATAATTCTTCTATTCTCCTTTCAGGTTGAGGAGGAGGTGGGATAGGTTCTCTTTCGGTTTCATCTTCAACCCTTCCTCTACCTCGGCCTCTTGGTCTACCTCTTGGCGGCATTTTCTAATTAACCAGGATTTTCATTCGAATTATTCTTTCTTTCTAACAAAGTCTTATTCTTTAATAAAAATTCTTCTCTCTTTAAAAGTATTTTAAGGGAAATAAATTTTTCTAGGTTTTAGAATTTAGAAAAATTTTCTTATCACCTCTTTAATGCATAATATACTCATCGTACTTTTAATGAATCAACAATTCATTCATTACTAAAATCACAAAAATATTTCAAGAACACATATTTTTCATTCTTATCTTTGCTAAGTAAAATTTAGCTAATATATATTCCTAATATTTCAAGGAAATAATAGCATCATCTTGGCATATAAACTTTATCATAACTTTAATGAATCAAAAGATTCACGCTTATCATCAAATAATCACTAAAACAAATGTTTTTCCTGTAGTAATTATTATATATATACATATTTATTTGCTAAATTTAATTAGCTCTTCATTCTTTATAATCAAGAGAAGAATAATATCATGTTGATGTATAAACTTCCTCATAAATTTCTTTTGAGATTTTTAACTTTATCTCAACATTTTTTTTTTTTTTATAACTAAATAATTACTAACTAAGCTAACGATAGCAAATAATTAATGGAACGAATAAAACGAACGACGCACTAAACTAATAATAGTCGAATAATGAACGAAACGATTAACGGACGAAACTAACGAAGAATGAAATGAACTACAACGAAACGAACTACGAACAAAATAAACGAAGAATGAACAACTACGAACGACAACGGAATGGACGAATAAACCCCGGCGCTGGATCGAACTATCCCGCGCCAAGATCGCCGTCCCGCGCGCAGACGTCGCGCGGCCAAGAAGAGATTTCCTTCATGCGCGCGCGACTTGACCTCCGGCGGATTGTCCCGCCCACACCAACCCGCGCCCGATGCTAAAATTGTCGTGGGCTGGCGCGCCGTGCTCTGTGGTCGCGCCCGGTGCCGGTTCGACGCTTTGTCTTGTTTTCTTCGTCCGAGCTTTTAATCGATCTTTTTCCATTCCTTAAACCTCACTTCTTTACTTTAACTTCTATTATCTAAACCTCGCCACTGGATTCACTTGAATTACCTTGAACTACAATGGATTTACTCATTGGACTCATCAATTGGAATTACTCAATTGGACCTCCAATTGAATTACCAATGGACCTGGCCAATTGGATTTACTCAATGACTCAACAATTGGATTTACTCATTGACTACCAACAATTGGATTTACTCATTGAATTACCCAATGAACTCGATCAATTGGATTTACTCACTTGGACTCATCAATTGATTTACGCATTGACCCGATCATTGAATTACCCAATTTGGACTCGATCACTGGATTTACTCAAATTGACTCGATCAATTGGATTAACTCATTGGGCTTTTCATTTTCCGGTTTTTCCAATTCAGTTTTCCATTTACTTTCTTTAGTTTATTTTGCTTCTCCAGATAACTCGCTTTTTCCAAATTAGCTTTGATTTTCCGATCGGCTTGATTTATCCAAATTGATCTTTGCTCAACTTACTTCTTCATTTAGTAGGAAAATTTGCCTCTTTGAGGACTTTTACAAAAGGTAGGGAATTATTTACACCCAAAAATTCCCTATATGAACCGTGATTTTCTAACATCACGCAAAATGTTTTTATCGGAGCGGAATTCTACTTCACTTCCGATTCGCTATACTATCATATTATGCTTCTATGTACAAGAACTTATTTACAACATAAATGTTAAAAGTTGTTCGCTTACTAGTCTATTACATATATTTACATCATTATCTTTTTTTTTTATCAACTTCCCGACACTTCCCTTCACTGCTCATCCTCTGACGGATCCTCTTCTTCTTCCTCCTCTTCGTCGTCTCTTGGATCCTCCTCACTTGGATCTTCTTCTTCCGTTTCCGTGCTCTCCTCTGCCCTCTCCACTCCGTCCAAAGTCACACGAGGGGCATAAGTAATATCCTCTCCCGGTGACGGCCTAAAGCTAGGCTGAAAACTTAAATGAGTAAATGGTATTCTACGGAGGTGGAAGTATCCTTCGGTTGGTCCAACTTCCGGATCAACGTTATTCTCGTCACTATCATAGTGACGTGGTCCAGAGGTGCTAGCCACATTAGGGTCAAATAGAATAGGCTGGGCTCCAACTATGACATCAAGCTCTGAAGAATTCAAAGCTTGCAATGTTTCAACGGAAGGATCATTTGGAACTTCCTCAACAAAAGAAGCTGAGGCTACGCCGTTAGGCAAAACAGAAGGCTCAGGAACAAAGGTTTGAGTCTCGATTTGGGAGGGAGACGAAACATAGCCATTTGCCAATGGCTCAACAAGAAAAGAGTTAGCATCAAATCCATTATTTCCATGGATGGGAGAAGCAATAGGTTCGGGATTTTCTGGAGGATTCTGATCCAGAATAGGGTAATCTTGGGGCATGAGATGTTGTAAACCAAACTCACCAACAGGAATCAATGGCTGATATGGTCCAGGAGGTGGGTACGAAAAACACATATATTGAGTACTAATTGCAGCTATGAACGCTCTGCAATCTCCAAACAAGACACCATTCCAATATTGGGGAGTAACGTACCTTGCAGCAATCGATGCCGCCCACTCCTGCCAATCCTCAGGAAGCAGAGGAACTAGCCTAACTATACCAATAACTCCCGAGATATTTGATTCATGGATGTCCATCCAAACCCTATGGTACCGAGCTAAAAACTCGCTGTGGTTTCTATGTAGCTCATATGTATGTGGTGAAATTCAATCATCGTCGCTACGCTTCTAGAGTTGGACATCCTATAAAAGAAAATTTAAATAATTAACTAAACCGAAATTACGAATAGTTTTGAGAATCCACTGTCTCAACATACTCAATGTCGCTTCCAAAAGGGTGTTCCGGCTCATGTTACATTCCACGTATAAATACTCAACTTGCTTGCACAACTGATCCATTATCTCGCTTATGATTGATCACCAACAACCAATCACATTAGAGGCTAAAACATAACAAATATATATATACTTCAACTTCCAAACTTTATAACTAGAAACGGTTGAAATTCGTACCTGGATAGCCGGATGAGATGAGAGATGCTTTGGACTTCGCTGTTGTTAAAAACTAACTAGTCTAGGAATTCAAACCAGACTAGACTTTCAGAAAACAACTTGGAGCAGAAGACATTGCTCTAAACTAATCTAGGGTTTCAAATAGACTAGATTTTAGAAAATATTATTCGGAGCTAGCCGACCCGCTCGATACCACTCGTCGCAGCCCGAACCTCGATATTAGATGTCAAGGCCGGTAGGTCCCACGACTTACACAATTTATGATTAACAAAGGAAATTAAGATAGCGACCCGGCTATCGTTCAAAAGAATAACCATACTTAACAACTCATCATTATAGAATAATACGACATATATGACTCGAGACGATCAACTGAATTCAATATGACATACAAATCAATAAACACAACTCGAATCACTCGGAATCAAAAGACCTGATCAACCAAATAATCGACAATTGATCAAGAAGATGATATAATGACTTGAGGATCAAGAAAACAAGATAAAGAAAAATGTTTCGAGTTCGACAAAGCTTCATGGAATAGAGATTTTATTAAATACATATCAAGACTAAGTTTCACGCAAACTGTGACAAAAGAGTTCGACTATCAAAACATAGATCGACTCTAGGGTTTAAACAACTTCATCATAATTTAAAAAAAATCATCTTAACATGGCAGCGGAATACGAAAGACTATATGTATGACGACATATAATCTAGGCTCTTTATTTTTCAAAATATTAACAACAACAACCAACATCCATCCAGCCTCGTCATCTGCATTCCTGCTAACCTACACGTTTTAGAAATAACATGCAGGGCTGAGTACTACGTACTCAGTGAACACATGCCGAAAACATTTGAAAACTTTGCTGAATACAGCTATATATGAAAACTTGCCAGAAAACATAATACGAGGATTTTCTGAAAACAACTCGTAAAATGCTAAAAATATTTTCTTTTCAAAACTCATTTGTCTGCAGACATTTATAACAGTATGAACCATATCTACAAATAAATAATGGTGATGAGAAAGAGGCCTCTTTCTCAATCACTTGTAATCGGCATATCAAGGAAAGGCTCACGATTATGAATAATCGGCCTATCAAAGAAATGCGCACGATTACCAATGTGTACACAGATTTCACCTTGCGTGAAACCGAATTCGTCTTTACCGAAGTAGATGGTAACATACTTAAACATTTTTAAAATCATTTGGCAAGTATCAAAACTTTGTAAAACATACGATATCATGCTTTTCACATATTTTAGTTTAGAAAGCCCACCTGATAAACTTAAGCTTTAAACTTTAAGCTCTAACGCTTGTAGCCCTTTTACTTCACGTTTCTGCTCCCGCTTCCGCTTGCTCCTTTAATCGAAACGGAATAACGATTTTAGAACGAGAGCTTCTATCGACTAACGACTTCGATATTCTTAACGAAATTCTATTCGAATTTCTACGTCGTAACTTGATGAAATTCGAGAATTCCTATCTTAACTTTTCAAACGTTCTTAATCTATCTTAATCTATCTAAATTCCTCATTAAGCATCAATATTAATCAATTCTCATACAACAATAGTATTTATAAACTACTATTCATCATAGTCGACTAAATCGATTTTAATCCGTCTAACGGATTCAGAAAATTTTCAATTTAATTCTATACCTTTATTTAATTATAACAAACATAATTATACTTTAAATACACACATTAACTCAATTAAACATATAAATTTCCAAATCGGGAAAGTCAACCATAAATAGAAAAATCTTTATTTCTTTGAATTAAATTTCCATAAAATTATATAACACTTAATTTTTTATTAAGAAGTTCATAAATGCAATTAATTTCTTAATTAAAATTTTATTAATATTTTATTTATTTATTTTAAATTTTCGGTTATATTAAAATTAATATTTCTTTAATTATTTTCTCTTCTTTTTAATTTCTAATATACTTAATTATCATCTTAAGCTCATTTCTTCATTTAATTTCATTCAATTAAGTATTAATCTTTCAACCCTAATTTAAGAACCCTAATTTGATTTTCTAGGGTTTCTAGGGTTAATCAAGCTAATTTTTCATTATCTCTTGATCTAAAATACTTCATTAATCTCATATATCTTTAATTGAATCATCCAATTCATCATCTAGCATTACATTATTAAACCCTAATTTATATTCTTATTTAATCGGTTATTTTCTCAAAATGAAATTGGTTGGAAATTTTTAATTATTTCCAACATGAAACATTCTTAAAATACTTAACTAAACTCATTTATATCATTAAATCAATCATATAATTCATGTATTCATTATTTTCCATTTTCTTCTCATTTTCGAAAATTGCCAATTGATAGCTAGAGTTTTTCATGCTTAAATCTAATTACATATTTGATCTTATAATCATATTCTAAGCATAATTCATGAAGAACAAATCATCATTCAATCACTTCTTCATTTCTTCTTCAAAATTTCGATATATATATATATATCTATATCTAGGGTTTCTCATGCATTTCTTAAGCTAATAATTGATCATCTAATCATCATAATATCATTATGAAAACAACATATATGTAGTATCCCGTCTTTCTTAAGTAATTAAAATAATTAATCTTCTGAGAAAGACAAGAATTTTAGTAAAATAAAGATTTTCTTTCCGAAAATTTTATCCGGCAGATATATTCTACCGGAAAAATGAGTTTTAATTAATTTCTATCGTCTCGGTTAATCCGAAACGAAGAAGTTTTTACATTTATCAATAGATGATAAATGTTTAGTCATTAATTGACAAGAAGAAGAATTTAATTTAATTACGTGAAATTTTACGTAATTAATCGCTTAAAAATTTAGTTTCGGTCGATTTGAAAATGCTTCAAATCTCCGATTCTTTCTGTGAGATTTTTATCTAAGGTTCGTGAAACCTTAATCTTAATTACTGTGTTGAGAAATTAGAGACTTATTAGAAGATTAATTAGTTATTAATTAATTGAATTAATAACTAATTAAATGAATTAACCAAAACTTAGCTATTAAGTTTTAATTTTATAATAAGCTATCCTATACATCTAAACCTAGGGTTATAACTAATATATGTATAGCTATTTCACTCATCTCTCTCATTCATACACGCACACACACAAACACAGCAGCCTCTCTCTCTCTCTCGATCTCTCATCCTCACTCTCAAACTCACACACAACTCCATTGTTGATCATCATCCAAGCTTCCAAGACCAAAGTCATCTTCTCAAGTAGCTAAGTAAGATTTAATTTCATCTATTCCAAGCTCCTAATTCATGTTCATGGTGGAAGATCATATATATATATGTGTCGAAATTTTGGGGAGAATTTGTAGAAATTGATAGATGTGGTTCATGCCTTCGTATGTTATTTATATGATGATTTTAAGATGTTAGATGATCAATTATTAGCTTAAGATGGTGCATGAATAACTCTAATCATGTATATATATTTCGACATTTTTGGGGAGAAATGGAGGAGTGTTTAGATGATATTGATCTTATAGTATGTTGCTTATATCATAATTATATGATGATTTGTGTGATTAAATTAGAAAAATCAAAACCCTAACCCTAAGTTGCATGAAAATTGAATTTTAGAAGAAAATGCTAAATTTTAATTCATGCATTGAATGATGATTTGTTCTTCATGAATTATGCTTAGAATATGATTATAAGATCAAATATGTAATTAGATTTAAGCATGGAAAACCCTAGCTATCAATTGGTAATTTTCGAAAATGAGAAGAAAATGGGAAATAATGAATGCATGAATTGTATGATTGATTTAATGATATAAATGAGTTTAGTTAAGTATTTTAAGAATGTTTCATGTTGGAAGTAATTAAAAATTTCCAACCAATTTCATTTTGTGAAAATAATCGATTAAATAAGAATATAAATTAGGGTTTAATAATGTAATGTTATATGATGAGTTTGATGATTCAATTAAAGATATATGAGATTACTGAAGTATATTAGATCAAGAGATAATGAAACAAAAGCTTGATTAACCCTAGAAACCCTAGAAAATCGAATTAGGGTTCTTAAATTAGGGTTGAAAGATTAATACTTAATTGAATGAAATTAAATGAAGAAATGAGCTTAAGATGATAATTAAGTATATTAGAAATTAAAAAGAAGAGAAAATAATTAAAGAAATATTAATTTTAATATAACCGAAAATTTAAAATAAATAAATAAAATATTAATAAAATTTTAATTAAGAAATTAATTGCATTTATGAACTTCTTAATAAAAATTAAGTGTTATATAATTTTATGGAAATTTAATTCAAAGAAATAAAGATTTTTCTATTTATGGTTGATTTTCCCGATTTGGGAATTTATATGTTTAATTGAGTTAATGTGTGTATTTAAAGTATAATTATGTTTGTTATAATTAAATAAAGGTATAGAATTAAATTGAAAATTTTCGAATCCGTTAGACGGATTAAAATCGATTTAGTCGATTGTGATGAATAGTAGTTTATAAATATTAATGTTGTATGAGAATTTATTAATATTGATGCTTAATGAGGAATTTAGATAGATTAAGATAGATTAAGAACGTTTGAAAAGTTAAGATAGGAATTCTCGAATTTCATCAAGTTACGACGTAGAAATTCGAATAGAATTTCGTTAAGGATATCGAAGTCGTTAGTCGATAAAAGCTCTCGTTCTAAAATCGTTATTCCGTTTCGATTAAAGGAGCAAGCGGAAGCGGGAGCGTAAACGTGAAGTAAAAGGGCTACAAGCGTTAGAGCTTAAAGTTTAAAGCTTAAGTTTATCGTGTGGGCTTTCTAAACTAAAATATGTGAAAAGCATGATATCGTATGTTTTACAAAGTTTTGATACTTGCCAAATGATTTTAAAAATGTTTAAGTATGTTACCATCTACTTCAGAAAGACGAATTCGGTTTCACGCAAGGTGAAATCTGTGTACACATTGGTAATCGTGCGCATTTCTTTGATAGGCCGATTATTCATAATCGTGAGCCTTTCCTTGATATGCCGATTACAAGTGATTGAGAAAGAGGCCTCTTTCTCATCACCATTAATTATTTGTAGATATGGTTCATACTGTTATAAATGTCTGCAGACAAATGAGTTTTGAAAAGAAAATATTTTTAGCATTTTACGAGTTGTTTTCAGAAAAAAAAAAAAAAAAATCCTCGTATTATGTTTTCCGGCAAGTTTTCATATATAGCTGTATTCAGCAAAGTTTTCAAATGTTTTCGGCATGTGTTCACTGAGTACGTAGTACTCAGCCCTGCATGTTATTTCTAAAACGTGCAGGTTAGCAGGGATGAAGATGATGAGTACTGGATGGACTATTGTTGTTGTTAAATGTTGTTATGTAAAGAAAGTCGTTTTTGAGAAGTTGACCTAGAATATATGTCTTCATACATATATTCTCATGTTTTCCGCTGCAAGAAAATGAAGTTTAATGTTGTTATAACGTTTAAATTCTAAAGTCGAACTCTTTTGCTAAGTTCTTTTGAAACTAAACCAATTAATCACATGTATATAAGTTGTTAGTTGTGCCGAGAAGCTTTGTCGAACGTGAAACAGTCTTCTTTATCTTGTTTTCTTGATTCTCAAATAAATTCGTCATCTTCTTGATCAATTGTCGGTTATTTGGTTGATCAGGTCTTTTGATTCCAAGTGATTTGAGTTATGTTTATTGATATGTATGTCATATTGATTTCAGTTGATCGTCTCGAGTCATAAAGGTCACATTATTCTAAAATGGTGAATTGTTGAGTATGGTTATTCTTTTGAACGATAGCCGGGTCGCTATCTTAATTTCCTTTGTTAATCATAAATTGTGTAAGTCGTGGGACCTACCGGCCTTGACATCTAATATCGAGGTTCGGGCTGCGACAGAGTGGTATCAGAGCAGGTCTGACTGCTCTGAATAATTTTTTTTTAATCTAGTCTATTTTGAAACCCTAGACTAGTTAGAGTAATGTCTTCGGCTCCAAGTTGTTATTTCTGAAAGTCTAGTCTGGTTTGAATTCCTAGACTAGTTAGTTTTTAACAACAACTGAAGTCCAGCATCTCTCATCTCATCCAGCTATCCAGGTACGAATTTCAACCGTTTCTAGTTATAAAGTTTGGAAGTTGAAGTATATATATATATTTGTTATGTTTTAGCCTCTAATGTGATTGGTTGTTGGTGATCAATCATAAGCGAGATAATGGATCAGTTATGCAAGCAAGTTGAGTATTTATCTGTGGAATGTAACATGAGCCCGGAACACCCTTTTGGAAGCGACATTGAGTATGTTGAGACAGTGGATTCTCAAAACTATTCGTAATTTCAGTTTAGTTAATTATTTAAATTTTCTTTTATAGGATGTCCAACTCTAGAAGCGTAGCAGCGATGATTGAATTTCACCACATACATATGAGCTACACAGAAACCCTAGCAGAGTTTTTAGCTCGGTACCATAGGGTTTGGATGGACATCCATGAATCAAATATCTCGGGAGTTATTGGTATAGTTAGGCTAGTTCCTCTGCTTCCTAAGGATTGGCAGGAGTGGGCGGCATCGATTGCTGCAAGGTACGTTACTCCCCAATATTGGGATGGTGTCTTGTTTGGAGATTGCAGAGCGTTCATAGCTGCAATTAGTACTCAATATATGTGTTTTTCGTACCCACCTCCTGGACCATATCAGCCATTGATTCCTGTTGGTGAGTTTGGTTTACAACATCTCATGCCCCAAGATTACCCTATTCTGGATCAGAATCCTCCAGAAAATCCCGAACCTATTGCTTCTCCCATCCATGGAAATAATGAATTTGATGCTAACTCTTTTCTTGTTGAGCCATTGGCAAATGGCTATGTTTCGTCTCCCTCCCAAATCGAGACTCAAACCTTTGTTCCTGAGCCTTCTGTTTTGCCTAACGGCGTAGCCTCAGCTTCTTTTGTTGAGGAAGTTCCAAATGATCCTTCCGTTGAAACATTGCAAGCTTTGAATTCTTCAGAGCTTGATGTCATAGTTGGAGCCCAGCCTATTCTATTTGACCCTAATGTGGCTAGCACCTCTGGACCACGTCACTATGATAGTGACGAGGATAACGTTGATCCAGAAGTTGGACCAACCGAAGGATACTTCCACCTCCGTAGAATACCATTTACTCATTTGAGTTTTCAGCCTAGCTTTAGGCCGTCGCCGGGAGAGGATATTACTTATGCCCCTCGTGTGACTTTGGACGGAGTGGAGAGGGCAGAGGAGAGCACGGAAACGGAAGAAGAAGATCCAAGTGAGGAGGATCCGAGAGACGACGAAGAGGAGGAAGAAGAAGAGGATCCGTCAGAGGATGAGCAGTGAAGGGAAGTGTCAGGAAGTTGATAAAAAAAAAGATAATGATGTAAATATATGTAATACACTAGTAAGCGAACAACTTTTAACATTTATGTTGTAAATAAGTTCTTGTACATAGAAGCATAATATGATAGCATAGCGAATCGGAAGCGACGTAGAATTCCGCTCCGATAAAAACATTTTGCGTGATGTTAGAAAATCACGGTTCATATAGGGAATTTTTGGGTGTAAATAATTCCCTACCTTTTGTAAAAGTCCTCAAAGAGGCAAATTTTCCTACTAAATGAAGAAGTAAGTTGAGCAAAGATCAATTTGGAAAACCGAAATTTAAAACCGAGCGAAAACCGAGTGGCCGGAAAAGCCAAAGTTGGAAAACCGAGCCGGGCCGGAAAACCGAGCCGGCCGGATCCAACAGTAAATCCAATTTGGCCGAGTCATGGTAATTCCACTGATGGGTCCAGGAGTAAATCCAATGGCCGAGTCACTGGTAATTCACTGACCGGGTCCAGTAGTAATTCCAAATTGGCCGAGTCAACAGGTAATTCAATTGGGTCCAATTGGTAATTCCAATTGACCGAGTCCAGGGTAAATCCAATGACCGAGTCCAATGATCGAGGTTTAGATAATAGAAGTTAAAGTAAAGAAGTGAGGTTTAAGGAATGGAAAAAGATCGATTAAAAGCTCGGACGAAGAAAACAAGACAAAGCGTCGAACCGGCACCGGGCGCGACCACAGCGCAGGGCGCGCCAGCCCACGACAATTTCAGCATCGGGCGCGGGTTGGTGTGGCGCGGGACAATCCGCCGGAGGTCAAGTCGCGCGCGCATGAAGGAAATCTCTTCTTGGCCGCGCGACGTCTGCGCGCGGGACGGCGATCTTGGCGCGGGATAGTTCGATCCAAATACGGGGTTTATTCGTCCATTCCGTTGTCGTTCGTAGTTGTTCATTCTTCGTTTATTTTGCTCGTAGTTCGTTTCGTTGTAGTTCATTTCATTCTTCGTTAGTTTCGTCCGTTAATCGTTTCGTTCATTATTCGACTATCATTAGTTTAGTGCGTCGTTCGTTTTATTCGTTCCATTAGTTATTTGCTATCGTTAGCTTAGTTAGAAATTATTTAGTTAAAAAAAAAAAATGTTGAGATAAAGTTAAAAATCTCAAAAGAGATTTATGAGGAAGTTTATACATCAACATGATATTATTCATCTCTTGATTATAAAGAATGAAGAGCTAATTAAATTTAGCAAATAAATATGTATATATATAATAATTACTACAGGAAAAAAAAACATTTTTTTTAGTGATTATTTGATGATAAGCGTGAATCTTTTGATTCATTAAAGTTATGATAAAGTTTATATGCCAAGATGATGCTATTATTTCCTTGAAATATTAGGAATATATATTAGCTAAATTTTACTTAGCAAAGATAAGTATGAAAAATATGTGTTCTTGAAATATTTTTGTGATTTTAGTAATGAATGAATTGTTGATTCATTAAAAGTACGATGAGTATATTATGCATTAAAGAGGTGATAAGAAAA
This sequence comes from Agastache rugosa, assembly GCA_031470985.1. Lineage (NCBI taxonomy): Eukaryota > Viridiplantae > Streptophyta > Magnoliopsida > Lamiales > Lamiaceae > Agastache > Agastache rugosa. Next base: position 15,340,170 of record CM062607.1, read on the forward strand.
TTTTTCTAAGTTATAAAACCTAGAAAAATTTATTTCCCTTAAAATATTTTTAAAGAAAGAAGAATTTTTATTAAAGAATAAGACTTTGTTAGAAAGAAAGAATAATTCGAATGAAAATCCTGGTTAATTAGAAAATGCCGCCAAGAGGTAGACCAAGAGGCCGAGGTAGAGGAAGGGTTGAAGATGAAACCGAAAGAGAACCTACCCCACCTCCTCCTCAACCTGAAAGGAGAATAGAAGAATTATTTTTGCGGCAAAATCCTCCAACTCTCGATGGAAGAGGAAATCCTTCAGAAGCCGAAGAGTGGATTCGTGCGCTGGAAAGAATTTTCCGTTTTCTTCGATGTACGGATCAAGAACGTCTAACATGCATGTCTTATCAGCTCAAGGGATCTGCGGATTACTGGTGGGAAGCTCGTCAAAGGGCATATACCCCTGAACAACTGGAGAACCTGACGTGGGAACAATTTAAGGATGCTTTGTTCGAAAAATTCGTTCCTCGAAGTTATCGAAAGCAGAAGGAGAATGAGTTTGCTAATCTTAAGCAAGGTAAGAAGTCAGTAGCCGACTATGATCGCGAATTTTGTGATTTGGCACGTTTTGCTCAAGATAAGGTGGACACAGACGAGAAAATGGCTGAACTTTTCCGAGCAGGTCTTCGGCAGGAAATAAGAATCGTTCTGGCCAGTCAAAGTGCATTATCGTATGCCGAGACTTTAAACAGAGCTTTGGATATGGAATTGGCAATGCAGCCAGATAAGTCTTCTCAGACTTCAGCAGCCACACAAGTTCAAACCCCAATGACAGTGACAAATCCGCAGTCGTTCAATCAAAGTCAGAAACGAAAATGGAATTTTGGAAGTCAACCTAGTAAGAAGCCCTGGCAAGGACAGCAAGGACAACAACGTCATCAACAGCAGCAATTTAATCAGGGACGATTCAAACAGCCTTTCGTCAATCAAGGTAGTTCATCTCAAACTTATCAAGGAATGTCTCCATGTTCCAAGTGTGGCAAGATGCATCAAGGGATATGCAAGGCTGGAAGTAATAGCTGCTATACTTGTGGTCAAGTTGATCATTATTCGTATCAGTGCCCAACTAAACTGCAAGGAGCAGGAGGGAATAGAACATTTCAGAACCAGCCTCAGAAATTGAAGGCAATAGAAGTTGTTCCTCAGCAACGGCAACAGCAACAAAATCGCCAAGGGCCGCGATTCCAGCAAAAGCAAAAGCAACCCCAAAGAATTGAGAATGGAACCCCAAGAAGAATATCAAAGGGTTTTTGCTCTTGATCGAAGCCGTTCGACAAAGATCAAGGAAATTTGACAGGTATGGGTCAATTAAATGGCATACTGTTATAATTTTATTTGATGCGGTGCATCGCATTCATTTATATCGGATGCATGCGTAGATAATCTTGGTCTTAAAGTAGAACGTGCTAGTCAAGACTTGAGAGTAACAACACCGTTAGGTAAATCTACCTCGATTACTCGCATCCGTCCTAATATAGAGATTGAATTAGGATCTCTCAAGATGTTAGCGAAAACCCTAAATTTAATTAAAATGTGGGATATAGATATTATCTTGGGAATGGATTGGTTGACCGAGAATTTTGCAAGCATTCAATGCAAGCAAAGGCAAATTTCATTTCATATGCTCGGTCGGGAACCAACTCTATTTTTCGGGATAGAAAGAAGTTGTAAGAAATCGCCGATTATTTCGGCGATTCAAGCAAGGAGAGTGTTGAAAAAGAAAGATGTGAAAGCATATCTTATCTATCTCAACAAGAAGGAAGATAAGGAGAGCGACATTGAAGATGTAGGCGTAGTAAAAGAATTTCAAGACGTATTTCCACAAGTTTTGCCGGGATTGCCACCAGATAGGCAAGTAGAGTTCACAATAGATCTTGAACCGGGATCGCCTCCTCGTTTCCAAGTCACCATACGTAATGGCTCCAAAGGAGTTGCAAGAATTGAAAATTCAACTGCAAGAGTTACTTGACCTAGGTTTCATTAGACCTAGTGTTTCTCCGTGGGGAGCACCAATTCTGTTTGTCAAAAAGAAGGATGGTAGTTTGAGGATGTGCATCGACTACCGAGAATTAAACAAATTAACCTTGAAAAACAAATATCCTTTGCCGAGAATAGATGATCTATTTGATCAGCTCAGAGGAGCAAGTGTATTCTCGAAGATTGATCTGAAATCTGGTTATCACCAATTAAAGGTTAAGCAAGAAGATATTTCCAAGACAGCTTTCAGAACAAGATATGGCCACTACGAGTTTGTAGTAATGCCATTTGGTGTGACAAATGCTCCAGCAGTATTTATGGATCTCATGAATCGAGTATTTCATGAATTCTTGGACAAGTTTGTCGTAGTTTTCATTGATGATATTCTCGTGTATTCAAAGAATGAATTAGAACACGAGGAACATCTACGAACTGTTCTGAAAAGGTTGAGAACCGAAAGATTGTATGCCAAATTTAGTAAATGTGAATTTTGGCTAAGAGAAGTACATTTCCTTGGACATGTTGTATCTTTTGAAGGAATCAAAGTTGACCCATCAAAAGTACAAGCAGTTCAGGAATGGAAAGTTCCAACCACACCACATGAAATTAGGAGTTTCTTAGGTCTAGCAGGCTACTATCGGAGATTTATCGAGGGATTCTCCAAAATAGCTAAGCCAATGACCCATCTCCTAAAGAAAGAATCAAAATTCAAGTGGTCAGAAGAATGTGAGGAAAGTTTCCAAGAACTTAAAAAGAGATTGACCGCTGCCCCAGTGCTATCAGTTCCAGATTCGGATAAAGATTATGTTGTTTACACAGATGCATCAAAGAACGGACTAGGTTGTGTCCTGATGCAAGAAGGAAGAGTTATTGCATATGCTTCTAGACAGCTTAGACCTCATGAAATAAACTATCCAACTCATGATTTGGAACTAGCAGCAGTAGTACATGCTTTAATTATCTGGAGACACCATCTTTATGGAACGAAATGTGAAATCTTCACAGATCACAAGAGTCTCAAATATTTCTTTGAGCAGAAAGAATTAAATATGAGACAAAGAAGATCGCTCGAGTTAGTTAAAGACTACGATTGTAAAATTTCCTATCATCCAGGAAGAGCAAATGTAGTTGCTGATGCGTTAAGCAGAAAAGGAAAATCGGAATTTGGATTTCTTCTAACTCAAGAGAAAGAACTCATTAAGAGTTTCGAAGAACTGAGGTTAGAAGTAATTCTACCTCCGCAATCTGTTGAGCAAATGGTTGCAGCTATGGAAATAATTCCAGATTTAAGATTGAGAATTTCCAATGCTCAAAGAAAAGACGAGAAATTGGACAAGTTACGAATGAAAATTCGTCAAGAGAAAAATGAAAATTTTAAGGAGGCAGGAGATAATGTTCTCCTGTATCAAGGAAGAATTTGTGTGCCGAATGATGAAGAATTAAGGAATGAAATCATGAGCGAAGCTCATGAAACTCCTTATTCAGCTCACCCTGGAGGCACCAAAATGTATCAAGATTTGAAACAAACATTTTGGTGGGAAGGAATGTGTCACGCCCCCAATTCCCGAGGGAAGGCACACGTGCCGAGGGTGCGACTCGGGGTTGGATTTAAGAAGCGGGAATAGAAAAAGGGAAATTCATTTATCATATAAGGATCGCTTAAGATTCAATGGCTCAATGAATCAACAAAAGATAGCCTTGAATAGATATTTGAAATAACGAGTGCGGTTTCTCGAAGCAAATACATAATAGGAATTTAGAGTTCAATATTCTTAAGTTTATAACTGAAGAAAAGATCATCAGCGGAAGCTTAGCAAAAAGATAGTCCTAGCCTCAACGCTGCCCGTCAGCACCCGTCAATCAACCTGAAAATATTTTGAAAACATTTGGGCTGAGTACTAGAGTACTCAGTGAGCAGTGCATTTGATAAACATTTTCACAAGCATGATTATCCAATCATAATAGTATGACTTAGAAGGTTTCAAAACAAAAACCACTTCTAATCATACAAAACATTTTACATTTGATTCGTGCACGCTTGTCACACTCTACAATGTTACCCTTACTGTGACCCCGGACCTCTAGCCACTGTCGGGTCCATTTCATTTATTCAGACTTCGGGTTGAAACCCAGAGAGTCTCGTTTTCAAGCTGGATTTCGGACCGAGGCCCAGAGAATCCCATTTTTAAAGTTAGCACACAATGGAGATCAACCCATTGCACTACTAACAAGGTGTACACAATTTCCGACTAACGTGTTAGGTCAGTCGAAAATCTCGATCGATTAACTTCAGAGCATTAAACATGTAGAGCGTACCTTAAAAACATTTTTCATGGATAACATGCATTTTATAGAGTTTAATAACTCAAACATAGTTTTGAAAAGATATAGCCCACCTGATCGGTGGAAAATAAACGCGTCTTGAAAAGTCGAGTCGTACAGTCAACGCCCTCCTTGCGCCACGCCTAAACATATAATTGATGATACTATAAGTATCTTTGGATCTAAAAGAATAATTCGAACTCGAGGGAATTATTCTAGACTCATTTCTTATTTTAATTATCCGCTAAGCCTTTAACATTTTAACCGTAGTTATTAAGTTTACGGTTCGATCCTAAATTATTAGGAGTCCGATTATAATTAAATAATTAATTAAGTTCAAAGAAAAACCAAGCCTTAGCCATTTAATTAAATCAAGTCGTCTGCTAATCTAAACCCAACATCATTTAATAACAAAGCCCAGTAATGTTTCCTTTTTATTTAAGCCCATACTAGTATTAATTGTATAGGCTATAACTTTAAAACTCTAATTTGATTTCTGCCATTCTCCCAACACTCTCTATCTCTCTCATTACTAACAAACAACAGCTGCTCTCTCTCTCTCTCTAATCTTCGAGCAGCAGCCCTCTCTTCTCCTTCTTTCTCTTCGCCATTCACCGCCGCCACCTTCTTGCCGTCGCACGGCGCCGCCGTCGCCACCATCTCTCCTCTCGTCTCAACTCTCTACTTTCTCTAATCCTCTGGAATTTCATAAAATCCCAAATCGAGAACCCTAGATCCCTAATTTCTATAATCCATCTCTTTTCTCTCTGAATCTGGCGAGACCCGCCGTTTCGGGCGAACCCCATCGCCTCCGCCGCGTTATTTCAGCAGCAACGGACGGCTGCGGCAGAGAAGCTACCGCCACCACCGTTCGCCGCTCCTTTCTCGTCGACTACAGCAGCGGCCAAAGAGAAGGCCACCGCCGTCGCCTTCTGCCTCGCGCCACCAGCGCCGCCGCTGGTTTATTTTCGTCGTTCGGCTCTCCGTAAGTCCCGATTTCCCTTTCCCTCTTCTTTTTATTTTATTTTATTATTATTATTTTTTTATATATATATTTATTTTTATTTTGCTTTTAACAGAACTCGTCTACGGCCAACACTGTCGCCGCCGTTGTGGCTTCGACCTGTGGCCACTGCCGCCTATCGACCACCCCTCAGCCCCTCTCTCTTTCACGGCAAGCAAAACAGAGGCAAGCAAAACAAGGCAGGGGTTTTGTATTAATAATTTATTATTTCTTCCTCTTTATTTCTGATTCTATAATAATTTAGAAGCTGTGATTTGAGGAGGATATAACTCGAGATTCCTAACTAGTTGTTTTGTTCTCATCTCATGTATGTGAGCTCGTTTGGTATAGACAGTTATAAGTTTCGATTTTTGGGTTATGGTTCAAGAGCAGAATATTAATATTATTCAATTCATTCCTTGCTCCTAATTGGCCATACTGATTTTGTATTTTATGATTTGATCCTTGGTTGGTTTCTGCTAGAGGAACTATATATTATTTATCAATTATGCACTTATTTGGAGTTTTCTATTCTAAGCTTATTTTAATCTGATAGATTAAATAAATGAGAAATGACTTGAATAGTAGAATATGAATTTTAACTTGAGTTGAAAATTACCTTGATTTACTTCTGTGGATGTGGAGTTCCTGAATAACCTTCTTACTCTCTACTGTATATTTTGGTGTGGTAAGGATTTGAAAGAAGGAGGTGAAGTACGGCTGTTTTGTTGTATATACAGAAAAGGGTTACTGAAGAAGAGTCTTGGCCGCCAAGTTTTATTGATAAACTTGGAGGCTACGGCTGTCTTTAATTCATTATATTTCTTCCCTCTTATTACTATTTTTAGTCAAAGTATGCTTAAGAAAGTTGGCAAGCGGTCTTATCTGCTGAAGTATATTAATATTATTACAACTCTTTTTTTTTTTTTTTTCGACTACATTTCATTACTAGAAAACAAGAACATTGGGATTTTAATAAACAATGACAATTATCGGTTAAGGGAATTTCAAATCACTTATATTAATTTTCCTCAAACCTTTCTCATTTATAAACTAGCCGGTATTTAGACTAAATAAAAATCTTTAAAAACGAATCACGTGTAAGCTGCACTTTAATTAAAACGTATATAAATATACGTCACAATGCATAATCAATATGCAAAAGCATTTGAAATTTATCCATCTATAAAAGCTAAATAATTAGCTTAAACGAGTAATCATTTCATTTCTTCACAGTCAGAATATCGTTGGTGAACAACGAACATTTTAAGGCACAATATGCTATAAAATATAACCTTAAAGATTCCTAGATTCTTATATAATAAAGCAAAATATGGGGTATTACAGAATGAAAAGAGACATAGCTTCTTTTGTGGAAAGATGTTTAGCCTGTCAGCAAGTAAAGGCATTGCATCAGAGACCCTATGGGAAGCTACAACCTTTAGATATTCCAGAGTGGAAATGGGATAAAATTACCATGGATTTTGTAACTGGGTTACCTAGATCCAAACGAGGAAATACAGCGATATGGGTAATAGTGGATAGATTGACAAAATCTGCACACTTTATACCTATTCCCATAACTTATGGCGCAGATAAGTTAGCTCAGCTGTACGTGCGAGAAATTGTGCGATTGCACGGAGTACCTAAGTCGATCACTTCGGATCGAGACTCAAAATTTACTTCTCATTTTTGGAGAAATATGCAAGAAGAATTAGGTACCAAATTGAACTTCAGTACGGCTTTTCATCCTCAAACGGATGGTCAATCAGAAAGAACCATTCAGATCTTGGAGGATATGTTGAGAACTGTTGTTTTAGATCGAGGAAGTCAATGGGAGCAAATTTTACCTCTTGTTGAATTTGCTTACAACAACAGTTATCAAATGACGATTGGCATGGCACCCTACGAAGCCCTTTATGGAAAGAAGTGTAGATCTCCGCTCCATTGGGATGATGTGGGCGAGAGAAAAATATTAGGGCCCGATTCAGTGGAAGAAATGATAAAGATTGTGCGTCAAATCAAACAAAGAATTAAAGAAGCGCAAGACCGTCAGAAGTCTTATGCTGACGTCAGAAGATCAGCATTAGAATTCAATGTGGGTGATAAAGTTTTCTTGAAAGTTTCGCCTTCAAGAGGAATTCAACGATTTGGTGTTAAAGGAAAGCTTAAGCCTCGCTACATAGGACCATATGAAATTCTGGAAAGAATAGGTCAAGTAGCATATAAGCTAGCTTTACCGCCAAGTTTTGGAAATTCACATAACGTGTTTCATGTATCTCAGTTGCGGAGATATATTGTCGCGCCCGACTTAGAATGAAGATGACCAAGCCGGTGGGTCCCACGACGTACACAATTTATGATTAACCAAAGAACAAGATAACGACCCAGTTATCCAACAAAATCAATCATTCAATGCATCATATTCTCAAGGCAAACTCAATCTGAATCAAATATCAAACAACGACATCAATAATAATTATTTTCAAGTTCAAAATCAAAATAACGAGAATGGTCAAAAATACAACACCATCTCGTATCAGAGTTTTAGCAACAGAAACAAAGTTTATCAAGTCATAGATCCAATCATCATAGTAGAACAACAGTTACTGAATAAGTTCAGAGTGTTGCAGCGGAAAACATAACACATCTTTGGTTATATGTATGAAGACATATAACCCTGCTCAATGTCAACAAAATCTCAACAAGTCAACAACAAAAGTCCGCCCAGCACACTCTTTTCCCATCCAAGCTAACCTGCACATTTTAGAAATAATATGCAGGGCTGAGTACTTTCGCACTCAGTGGACATATGCCAAAATCATTAAAAACTGCTGCTTAGAGCTATAGATTGATAACTTGCCATAAAGCATAGCACAAGTATTTATAAATACTTAAAAACAAACCTGTGCTTGCCAAAACCTTTTTCTTTCATATAAGTATTTGCAGTCAAAATACTTTTTATGTATGTACCACATCTACTATAACTTTTGTGTGTTGAGAAGTAGGCCTCCTTCTCAAACACTTGTAATCGTCCCACCAAAAAGGAAGGCTCCCGATTACAACATAGTGTACACAAATCCCACATTAAGTAGGACCGAATTCGTCTTTCCTTGATAGAGGGTATCATACAAAAACACTTTAAACATTGGCAAGTCAATCAATTTAAAAATCATCACACATATATATAATCATAATATCACATTCTTTATTTCTTTAGTTCAGAAAGCCCACCTGAACTGACGACTTTATCTACTAGCTTACTTCTCGGCTTTTCCTTAATTTATGATTCCGCTAGATCCTTCAATTTAAGAATTAATTTAAATATTAGAGCGAGAAAAGTTTAAATATTAAAATAAGGAATACCGCTGCTATATTTAATATTTTCTTCTTTAATCCGACTTTTCTAGGATTTTTCTCTCGGCAATTAGAAACTAAACTTTTCTAATTTCTTTTTCTTTCTTACTTAATTTCTTAATCAATAATTAATCGATTATAACTTCAGGACATATTTAAAAACTTATAATCACATATTTCATCATTAACCACTTAAGCTTATCATATCATTAATACTTAAACTCATCATTAACGTATCAATAGGAAAAATAACTAATAATTTAACTTTTGAGTTTACGAAAGAAACAACTGAAAACAAGTTGAGCAAAGATCAGCTGGATAAATCAAGCTGACTGGAAAATCAAATTAGCTGGAAAAAGACTGAGTTATTTGGAAAATCAATTTGAAAAAGTCGAGCCGGACCAATTAAGTTAATCCAATTGTGGGTTCACTGGTAAATCCAATTGGGTCCAGTAGTAAATCCAGTGGCCCAGGTCTAGAGTAAATCCAATGGCCAGTTCAATTGGTAAATCCAATGATCGAGTCAGTGGGTAAATCCAAATTGGCCCAGGTCCAATGGTAAATCCAATGGCCGGATCCAGATCGTGTCCAGTAGGTAAATCCAATGGCCCAGGTCCATTGAGGTAAATCCAAATTGACCAGGTCCAGTAGGTAAATCAATTGGCCGAGTCAGTGGGTAAATCCAATTATTTGGATCCGTGACTTAATCAAAATTTTGGATCCAGCTGACTTAATCCAGCAATTTAAACTCTAGGAACTCTAAATTTCAAACTTTATATTAAATTTCCTAAAAATTCTACGTCACTTAATTTTTAACGTAGATTCCATTTCTAACATTATTTTCTTCATTAAAATCAAATACATGTCTTTATTGTGCATATATATTTCTGTCCTTTTGATAAATTAAGAATTAAAATCCAAATTTCATTCTAATCACTTCCAATCATGTTAATTTAATTAATAAGCTATATTTATAACTTAATCACTTAATTTGATTGGATAAAATAAAAACCCTAATATATATATTCGGCCCTTATGATAAATAGGGTACATTTATTTATTTTTATCCATTTCAAATTTCAACATGTATAATTAATATTCTAGAGATTAATTATAATTTCAATTAATCAATTTATGCTCTAAATAATTATCTTTAATTTATTTTTAAATGCTGAACATTCTTAAAATTATGAAATTGAGCTCTAAAAATTCTAACAAAATTCTCACATACTTAATTAAATATTATGAGCTCAATTATATCATTAATTTCATCATTTAACATCTAAATCAAAAAGCTCAAATTTCAAACCCTAGATATTTCGAAATTTCCACAACTTAAAACAATTATGCTTCAAACATTTATCTCAATATATAAACATGTTTATAATCATCATACTTGAAGATCAAATCCATATTACAACATATGTATAATTTTCGAAATTTATAAAATTTTATGAAATATGGATTTGATACTAAACCTTGAGTTATTTGCTTAACTAATGAGAAATCTCACCTCTTGAGATGATTTTACTACTACTTCCTTTGACTAATAAATCTTGATTCCTTCTCTTTACTTGTGGATGTGAATCCCCTGTTTAGTGTGTTTTTAAATGTGTGTTGGAGTGTGTGTGTATCGTGTTTGCAGCTAGAGAAATGAGAGATAGAAGAGATGAGAGATGCCTCAATTAAATACTAACTTATCTAATAAGAATACATTGAATCTTGCTAACTTACATGCTTAGTCACCCAACATCCTTCATCATTATGTTGGGGATAAGCTTAGGTGGCGCCAATTTAGCTATTAAATAATAGGTATTAGTGTTAGTTATTTATCATGTGCTAATTTAATTACTAATCTTAGATTAATAACTAAATTAATCATTAATATTATCAATCAAGATTTAACTAGGAGATAAAAATTAAGCTTATACTACAAGCTTTATTTCTTAAGAAAATTTATGCTTAATATCTTAACTTAATTAATTAATTAAACATCAATTTAATTAATTAAACATTAAGCATAAAAATCACATTTTAAACGATCAATTAATTCTCTAATTAATTGATCATTCATCATATAAATAATCATAGAGGCTTTAAATTAAAAAGCTCTCTATACATATAAATTTATTAGGGTTTCTCAAACCCTAATATAAACTTCCTTTAAAAATTTTCGGAAATAAAATCCGAAAATTAAATAAATTTCCGGAGAAAATTCGTAAATCCCTAAAAATCAAGTACTTCAAAAATGGCACATATTTCACATATAATGCAAATATAATAGCACATAATCATAAACACCTTTAATATTTCATTTCGGATTTACCGAAACAAAAATAAAACTTAATTCATCAAAATTCAGCAATTTAGGGCTGCCGAAAAATTTTATCTGCCTGGACTTAACTTTATACTAAATTCTCACATTTTAAATATTCTAATTAATTATCTTAATTAATTACTAAGATTGGTTATTAAAAAGGCGGGATACTACATTCTTCCCCCCTAAAAATAAATTTCGTCCCGAAATTTGCTTACCTCAAACGAAAAGCTCGGGATACTTTTCTTTCATCTTATCTTCAAGTTCCCATGTAACTTCCTCTAACCCGTGGTGTTTCCACTTAACCTTTACTGAGGCGATTGATTTATTTCTTAACTGCTGGACCTTTCGATCCAAGATCGCTTCTGGTTTCTCCTCATAACTGAGGTCTGGTTCGAGGACTACTTCTTCCTGCTGAATAACGTGCTTAGGATCGAACATGTATCGGCGCAACTGAGATACATGAAACACGTTATGCGAATTTCCAAAACTTGGTGGTAAAGCTAGCTTATACGCTACTTGACCAATCCTTTCCAGGATTTCATACGGTCCTATGTAACGTGGCTTAAGCTTTCCTTTTACACCAAATCTATAAATTCCCTTCGAAGGCGAAACTTTTAGGAATACTTTATCTCCTACTTCAAACTCTAATTCAGATCTTCGAGAATCTGCATAGGATTTTTGACGATCTTGCGCTTCTTTAATCCGTTGCTTGATTTGACGGACAATTTTGATCATCTCTTCTACAGCATCGGGCCCTAAAACTTTTCTTTCACCTACTTCATCCCAATAAAGTGGTGACCTACATTTTCTTCCATAAAGAGCTTCATAGTGTGCCATGCCAATTGTCATTTGATAACTGTTGTTGTATGCAAACTCAACGAGAGGCAAAACTTGCTCCCATTGGTTACCTTGGTCTAACACAACAGTTCTAAGCATATCTTCCAAAATTTGAATTGTCCTTTCGGACTGAGCATCCGTCTGAGGATGAAATGCAGTGCTGAAATTTAATTTGGTACCCATCTCACTTTGTAAACTTCTCCAAAAACGAGAAGTAAACTTTGAATCTCGGTCTGAAGTGATCGACTTGGGTACACCGTGCAGACGCACGATCTCTCGAACGTACCGGGCTAATTTATCTGCTCCGTATGTTTCTGGAATTGGTATAAAGTGAGCAGATTTTGTCAATCTGTCCACTATTACCCATATGGATGTGTTTCCTTTCTTAGACTTTGGTAACTGGGTTACAAAATCCATTGTAATACCATCCCATTTCCATTCCGGAGTTTCCAATGGCTGGAGCTTTCCATAAGGCCGTTGATGTAAAGCCTTAACTTGCTGACACACTAAACATCGCTCTACAAATGAAGCTATATCTCGCTTCATTCCTTCCCACCAAAATTTCTGCTTTAAGTCTTGATACATTTTGGTGCTTCCAGGATGAGCTGTATAAGGCGTTTCATGAGCTTCTCTCATGATCTCGGCTCTTAAATTTTCTTTATCTGGAACGCAAATCCTTTCTTTAAATAGGAGAGTGTTATCTCCAGCTTCATGAAAATTTTCAGCTTCTCCTTTGCGAATCTTGAGTCTCAAATGTTCCAACTTTTCATCTTTTCTTTGAGCATCTGAAATTCTCATCTTCAAATCTGGAGTTATTTTCAAAGCTGCAATTATTTGCTCTGTAGTTTGAGGTGGTAGAACCACTTCTATTCTTAACTTTTTGAAACTTTTAATAAGCTCTTTTTCTTGAGTGAGCAGAAATCCTAACTCAGTATTGCTCTTTCTACTCAAGGCATCGGCTACTACGTTCGCTTTTCCTGGGTGATAGGAAATTTTGCAATCGTAGTCCTTTACCAACTCAAGCCATCTTCTTTGCCTCATATTCAACTCTTTTTGCTCGAAGAAATATTTGAGGCTCTTATGATCTGAAAAGATCTCACACTTAGCTCCATAAAGATGATGTCTCCAAATTTTTAAAGCATGCACAATCGTCGCTAACTCTAAATCATGAGTTGGGTAATTCTCCTCATGAGGTCTGAGTTGTCGTGACGCATAAGCAATAACTCTGCCATCTTGCATCAAGACACAACCCAATCCATTCTTTGATGCATCCGTATAAACGATAAAATCTTTGTACGCTTCGCTTGCTTGCTAGAACTGGAGCGGTGGTTAGTTTCTTCTTAAGCTCTTGAAAACTTTCCTCGCATTCAGGAGACCATTTAAACTTCGATTCTTTCTTCAGGAGTTGGGTCATTGGCCTTGCTATCTTTGAGAATCCTTCAATGAATCTCCGATAGTAACCTGCTAGACCCAAGAAACTACGAATCTCATGGGGTGACTTTGGAGATTTCCATTCTTGAACTGCTTGCACTTTAGAATTGTCTACTTTAATTCCTTCGGAAGAAACAACATGTCCGAGGAAATTTACTTCTTTCAGCCAAAATTCACACTTACTGAATTTGGCATACAACTTTTCTGATCTCAACGTTTCTAAGACAATTCTGAGATGTTCTTCATGCTCCTGCCCACCTCTTGAATACACAAGAATGTCGTCAATAAAGACTATGACAAATCTATCCAAGAATTCATGAAAAATTCGATTCATAAGATCCATGAATACCGCCGGAGCATTTGTCAATCCAAACGGCATTACTACAAATTCGTAGTGGCCGTATCTCGTTCGAAAAGCAGTTTTTGGAATATCTTCTTGACGAATCTTTAACTGATGATAGTTTTATTTTAAATCAATCTTTGAGAATACACTGGCTCCTTTGAGCTGATCAAACAAATCATCTATCCTTGGCAAAGGATACTTGTTCTTTAATGTCAACTTGTTTAATTCTCGGTAATCTATACACATTCTTAGACTACCATCTTTCTTCTTGACAAATAAAATTGGTGCTCCCCACGGGGAAACACTAGGTCTAATAAATCCAAGATCAAGCAACTCTTGCAACTGGATCTTCAATTCTTGCAATTCTTTCGGGGCCATTCTATACGGCGCCTTTGATATTGGGGCTGAACCAGGTTCAAGATCAATGGTAAACTCCAATTGCCTATCTGGTGGTAATCCTGGCAAAACTTCAGGAAAAACATCCTTAAATTCTCGGACTACTGCTACATCATCAATTTTCTTCTCTTGGTTTTCATCTTTGTTGAGATAAACAAGATATACTTGCACATCTTTTCTTCTCAACAGTCTTCTTGCTTGAATTGCCGAAATAATCGGCATTCCTCTCTTGCTTCTCTCTATTCCGAAGAATAGTGTTGGCTCTTTTCCAGGGGCATGAAAATAAATCTGCCTTTGCTTACACCGAATGGTAGCAAAATTTTCGGTTAACCAATCCATTCCCAAAATGATGTCTACGTCCCACATTTGAATTAGATTTAGGGTCTTAGCTAACATCTTAAGGAAACCAATCTCAAATTCTAAATTAGGGCAAACATGCGTGACTGAGGTAGATTTACCTACAGGGGTCGATACTCTTAAGTTCTGATTAGCTTTCTCTATTTTAAGGCCAAGAGTATCTACGCATGCATTTGATATAAAAGAATGTGATGCACCTGTATCAAAAAGAATTATAACAGGTACATCATTTATCTGACCCATACCTGCCAGATTGCCCTGATCTTTGACACTTGCTTTCTGCTCAAGAGCAAAAATTCTCTGATGATGCTGCCGATCTTGCTGCATGGTTTGTTGCTTCTTTGGCTGCTGCTGCTGCTGCTGAGGGCGAGGCACTTGGCGCGGACGTTCTTTGCATCGAGGAACTCCTTCAATGGCTTTTAAATACGGAGGGCGATGCGGTTAGGTTTTCTCCACCGGTCCCTTGCCGCCTATTTGGGCACCGATAAGAATAATGCCACGGTTGCCCACATGCATAGCAATTATTACTTCTGCTTTCGCAAATTCCCTGGTGCATCTTTCCACACTTGGGACATGCAGAAATTCCTTGCTGTCTCTGAGACGAACTTCCTTGACCAACAAAAGGAACTTTAAACTTTCCTTGGGTCGATTGCTGCTGACTCTGCCCATACCATGGCTTCTTGCTAGGTTGATTTCCAGCATTCCATTTTCTCTTTCCTTTTTGAATCTGGCTTTGGTGTGAAAATTGCGGTTTAACAGCCGCTGGGGACTGAATTTGGGGAAGTGCTGGAATCTGAACTGATTTCTCTGGCTGCATAGCCAGCTCCATATCTAAAGCTCGGTTTAAAGCTTCCACATAAGTCATAGCACTTTGACTTGCTAAGACCACTCTTATATCTTGTCTAAGTCCGGCACGAAAAAGCTCGGACATCTTCTCATCTGAATCAACCTTATCAGGGGCAAAACGAGCTAAATCACAAAATTCACGGTCATATTCTGACACCGTCTTCTTTCCTTGCTTGAGATTTGCAAACTCATTTTCTTTTTGTTTACGATAACTTCTCGGAATATACTTTTCAAAAAGAGCTTCTTTGAATTGCTCCCAAGTAAGATTTTCAAGTTGCTCTGGAGTATAAGTCTTCTGGCGAGCTTCCCACCGCAGTACGAGATCCTTTAAGGGCGATAAGACATACATGTGAGACGTTCATGGTCATCACATCGAAGAAACTTAAAGATTCGCTCTATAGCACGAATCCATTCTTCAGCCTCTGACGGACTTCCTCTTCCGTCAAAAGTTGGGGGATTTTGCCGAAGAAAAAGTTCTTCAATTCTCCTCTCAGGTTGAGGAGGTGGGGTAGGATCTCGGCTTGTTCTTTGTTCTTCTTCTACCCTATTTCTTCTTCTACGAGGCATTCTGATTTTAAGAAAATATAAAATTATCAAGAATTAACTTTATTCATTTTAATATCTTCATCTTATTCTTTATTGCATAAGCAATTTCTTCACAAAGCAATTAATTAAATCTTGAAACTCATCATTCAAGAAATTCATATCATATCATATCATAATTACTTGCATAACTTTACTTAATAGTTACATAATGGCAACATGACTTAATTTCATAACTTTTCTTGACTTGACAATCATTATTAAAGCACTCGGTTTTCCACAACTTTTCTTAAAGAGCAGCAGGATATTTAACTTATAAATTTAACATTTATATAAACAATTAATGGAACTATTTTTTTCTTCTTTCTTTATCATCTAAAGAAATATTATCTCCATAACATTCTTTACTTTATACTTTTATCCCATCTCTTAACTTTCCTTTATTTGCACATCATAACTTGAATTAACCAAATAGTTTATCTGTCTTTAATAGCTCAACTTTAATTTCTAAAGAGATCTTTTCTTCTTTCATTTTTAACTTACTTTCATAAAATTCTTTCCTTCTTTACTTCATCTTCTTACTTATTTTCATTCATACTTTTCTTTTCTCATAAAACATCATAACTTCACATGTTTCTTAAACATTTTAGAGAGGCAACAACTTAATTTAAATGACCTCTTTGGTCATTTTTCTTCATATATGGAAAATTGCCTCTTAGAGGTCTTTTCAAAATAAGGGATTTATTTACAGCAAAAATTATCCCTATGTTATCTGTGATGTCCTAACATCACACAAAATATATCATTAGCGGTACGGACTACTACTCCGTTACCGATCTAGCTAACCATATTATGCATCAGATATTTACATACACACATATTTACATCATCATTATCGTCATACTTCATACATATATAAACATAGTAATCATTATCAACGGATCACAACTCTACTCTGACGGGTCCTCCTCTGGATCCTCTTCTGGATCCTCCTCTGAGGTCACACTCTCGAAACTCTTACTCTCACCCTCGCTCTCAGCTCTCACGTCTCCCTCCAACGTGAGCGGAATCTCCCTGGTAACATCGGCACCCGCCGACGGCTGGAAACTAGCCTCAAAGCCTAACTCGCTAAATGGAATACGACGAAGGTCAGACCATCCAAGAGTAACCTCTGCAGCTGGGTCATCTTCGTCATTCTCGTCAGAGTCGTCACGGTGTGGCTTTGACGAGCTGGCCTCGTCTAAGCGCTGAGGCTCAGGGTAGTAGAAAGGCTGGAGATCTGAGGGCTCAAAAGTATGAGGAATATCCATAGACTGATAAAAAGGAGCTACCTCTAGCAAAGGTGCTGGGTAGTAATCCGAAGTAGGAGGAACTGGAACTAATGCTAAAGCATCTGTCAGTGGTGTGGGTGAAGCAATACCAACTGACGGGAAGGTAGGCTGTGAAACAAAAGCACTTTGGTCATCACCAAAGTAGGAAGTCAAAGGGTCATAAACCTGCTCAGGATCAACAGGAGGAACCATGAACGGAATAGGATCATCCTGTGGTAAAAACTCAGCTAAGAGACCCTCCTCGGTGAAACTGGAAGGTGCACAGTAGGGTCCTGGAGGTGGCGCTGCGTAACACATAAAACGAGAGCTGATCTCTGCAATGAAACCTCGGCAATCACCATAAAGGTTGTCGTCCCAGTACTGCTTTGTCACAAATCGTGACACCAGCGAAGCTGCCCATTCTTGCCATTCCTCTGGAAGAAGAGGAACCAGTCGTATAATACCATGCACACCCGAGATACCTGTCTCACATATCTCCATCCAAACACGATGATATCGAGCTAGGAACTCAGCTAAGGTCTCCCGATAACTCATTCTGATATGTCGAAATTCTTCCATCGCATCGCTGCCAGGCGGCGCTGCCATCCTATATAAGAAAAATTTTAAAAATTAATCACACTGAGCCTAAAAACGTTTCCATGAATCCACAATCTCCACCTACTCAATATCGCTTCCCAAAGGTGGTACCAAGCTCACATTACTTTCCAAAGATAAACAACCAACTTGCTTGCACAATTGTTCCATCATCTCGATTACTAACGTCGTCACAAAACAACCTCATCAAAACACAATCTCACAACAACAACATCAAATCCACATATAGCATAAAAATAAAATATATCTCAAATAAATTCAACTTAATTCAAACTTTAAACTTTTAAACATTAGAAAACTTTTAAATGCGTACCTGACTTTGCCGGATGAGATGAGGTGCTGGACTTTTGTTGTTTAAGACTTAACTAGTCTAGAGATTCAAGTCTAGACAAGACTCAAGAGAAAAATTTTCTTAGATTTAGAGCAGACAACCTGCTCTGATACCACTCTGTCGCAGCCCGACTTAGAATGAAGATGACCAAGCCGGTGGGTCCCACGACGTACACAATTTATGATTAATCAAAGAACAAGATAACGACCCAGTTATCCAACAAAATCAATCATTCAATGCATCATATTCTCAAGGCAAACTCAATCTGAATCAAATATCAAACAACGACATCAATAATAATTATTTTCAAGTTCAAAATCAAAATAACGAGAATGGTCAAAAATACAACACCATCTCGTATCAGAGTTTTAGCAACAGAAACAAAGTTTATCAAGTCATAGATCCAATCATCATAGTAGAACAACAGTTACTGAATAAGTTCAGAGTGTTGCAGCGGAAAACATAACACATCTTTGGTTATATGTATGAAGACATATAACCCTGCTCAATGTCAACAAAATCTCAACAGGTCAACAACAAAAGTCCGCCCAGCACACTCCTTTCCCATCCAAGCTAACCTGCACATTTTAGAAATAATATGCAGGGCTGAGTACTTTCGCACTCAGTGGACATATGCCAAAATCATTAAAAACTGCTGCTTAGAGCTATAGATTGATAACTTGCCATAAAGCATAGCACAAGTATTTATAAATACTTAAAAACAAACCTGTGCTTGCCAAAACCTTTTTCTTTCATATAAGTGACTGCAGTCAAAATACTTTTTATGTATGTACCACATCTACTATAACTTTTGTGTGTTGAGAAGTAGGCCTCCTTCTCAAACACTTGTAATCGTCCCACCAAAAAGGAAGGCTCCCGATTACAACATAGTGTACACAAATCCCACATTAAGTAGGACCGAATTCGTCTTTCCTTGATAGAGGGTATCATACAAAAACACTTTAAACATTGGCAAGTCAATCAATTTAAAAATCATCACACATATATATAATCATAATATCACATTCTTTATTTCTTTAGTTCAGAAAGCCCACCTGAACTGACGACTTTATCTACTAGCTTACTTCTCGGCTTTTCCTTAATTTATGATTCCGCTAGATCCTTCAATTTAAGAATTAATTTAAATATTAGAGCGAGAAAAGTTTAAATATTAAAATAAGGAATACCGCTGCTATATTTAATATTTTCTTCTTTAATCCGACTTTTCTAGGATTTTTCTCTCGGCAATTAGAAACTAAACTTTTCTAATTTCTTTTTCTTTCTTACTTAATTTCTTAATCAATAATTAATCGATTATAACTTCAGGACATATTTAAAAACTTATAATCACATATTTCATCATTAACCACTTAAGCTTATCATATCATTAATACATAAACTCATCATTAACGTATCAATAGGAAAAATAACTAATAATTTAACTTTTGAGTTTACGAAAGAAACAACTGAAAACAAGTTGAGCAAAGATCAGCTGGATAAATCAAGCTGACTGGAAAATCAAATTAGCTGGAAAAAGACTGAGTTATTTGGAAAAAGCCGAAGTTGGAAAAAGCCGAATTTATCCGGAAAAAGCCGAGTCATTTGGACCAATGAGTTAATCCGGGTTCATTTGGTAAATCCATTATCTGAGTTCAATTGGGTAAATCCAATGGCCAAGTCAGGGTAAATCCAATGATCGAGTCAAATTGAGTAAATCCAATGTGGGTCCATGGGTAAATCCATTGGCCAGGTCAGTTGGTAAATCAATGAGGTCAGTGGTAAATCAATTGTGGGTCCAATTGGTAAATCCAATGATCCAGGTCATTGGTAAATCCAATGATCGGGTCAATTGGGTAAATCCATTGTGGTTCAATTGGGTAAATCCAATTGATCCAGGTCCAATTGGTAAATCCAATTTGAGTCAGTGTAAATCCAATGAGGTCAATGGGTAAATCCAGTGAATGTCAGGGTAAATCAATGAGGTCAATTGGTAAATCCAATTGGCCAGGTCAATTTGGGTAAATCAATGATTGAGTCCAATTTGGGTAAATCATTGTTGGATCAATTGACTTAATCAAGCTGGCTGGATCCAGCTGACTTAATCCAGCAATTTAAACTCTAGGAACTCTAAATTTCAAACTTTATATTAAATTTCTTAAAAATTCTACGTCACTTAATTTTTAACGTAGATTCCATTTCTAACATTATTTTCTTCATTAAAATCAAATACATGTCTTTATTGTGCATATATATTTCTGTCCTTTTGATAAATTAAGAATTAAAATCCAAATTTCATTCTAATCACTTCCAATCATGTTAATTTAATTAATAAGCTATATTTATAACTTAATCACTTAATTTGATTGGATAAAATAAAAACCCTAATATATATATTCGGCCCTTATGATAAATAGGGTACATTTATTTATTTTTATCCATTTCAAATTTCAACATGTATAATTAATATTCTAGAGATTAATTATAATTTCAATTAATCAATTTATGCTCTAAATAATTATCTTTAATTTATTTTTAAATGCTGAACATTCTTAAAATTATGAAATTGAGCTCTAAAAATTCTAACAAAATTCTCACATACTTAATTAAATATTATGAGCTCAATTATATCATTAATTTCATCATTTAACATCTAAATCAAAAAGCTCAAATTTCAAACCCTAGATATTTCGAAATTTCCACAACTTAAAACAATTATGCTTCAAACATTTATCTCAATATATAAACATGTTTATAATCATCATACTTGAAGATCAAATCCATATTACAACATATGTATAATTTTCGAAATTTATAAAATTTTATGAAATATGGATTTGATACTAAACCTTGAGTTATTTGCTTAACTAATGAGAAATCTCACCTCTTGAGATGATTTTACTACTACTTCCTTTGACTAATAAATCTTGATTCCTTCTCTTTACTTGTGGATGTGAATCCCCTGTTTAGTGTGTTTTTAAATGTGTGTTGGAGTGTGTGTGTATCGTGTTTGCAGCTAGAGAAATGAGAGATAGAAGAGATGAGAGATGCCTCAATTAAATACTAACTTATCTAATAAGAATACATTGAATCTTGCTAACTTACATGCTTAGTCACCCAACATCCTTCATCATTATGTTGGGGATAAGCTTAGGTGGTGCCAATTTAGCTATTAAATAATAGGTATTAGTGTTAGTTATTTATCATGTGCTAATTTAATTACTAATCTTAGATTAATAACTAAATTAATCATTAATATTATCAATCAAGATTTAACTAGGAGATAAAAATTAAGCTTATACTACAAGCTTTATTTCTTAAGAAAATTTATGCTTAATATCTTAACTTAATTAATTAATTAAACATCAATTTAATTAATTAAACATTAAGCATAAAAATCACATTTTAAACGATCAATTAATTCTCTAATTAATTGATCATTCATCATATAAATAATCATAGAGGCTTTAAATTAAAAAGCTCTCTATACATATAAATTTATTAGGGTTTCTCAAACCCTAATATAAACTTCCTTTAAAAATTTTCGGAAATAAAATCCGAAAATTAAATAAATTTCCGGAGAAAATTCGTAAATCCCTAAAAATCAAGTACTTCAAAAATGGCACATATTTCACATATAATGCAAATATAATAGCACATAATCATAAACACCTTTAATATTTCATTTCGGATTTACCGAAACAAAAATAAAACTTAATTCATCAAAATTCAGCAATTTAGAAATTTTGCCCGAAAAATTTTATACGCACTTTGGACTTAACTTTATACTAAATTCTCACATTTTAAATATTCTAATTAATTATCTTAATTAATTACTAAGATTGGTTATTAAAAAGGCGGGATACTACATATATGTTTGATCCTAAGCACGTCATTCGTCGAGAAGAAGTAGTCCTTGAACCAGATCTCAGTTATGAAGAGAAACCTGAAGCGATTTTGGATCGGAAGGTCCAACAGCTTAGAAATAAGTCGATCGCGTCAGTAAGAATCAAATGGAGGCATCATGGACTAGAAGAAGCAACATGGGAGTTAGAAAGCAAAATGAGAGAAAAGTATCCCGAACTCTTCCGAGAGGTAAGCAAATTTCGGGACGAAATTTATTTTTAGGGGGAGAGAATGTAGTATCCCGTCTTTCTTAAGTAATTAAAATAATTAATCTTCTGAAAAAGACAAGAATTTTAGTAAAATAAAGATTTTCTTTCCGAAAATTTTATCCGGCAGATATATTCTACCGGAAAAATGAGTTTTAATTAATTTCTATCGTCTCGGTTAATCCGAAACGAAGAAGTTTTTACATTTATCAATAGATGATAAATGTTTAGTCATTAATTGACAAGAAGAAGAATTTAATTTAATTACGTGAAATTTTACGTAATTAATCGCTTAAAAATTTAGTTTCGGTCGATTTGAAAATGCTTCAAATCTCCGATTCTTTCTGTGAGATTTTTATCTAAGGTTCGTGAAACCTTAATCTTAATTACTGTGTTGAGAAATTAGAGACTTATTAGAAGATTAATTAGTTATTAATTAATTGAATTAATAACTAATTAAATGAATTAACCAAAACTTAGCTATTAAGTTTTAATTTTATAATAAGCTATCCTATACATCTAAACCTAGGGTTATAACTAATATATGTATAGCTATTTCACTCATCTCTCTCATTCATACACGCACACACACAAACACAGCAGCCTCTCTCTCTCTCTCGATCTCTCATCCTCACTCTCAAACTCACACACAACTCCATTGTTGATCATCATCCAAGCTTCCAAGACCAAAGTCATCTTCTCAAGTAGCTAAGTAAGATTTAATTTCATCTATTCCAAGCTCCTAATTCATGTTCATGGTGGAAGATCATATATATATATGTGTCGAAATTTTGGGGAGAATTTGTAGAAATTGGTAGATGTGGTTCATGCCTTCGTATGTTATTTATATGATGATTTTAAGATGTTAGATGATCAATTATTAGCTTAAGATGGTGCATGAATAACTCTAATCATGTATATATATTTCGACATTTTTGGGGAGAAATGGAGGAGTGTTTAGATGATATTGATCTTATAGTATGTTGCTTATATCATAATTATATGATGATTTGTGTGATTAAATTAGAAAAATCAAAACCCTAACCCTAAGTTGCATGAAAATCGAATTTTAGAAGAAAATGCTAAATTTTAATTCATGCATTGAATGATGATTTGTTCTTCATGAATTATGCTTAGAATATGATTATAAGATCAAATATGTAATTAGATTTAAGCATGGAAAACCCTAGCTATCAATTGGTAATTTTCGAAAATGAGAAGAAAATGGGAAATAATGAATGCATGAATTGTATGATTGATTTAATGATATAAATGAGTTTAGTTAAGTATTTTAAGAATGTTTCATGTTGGAAGTAATTAAAAATTTCCAACCAATTTCATTTTGTGAAAATAATCGATTAAATAAGAATATAAATTAGGGTTTAATAATGTAATGTTATATGATGAGTTTGATGATTCAATTAAAGATATATGAGATTACCGAAGTATATTAGATCAAGAGATAATGAAACAAAAGCTTGATTAACCCTAGAAACCCTAGAAAATCGAATTAGGGTTCTTAAATTAGGGTTGAAAGATTAATACTTAATTGAATGAAATTAAATGAAGAAATGAGCTTAAGATGATAATTAAGTATATTAGAAATTAAAAAGAAGAGAAAATAATTAAAGAAATATTAATTTTAATATAACCGAAAATTTAAAATAAATAAATAAAATATTAATAAAATTTTAATTAAGAAATTAATTGCATTTATGAACTTCTTAATAAAAATTAAGTGTTATATAATTTTATGGAAATTTAATTCAAAGAAATAAAGATTTTTCTATTTATGGTTGATTTTCCCGATTTGGGAATTTATATGTTTAATTGAGTTAATGTGTGTATTTAAAGTATAATTATGTTTGTTATAATTAAATAAAGGTATAGAATTAAATTGAAAATTTTCGAATCCGTTAGACGGATTAAAATCGATTTAGTCAGCTGTGATGAATAGTAGTTTATAAATATTAATGTTGTATGAGAATTTATTAATATTGATGCTTAATGAGGAATTTAGATAGATTAAGATAGATTAAGAACGTTTGAAAAGTTAAGATAGGAATTCTCGAATTTCATCAAGTTACGACGTAGAAATTCGAATAGAATTTCGTTAAGGATATCGAAGTCGTTAGTCGATAAAAGCTCTCGTTCTAAAATAGTTATTCCGTTTCGATTAAAGGAGCAAGCGGAAGCGGGAGCAGAAACGTGAAGTAAAAGGGCTACAAGCGTTAGAGCTTAAAGTTTAAAGCTTAAGTTTATCAGGTGGGCTTTCTAAACTAAAATATGTGAAAAGCATGATATCGTATGTTTTACAAAGTTTTGATACTTGCCAAATGATTTTAAAAATGTTTAAGTATGTTACCATCTACTTCAGAAAGACGAATTCGGTTTCACGCAAGGTGAAATGCATTGTACACATTGGTAATCGTGCGCATTTCTTTGATAGGCCGATTATTCATAATCGTGAGCCTTTCCTTGATATGCCGATTACAAGTGATTGAGAAAGAGGCCTCTTTCTCATCACCATTAATTATTTGTAGATATGGTTCATCTTGTTATAAATGTCGCGAGACAAATGAGTTTTGAAAAGAAAATATTTTTAGCATTTTACGAGTTGTTTTCAAAAAAAAAAAAAAAAAAATCCTCGTATTATGTTTTCCGGCAAGTTTTCATATATAGCTGTATTCAGCAAAGTTTTCAAATGTTTTCGGCATGTGTTCACTGAGTACGTAGTACTCAGCCCTGCATGTTATTTCTAAAACGTGCAGGTTAGCAGGGATGAAGATGATGAGTACTGGATGGACTATTGTTGTTGTTAAATGTTGTTATGTAAAGAAAGTCGTTTTTGAGAAGTTGACCTAGAATATATGTCTTCATACATATATTCTCATGTTTTCCGCTGCAAGAAAATGAAGTTTAATGTTGTTATAACGTTTAAATTCTAAAGTCGAACTCTTTTGCTAAGTTCTTTTGAAACTCAACCAATTAATCACATGTATATAAGTTGTTAGTTGTGCCGAGAAGCTTTGTCGAACTTGAAACAGTCTTCTTTATCTTGTTTTCTTGATTCTCAAATAAATTCGTCATCTTCTTGATCAATTGTCGGTTATTTGGTTGATCAGGTCTTTTGATTCCAAGTGATTTGAGTGATGTTTATTGATATGTATGTCATATTGATTTCAGTTGATCGTCTCGAGTCATATAGGTCACATTATTCTAAAATGGTGAATTGTTGAGTATGGTTATTCTTTTGAACGATAGCCGGGTCGCTATCTTAATTTCCTTTGTTAATCATAAATTGTGTAAGTCGTGGGACCTACCGGCCTTGACATCTAATATCGAGGTTCGGGCTGCGACAATATAAGCATCATACCAAGAGATTAAAATCATATCATCACTTTCTCTAATTTCTTCCAAAATTTCGAAAAAAAAATAGAATTAGGATTAGGGTTCTTCATGCTTGATTTAATCATACTAATGATCATATATTCATCATACAAGCATAATACTAAGATATGAAGAACATCTAACCATTTCCAATACTTCTCCCAAATTTTCGATCATATATATATACATATATGAAGATGGAAGTTTTAACCATAATCTTGATATAATAACTTCAAAAACATAAATCCAACCTTGATTAATTATTTAGGGATGGATTGATCTTTGTTTCTTGAGCTTCTAGTTGATCATCAATGGTGTGTGTGTGCATGTGTGTGTCGAGAGAGAAGAGAGAAATGAGAGAAAGAATGCTGCTATGTTTGGGTGTGTGCGTGTGAAGAGAGATGAGAGAAATAGCTATACATATATTAGTTATAACCCTAGGTTTAGATGTATAGGATAGCTTATTATAAAATTAAAACTTAATAGCTAAGTTTTGGTTAATTCATTTAATTAGTTATTAATTCAATTAATTAATAACTAATTAATCTTCTAATAATTCTCTAATTTCTCAACACAGTAATTAAGATTAAGGTTTCACGAACCTTAGATAAAAATCTCACAGAAAGAATCGGAGATTTGAAGCATTTTCAAATCGACCGAAACTAAATTTTTAAGCGATTAATTACGTAAAATTTCACGTAATTAAATTAAATTCTTCTTCTTGTCAATTAATGACTAAACATTTATCATCTATTGATAAATGTAAAAACTTCTTCGTTTCGGATTAACCGAGACGATAAAAATTAATTAAAACTCATTTTTCCGGTAGAATATATCTGCCGGATAAAATTTTCGGAAAGAAAATCTTTATTTTACTAAAATTCTTGTCTTTCTCAGAAGATTAATTATTTTAATTACTTAAGAAAGACGGGATACTACACTAGGAGACCGCTGAGTTCAGCGTTCATCGAATACAGGGCCAGAAGTCAGCGGTCTCTCATCCCGAGCGACCGCTGAGTCCAGCGCTTATCCAATACAGGGCGAGAAGTCAGCGGTCGCTCACCCTACGCGACCGCTGAGTCCAACGCTCAAGTTGATGCACGAGGTGCCTCAGCGCTCGCTCGCTCACAGAGACCGCTGAGTTTGGTCACGTAGCGAATTTAATAAGGCGTGCTCAGCGGTCGCTGAGGTTAGGAGACCGCTGAGCACAAACTTAATTGCCGTACGTATAAATACTGAGCGAGGGTTTTTCAGAGCGGCATCTCCATATTTTCCCGACGCCTTTCTTTTCTTTGTTATTCTAGAGTTCTTTAGGGTTTTCTTCTAGTTTACTCTTGATTATTGTCTAGTTAGTGACTTTCTATCGTAATTTCATTCCGGATTCAAGGCTACAGATATTGCAATTTGTCAGATTCTATTCCAGTTTTTCTTTGATTTCGATTACAGTAGTAAGTTTACTATTTCAGTTCTTTATTTATGCTTTATAATTTCTCCTGCAGATTTCTTTCTAGAATTAATGTTAGATAAGATTAATGCTTTTGTTAGATTAAATTTCGATTCATGCTTAGGGTTTAATTTATGCATTTTAGTTCTTGCCTAGGGATTAATTTATGATTAATTATTCTTTCCGTCTAGTTATAACTCCTCAATCCAATTGATTTACTGCTTTCTGTTTATTTTCTTTTCGCAATACAAAAATTTCCCTGCTAAGTTTTCCTTGTGAGACGATACTTGGGTTGGCTTGCTTAAAACATAGCACAGGTACTTATATATATATACTTAAAAACAAACCTGTGCTTGCCAAAAACCTTTTCTTTTATATAAGTGACTGCAGTCAAAATACTTTTTATGTATGTACCACATCTACTATAACTTTTGAGTGTTGAGAAGTAGGCCTCCTTCTCAAACACTTGTAATCGTCCCACCAAAGAGGAAGGCTCTCGATTACGACATAGTGTACACAAATCCCACCTTAAGTAGGACCGAATTCGTCTTTCCTTGATAGAGGGTATCATACAAAAACTTCAAAAATTGGCAAGTCAATCACTTTAAAAATCATCACACACACATATATATATATAATCATAATATCACATTCTTTATTTCTTTAGTTCAGAAAGCCCACCTGAACTGGCGACTTTATCTACAAGCTTACTTCTCGGCTTTTCCTTAATTTACGATTCTGCTCGATCCTTCAATTTAAGAATTAATTTAAATATAAGAGCGAGAAAAGTTTAAATATTAAAATAAGGAATGCCGCTGCTATATTTAATATTTTCTTCTTCAATTCGACTTTTCTAGAAATTTTCTCTCGCCAATTAGAAACTAAACTTTTCTAATTTCTTTTTCTTTCTTACTTAATTCCTTAATCGATAATTAATCGATTATAACTTCAGGAAATATTTAAAAACTTATAATTATATAATTCATCATTTAACTTCATAATAATATATTACTTAATAACATAAGCATTTAATTGACACTTAAGCTCTTTATTTAATTAATTAAGCATATTAAAATGCTTAATCACTTTATTAACATATAATTAATAATTAATCTCATATTAATTACTTCATCAATCAATTAAACTTATTCTTTATCTTATTATCATTCTAGGATAATAAACATATCCTTTAATCATATAAACATTTAATTAATACTAAAACTCTTCATTTAATTTATTAAGCATATAAAATGCTTAACTTATTTATTAACATTTAATCATAACATTGCATTAATGAAATATGTCCTTGACATATTTACTTATTAATGACATACCATTAATACTTAACTCGTCATTAATACTTCATTAGCAACTAATGACCATCAGCATTTATAATTAATAGCTAATATCATCAGTAGCATTTAATTAATGATGAATATCATCTTTATCTTTTATTTAATAAATTCTTACTATTCATATTTTCAACTTAGAAATATTTTCGACTCGATAAACGAGTTCCGAAAAATTTTAATTTAATTCCTTATACTTTTTATACTAAATGTGACATAATTACATAATCACATTATTAATCTGGATCTTCTATACGTATAAACTCCCGACTTCGAAAAATAGCCGGAAATTAGAAAAATCTTAAAACTTCGTATTAACATTCCGAAAAATTTCACGATACTTAATTTTTATCATAGAATTCATTTCTACCATTATTTTCTTGATTAAAAATCAAATAATACTTTTATTTTCTTTGATTATTTTCGGCCTTTTTAGAAATTGGAAAATAAATATCCAATTTCATTTTAATCAATTCCTAACATCTTAATTTAATTTATAAGCTATATTTATAGCTTAATCACTTACTTTAATTGGATAAAAATCAAAACCCTAATATATATATATTTCGGCCCTTATGGCAAAATAGGGCACATTTATTTATTTTTATCCATTTCAAATTACAACATATGTAATTAATATTCTAGAGATTAATTATAATCTCAATTAATCAATTTAAGCTCTAAATAACTATTTTTAATTTATTTTTAAATGCTGAAAATTCTTAAAATTATGAAATTGAGCTCTAAAAATTCTAACAAAATTCCCACATACATAATTAAATATTATGAGCTCAATTGTATCATCAATTTCATCATTTAACATCTAAATCAAAGAGCTCAAATTTTAAAACCCTAGATATTTCGAAATTTCCACAATTAGAATAATTATGCTTCAAACACTTAACTCAATTCATAAACATGCTTAATAACATCATTTAAACCTACATTGATCATCAAATCAAGTATAAAGCATCAAATCAAACATTCATATTTGTGGCCAAAACCTTTGGCCATTTTTTAAAATAACACAATCAACCAAATCTTGATCAATCCAACTATCCAACATGCTTATAATCATCATAGAAGTTCATCATAATCATCAATTCAACCATAGGATCAAAGAAATAAATTTTCTAATTTATTTCATATATATGTCGAAAACATAAGAAATGATGCTAGAATTGATTTCTCAATGATTAAATCATAGAAATGTAATCTAAATTACTCCCTAATCATCATACTTGGAGATCAAATCCATTCTCTATCATATATATAAATTTCGAAATTTAAAAAAATAAAATAAATAGAATTTCATGCTTAGTCTTGAGTTTTTCCTTTAACTAATAAGAGATCTTACCTTTTTAGAAGATTTTAGTACCACTTTCTTTGATCAACAAAGCTTAATTCCTTCTCCTCAATTTGGTGTGTGTGTGCTCTGTAATATGTGTGTGTGCGTGTGTTTTGTTTGCAACGAGAGAGAGAGAGTGAAGAGAGGTGTGGTTTATATATTTTTTTTAAGCTAATCTTTCTCCCCAAATTCAATGTATATATTAATTAACTAAGCCTAGTCACCAACATCCTTCATCATGATGTTGGGACAAGCTTAGGTGTCCAATATATATATTTAAATAATAGGTATTAGTATTGGGTAATTAACATATGCTAATTTATTTACTAATCTTAGATTAATACTTAAATTAGTCATTAATTATTAACAATCAAGATTTAACTAGGAAATAATAATTAAGCTTATACCATAAACTTTATTTCCTAGGAAAAATTATGCTTAATATATTAACTTAATTAATTAATTAAACATCAAATTAATTAATTAAACATTAAGCATAAAAATCTCATTTTAATCGATCAATTAATTCTCTAATTAATTGATCATTCATCAAATAAATAATCATAGAGGCTTTAATTAAAAAGCTCTCGATACATATAAATTTATTAGGGTTTCTCAAACCCTAATATAAACTTCCTTTAATAATTTTCGGAATTAAAATCCGAAAATTAAATAAATTGCCGGAGAAAATTCATAAATCCCTAGAAAATTAAATACTTCAAAAATGGCACATATTTCACATATAATGCAAGTATAATAGCACATAATCATAAACACCTTTAATATTTTATTTCGAATTAACCGAAATGAAATAGAACTTAAATTATCGAAATTCAGTAATTTAGGGCTGCCGAATTAATTTATCTGCCTGGACTTAACTTTATACTAAATTCTCACATTTTAAAAATTCTATTTATAGTATCCCGTCTTTCTTAAGTAATTAAAATAATTAATCTTCTGAGAAAGACAAGAATTATAGTAAAATAAAGATTTTCTTTCCGAAAATTTTACCCGACAGATATATATACCCGGAAAAATAAGTTTTAATTAATTTTTATCGTCTCGGTTAATCCGAAACGAAGAGGTTTTTACATTTATCAATAGATGATAAATGTTTAGTCATTAATTGACTAAAAGAAGAATTTAATTTAATTACGTGAAATTTTACGTAAATTATCTTTTAAAATTTTAGTTTCGGTCGATTTGAAAATGCTTCGAATCTCCGATTCTTTCTGTGAGATTTTTATCTAAGGTTCGTGAAACCTTAATCTTAATTACTGTGTTGAGAAATTAGAGAGTTATTAGAAGATTAATTAGTTATTAATTAATTGAATTAATAACTAATTAAATAATTAATCTAAAACTTAACCATTAAGTTTTAATATAATATTAACCCTACCTATACACCTAAACCTAGGGTTATAATTTATATTTAGATATCTCTCTCACTCTCATTCACTCACACACGCACACAACAACACAAACAACAACCTCTCTCTCGATCTCTTCTCTCTCTCTCGATCAAACACACACACTCACACACACTCCATCTTTGGTTCTTCTTCCAAGTCTTCAAGATCAAGATCAAGCTTAGTTTCATCTTCCATTAATCAAGAAAGGTTAGGTAAATATGTTAACCCAAATTCTTCTCTCTTGATTCAAGCTAAAAACATCCATATATATATATATATATATATATATATATATATATATACATATGATCGAAAATTTGGGAATGATTTGAGAAATGGTTGGATGATCTTGATTTAATAGTATGATGTTTATATCATGATTAGATGATGATTTGTGTGATTAAATCAAGCATGAAGAACCCTAACCCTAGTTCTATTATTTTCGAAATTTTGGAAGAAATTAGAGAAAGTGATGGTATGATTTTAATCTCTTGGTATGATGCTTATATGTTGTTTATATGATGATATTATGATGTTAGATGATCAATTATTAGCTTAAGAAAATGCATGAGAAACCCTAGATATATATATATATATATCGAAATTTTTGAAGAAGAAATGAAGAAGTGGTTGAATGATATTTTAATCTACATGAATTATGCTTAAAATATGCTTAGAAGATCAAATATGTAATTAGATTTAAGCATGAGAAACCCTAGTTCATAATTGGTAATTTTCGAAAAAAATGGAAAATGATGAAATAATTGATACATGAATTATATGAATAAATTGATGATATAAATGAGTTTAGATGGTTGTTTTAAGAATGTTTCATGTTGGAAGCAAGTATAAATTTCCAACCAAATTCATTTTGTCAAACTATCGATTAAAATGAGATATAAAAATTAGGGCTTGATGTGATTATAAGATATGATGATTTTGATGGGTAATGTGATGTTATATGATGTTAATGAGATAAGTTTAATGAATAGATAATCAAATTTGAGCATGATTAACCCTAGAAACCCTAGAAAAATCGAATTAGGGTTCTTAAATTAGGGTTGGAAGATTAATACTTAATTGAATGAAATTAAATGAAGAAATGAGCTTAAAATGATAAATAAGTATATTAGAAATTGAAAAGAAGAGAAGATAAATAAGGGAATGTTAATTTTAATAAAAACCAAAAATTAAATAAATAAATAAAATATTAATTAAATTTTTATTAAGAAACTAATTGCATTTATGAACTTCTTAATAAAAATTAAGTGTTATATGATTTTCTAGAAATTTAATTCAAAGTAATAAAGATTTTCTATTTTAGGTTGATTTTCCCGATTTGGGAGTTTATATGTTTAATTGAGTTAATGTGTGTATTTAAAGTATAATTATGTTTGTTGTGATGAAATAAGTGTGTGGAATTAATTTGAGAATTTTCTGAATTCGTTAGACGAATTAAAAATTGATTTAGTTGATTATGGTGAAAAGTAATTTATAAATATTAATGTTATATGAGATTTGATTGATGTCTGATGCTTAATGAGGAATTAAGATAGATTAAGAACGTTTGAATAGTTAAGATAGAAATTCTCGAATTTCGTCGAGTTTCGGCGTAGAAATTCGAATCGAATTACGTTAGGTTTATCGAAATAGTTATTCGATAAAAGATTTACATTCTAAAATTCGTTATTCGCTTTCGATTAAAGGAGCAAGCGGAAGTAGAAGCGGAGGCGTGAAGTAAAGAGTTGCAATCGTTAAAGATTTAAAGTTTAAAGCTTAAAGTAATCAGGTGGGCTTTCTAAACTGAAAAATGTGCAAAGCATGATATACTATGATTTTAAAGCTTTGATACTTGCCAAATGATTTTAAAAATGTTTAAGTATGTTACCATCTACTTCAGAAAGATGAATTCGGTTCCACGCAAGGTGGAATCTGTGTACACATTGGTAATCGTGCGCATTTCTTTGATGGGCTGATTATTCATAATCGTGAGCCTTTCCTCAATATGCCAGTTACAAGTGATTGAGAAAGAGGCCTCTTTCTCATCACCATTATTTATTTGTAGATATGGTTCATACTGTTATAATTGTCTGCAGACAAATGAGTTTTGAAAAGAAAGTATTTTTAACATTTTACGAGTTGTTTACAAAAAATCCTCGTATTATGTTTTATGGCAAGTTTTCATATATAGCTGTATTCAGCAAAGTTTTCAATTGTTTTCGGCATGTGTTCACTGAGTACGTAGTACTCAGCCCAGCATGTTATTTCTAAAACGTGCAGGTTAGCAGGGATGTAGATGACGAGAGCTGGATGGACGTCGGTTGTTGTTAATGTTTTTATAAGTAAAGAGCCTAGATTATATGTCGTCATACATATAATCTCTCGTATTCCGCTGCTATGTTAAAAATGTTTTGAGATACTATAATGATGTTTTGAATTCTGAATTCTAGAATTGAACTTTGTTGAAGTTGTTTAAACCCGAGAGTCGAACTATGTTTTGATAATCGAATTCTTTTTGTCAAAGTTTGTTTGAAACCTAGTCTTGATATGTATTTAATTAAATCTCTATTCCATGAAGCTTTGTCGAACTTGAAACATTTTTCTTTATCATGCTTTCTTGATCCTCAAATAAATTCGTCATCTTCTTGATCAATTGTCGGTTATTTGGTTGATCAGGTCTTTTGATTCCGAGTGATTTGAGTTATGTTTATTGATATGTATGTCATATTGAATTCAGTTAATCGTCTCAAGTCATATATGTCGTATTATTCTAAGATGATGAATTGTTGAGTATGGTTATTCTTTTGAACGATAGCCGGGTCGCTATCTTAAATTCCTTTGTTAATCATAAATTGTGTAAGTCGTGGGACCTACCGGCCTTGACATCTGATATCGGGGTTCGGGCTGCGACAGAGTGGTATCAGAGCAGGTCTGACTGCTCTGAATAATATTTTTTCTAAAATCTAGTCTATTTTGAAACCCTAGACTAGTTTAGAGCAATGTCTTCTGCTCCAAGTTATTTTTTTTTTTTTTTGAAAGTCTAGTCTGGTTTGAATTTCTAGAATAGTTAAGTTTAACAACAACTGAAGTCCAGCATCTCTCATTTCATCCTGCTATCCAGGTACGAATTTCAAACGTTTCTAGTTAAAAAGATTGGAAGTTGAAGTATATATGTATAATTGTTGTGTTTGAACCTCTAATGTGATTGATTGTTAGTGATCGATCATAAGCAAGATGATGGATCAGTTGTGCAAGCAAGTTGAGTATTTATCTGTGGAATGTAACATGAGCCCAGAACACCCTTTTGGAAGCGACATTGAGTATGTTGAGACAGTGGATTCTCAAAATTATTCATAATTTCAGTTTAGTTGATTATTTAAATTTTCTTTTATAGGATGTCCAACTCTAGAAGCGTAGCAGCAACAATTGAATTCCACCACATACATATGAGCTATACAGAAACCCTAGCAGAGTTTTTAGCTCGGTACCATAGGGTTTGGATGGACATCCATGAATCAAATATCTCGGGAGTTATCGGTATAGTTAGGTTAGTTCCTTTGCTTCCTGAGGATTGGCAGGAATGGGCGGCATCAATTGCTGCAAGGTACGTCACTCCCCAATATTGGGATGGTGTTTTGTTCGGAGATTACAGAGCATTCATAGCTGCAATTAGTACCCAATATATGTGTTTCTCGTATCCACCTCCTGGACCATATCAGCCATTGATTCCTATTGGTGAGTTTGATTTACAACATTTGATACCACAAGACTATCCTATCATTGACCAGAATCCTCTAGAGAATCCCGAACCTATTGCTTCTCCCATCCAAGAAAATACTGGTTTTGATGTTAACTCTTTTCTTGTTGAGCCATTGGCAAATGGCTATGTTTCGTCTCCCTCTCAAATCGAGACTCAAATCTTCACTCCTGAGCCTTCTGTTTTGCCTAACGGCATAGCCTCAGCTTCTTTTGTTGAGGAAGTTCCAAATGATAATTCCATTGAAACATTGCAAGCTTTGAATTCTTCAGAGCTTGATGCCATAGTTGGAGCCCAGCCCATTCTATTTGACACTAATGTGGCTAGCACCTCTGGACCACGTCACTATGATAGTGATGAGGATAACGTTGATCCAGAAGTTGGACCAACCGAAGGATACTTCCACCTCCGTCGAATACCATTTACTCATTTAAGTTTTTAGCCTAGCTTTAGGCCGTCGCCGGGAGAGGATATTACTTATGCCTCTCGTGGAGTGGAGAAGATCCAAGTGAGGAGGATCCGAGAGACGACGAAGAGGAGGAAGAAGAAGAGGATCCGTCAGAGGATGAGCAGTGAAGGGAAGTATCGTGAAGTTGATGAAAAAGATAACGATGTAAATAGAATGTAATAGAATAGTTAATTAAACAACTTGTACGTCTTATCGGTTGTTGTAAATAAGCTCTCGTACATAGAAGCATAATATGATAGTATAGCGAATCGGAAGCAACGTAGAATTTCGCTCCGATAAAAACATTTTGCGTGATGTTAGAAAATCACGGTTCATATAGGGAATTTTTGGATGTAAATAATTCCCTACCTTTTGTAAAAGTCCTCGAAGAAGCAAATTTTTCTACTAAATGAAGAAGTATGACCATGTTGGGTCATTTGATAAATTTCCAAGTTATCGATAATTTTCGTCGTTAAAATTCTCGTTCAATCGTTTTAAAGACGAAGTAAGATGAAGTTTAAATAATAGAAGTTTTAAAGTAAAGAAATGAGGTTTAAGGAATGGAAAAAGATCGATTAAAAGCTCGGACGAAGAAAACAAGACAAAGCGTCGAACCGGCACCGGGCGCGACCTCAGCGCGCGGCGCGCCAGCCCCACGACGATATCAGCATCTGGCGCGGTTTGGAGTGGCGTGGGACAATCCGCCGGAGGTCAAGTCGCGCGCGCATGAAGAAATTCTCTTCTTGACCGCGCAATGTCTGCGCGCGGGACGGCGATCTTGGCGCGGGATGGTTCGATCCAGCGCCGGGGTTTATTCGTCCGTTCCGTTCGTCGTTCGTAATTGTTCATTCTTCATTTGTTGTAGTTCGTTTCGTTGTAGTTTATTCCATTCTTCGTTAGTTCGTTCGTTATTCGACTATCATTGGTTTAAGTTCGTCGTTCGTTTTATTCGTTTCATTAATTATTCGTTATCGTTAGCTTAGTTCGTAATTATTAGTTTGAAAAAATATTAAGATGAAGTAGATCATCTCAAAGGAAATTATGAGGAAGCTTAGATGATATTATTCATCTCTTGTTTTATAAAGAATGAAGAGCTAATTAAATTTAGCAAATAAATATATATATATATATATATAATAATTACTACTGGAAAAAAAAAATTGTGATTATTTGATGATGAACGTGAATCATTTGATTCATTAAAGTTATGATAAAGTTTATATGCCAAGATGATGCTATTATTTTCTTGAAATATTAGGAATATATATTAGCTAAATTTTATTTAGCAAAGATAAGTATGAAAAATATTTGTTCTTGAATTATTTTTGTGATTATAGTAATTATATGAAATAAATGAATCATTGATTCATTATCTATGAAAATAGTGAATTGTTTAAATTGTTCATGATGATAATAAGAAGTTAAATTATGAGTTTACAATGTATGATGATGTGAGTAAATCTTTGATTCATTAAAAAGTATGAGCATGTTAAAAGTAATTGAAAGTTTTAATAAGCATGAGTTGTGATGAGTATGAATCGTGTGATTCATTAAAAGTACGATGAGTATGTTATGCATTAAAGAGGTGATAAGAAAATTTTTCTAAGATCTAAAACCTAGAAAAATTTATTTCCTTTAAATTACTTTTAAAGAAAGAAGAATTTTTATTAGAGAATAAGACTTTGTTAGAATGAAAGAATAATTCGAATAAAAATCCTGGTTAAGCAGAAAATGCCACCAAGAGGTAGACCAAGAGGCCGAGGCCGAGGTCGAGGAAGGGTTGAAGATGAACCCGAAAGAGAACCTACCCCACCTCCTCCTCAGCTCGAAAGGAGAATTGAAGAATTATTTTTGCGGCAAAATCCCCCAACTCTCGATGGAAGAGGAAGTCCTTCAGAAGTAGAAGAGTGGATTCGTGCGCTTGAAAGAATTTTCCGTTTTCTTCGATGTACGGATCAAGAACGTCTAACATGCATGTCTTATCAGCTTAAGGGATCTGCGGATTACTGGTGGGAAGCTCGTCAAAAGGCGTATACCCCTGAACAATTAGAGAACCTGACGTGGGAACAATTTAAGGATGCTTTGTTCGAAAAATTCGTTCCTCGAAGTTATCAAAAGCAGAAGGAGAATGAGTTTGCTAATCTCAAGCAAGGCAAGAAGTCGGTAGCCGAGTATGATCACGAATTTTGTGATTTGGCACGTTTTGCTCAAGATAAGGTGGACACAGACGAGAAGATGGCTGAACTTTTCCGAGCAGGTCTTCGACAAGAAATAAGAATCGTTCTGGCCAGTCAAAGTGCATTGTCATATGCCGAGACTTTAAATAGAGCACTGGATATGGAATTGGCTATGCAGCCAAATAAGTCTTCTCAGACTTCAGCAGCCACGCAAGTTCAAACCCCAGTGACAGTGGCAAATCCACAATATATAGCTGCTATACTTGTGGTCAAGTTGATCATTTTTCGTATCAGTGCCCAACTAAACTACAAGGAGCAGGAGGAAGTAGACCAATTCAGAACCCGCCTCAAAGACTGAAGGCAATAGAAGTTGTTCCTCAGCAACGGCAGCAGCAACGAAATCGCCAAGGGGCTCGATTCCAGCAAAAGCAAAAGCAACCCCAGCAACTGAGAATGGAACCCCAGCAGCGATATCAAAGGGTTTTTGCTCTTGATCAAAAGCCGTTCGACAAAGATCAAGGAAATTTGACAGGTATGGGTCAATTAAATGACGTACCTGTTATAATTCTATTTGATACTGGTGCATCGCATTCATTTATATCAGATGCATGCGTAGATAATCTTGGTCTTAAAGTAGAACGTGCTAGTCAAGACTTGAGAGTAACTATACCATAAGGTAAATCTACCTCAGTTACTCGCATCTGTCCTAATATAGAGTTTGAATTAGGATCTTTCAAGATGTTAGCTAAAACCCTGAACTTAATTAAAATGTGGGATGTAGATATTATTTTGGGAATGGATTGGTTGACCGAGAATTTTGCAAGCATTCAATGCAGGCAAAGGCAGATTTCATTTCATATGCCTGGTCAGGAACCAACTCTATTTTTCGGAATAGAAAGAAGTTGTAAGAGATCGCCGATTATCTCGGCGGTTCAAGCAAGAAGAGTGTTGAAAAAGAAAGATGTGAAAGCATATCTTATCTATCTCAAGAAGAATGAAGATAAAGAGAGCAGCATCGAAGATGTAGAGGTAGTAAAGGAATTCCAAGACGTATTTCCAGAAGTTTTGCCAGGATTGCCACCAGACAGACAAGTGGAGTTCACAATAGATCTTGAACCAGGATCAGCTCCTATTTCCAAGGCACCATACAGAATGGCTCCAAAGGAATTGCTAGAGTTGAAGATTCAACTACACGAGTTGCTTGACCTAGGTTTCATTAGCCTAGTGTTTCTCCGTGGGGAGCCCCAATTCTGTTTGTCAAAAAGAAGGATGGTAGTTTGAGGATGTGCATCGACTACCGAGAATTAAACAAATTAACCCTGAAGATTAGATATCCTTTGCCGAGAATAGATGATCTCTTTGATCAGCTCAGAGGAGCGAGTGTATTCTCGAAAATTGATCTAAAATCTGGTTATCACCAATTGAAGATTAAGCAAGAAGATATTTCGAAAACGGCTTTCAGAACAAGATATGGCCACTACGAGTTTGTAGTAATGCCATTTGGTGTGACAAATGCTCCAGCAGTATTTATGGATCTCATGAATCGAGTATTTCATGAATTTCTGGACAAATTTGTCGTAGTTTTCATTGATGATATTCTCGTGTATTCAAAGAATGAATTAGAACACGAGGAACATCTCTGAATTGTTCTAGAAAGGTTGAGAACCGAAAGATTGTATGCCAAATTTAGTAAATGTGAATTTTGGTTGAAGGAAGTACAATTCCTTGGACATGTTGTTTCTTCTGAAGGAATCAAAGTTGATCCTTCAAAAGTACAAGCAGTTCAGGAATGGAAAGTTCCAACCACACCACATGAAATTAGCAGTTTCTTGGGTCTAGCAGGCTATTATCGGAGATTTATCGAAGGATTCTTCAAGATAGCTAAGCCAATGACCCATCTCCTGAAGAAAGAATCAAAGTTCAAGTGGTCAGAAGAATGTGAAGAAAGTTTCCAAGAACTTAAAAGGAGATTGACCACTGCCCCAGTGCTATCAGTTCCAGATTCGGATAAAGATTATGCTGTTTACACAGATGCATCCAAGAATGGACTAGGTTGTGTCCTGATGCAAGAAGGAAGAGTTATTGCATATGCTTCTAGACAGCTTAGACCTCACGAGGTAAACTATCCAGCTCATAATTTGGAACTAGCAGCAGTAGTACATGCTTTAAAAATCTGGAGACACCATCTTTATGGAACGAAATGTGAAATCTTCACAGATCACAAGAGTCTCAAATATTTCTTTGAGCAGAAAGAATTAAATATGAGACAAAGAAGATGGATCGAGTTAGTTAAAGACTACGATTGTAAAATTTCCTATCACCCTGGAAAAGCAAATGTAGTCGCTGACGCGTTAAGCAGAAAAGGGAAATCGGAATTTGGATTTCTTCTAACTCGGGAAAAAGAACTCATTAAGAGTTTCGGAGAAATGAGGTTAGAAGTAATTCTACCTCCGCAATCTGTTGAGCAAATGATTGCAGCTATGGAAATAATTCCAAACTTAAGGTTGAGAATTTCCAATGCTCAAAGAAAGGATGAGAAATTGGAAAAGTTACGAATGAAAATTCGTCAAGAGAAAGATAAAAATTTTAAGGAGGCAAGAGATAACGTTCTCCTATTCAGAGGAAGACTTTGTGTGCCAAATGATGAAGAATTAAGGAATGAGATCATGAGTGAAGCTCATGAAACTCCTTATTCAGCTCACCCTGGAGGCACCAAAATGTATCAAGATTTGAAACAAACATT
Source organism: Agastache rugosa (assembly GCA_031470985.1). Classification (NCBI taxonomy): domain Eukaryota; kingdom Viridiplantae; phylum Streptophyta; class Magnoliopsida; order Lamiales; family Lamiaceae; genus Agastache; species Agastache rugosa. The sequence goes on from CM062607.1 coordinate 15,380,367, forward strand.
TTGGTGGGAAGGAATGAAAAGAGACATAGCTTCTTTTGTGGGAAGATGTTTAGCATGTCAGCAAGTAAAGGCATTGCATCAGAGACCATATGGGAAGCTACAACCTTTAGATATTCCAGAGTGGAAATGGGATAAAATTTCCATTTTGTAACTGGGTTACCTAGATCCAAACGAGAGAATACAGCAATATGGGTAATAGTGGATAGATTGACGAAATCCGCACACTTTATACCTATTCCCATAACTTATGGCACAGATAAGTTAGCTCAGCTGTACGTGCGAGAAATTGTGCGATTGCACGGAGTACCTAAGTCGATCACTTCGGATCGAGACTCAAAATTTACTTCTCATTTTTGGAGAAGTATGCAAGAAGAATTAGGTACCAAATTGAACTTCAGTACGGCTTTTCATCCTCAGACGGATGGTCAATCAGAAAGAACAATTCAGATCTTAGAGGATATGTTGAGAACTGTTGTTCTAGATCGAGGAAGTCAATGGGAGCAAATTTTACCTCTTGTTGAATTTGCTTACAACAACAGTTATCAAATGACGATTGGCATGGCACCCTACGAAGCTCTTTATGGAAGAAAGTGTAGATCTCCACTCCATTGGGATGATGTGGGCGAGAGGAAAATATTAGGGCCCGATTCAGTGGAAGAGATGATAAAAATTGTGCGTCAAATCAAATAAAGAATTAAAGAAGCACAAGACCGTCAGAAGTCTTATGCTGACATCAGGAGATCAGATTTAGATTTCAATGTGGGTGATAAAGTTTTCTTGAAAGTTTCGCCTTCAAGAGGAATTCATCGATTTGGTGTTAAAGGAAAGCTTAAGCCTCGCTATATAGGACCATATGAAATTCTGGAAAGAATAGGTCAAGTAGCGTATAAGTTAGCCTTACCGCCAAGTTTTGGAAATTCACATAACGTGTTCCATGTATCTCAGTTACGGAAATATACGTTTGATCCTAAGCACGTTATTCAACAAGAAGAAGTAGTCCTTGAACCAGATCTCAGTTATGAAGAGAAACCGGAAGCGATTTTGGATCGAAAGGTCCAACAACTTAGGAATAAGTCGATCGCATCGATAAAGATCAAATGGAGGCATCACGGACCAGAAGAAGCGACATGGGAATTAGAGAGCAAGATGAGAGAAAAATATCCTGAACTCTTTCTTGAGGTAAGCAAATTTCGGGACGAAATTTATTTTTTAGGGGGAGAGAATGTAGTATCCCGTCTTTCTTAAGTAATTAAAATAATTAATCTTCTGAGAAAGACAAGAATTTTAGTAAAATAAAGATTTTCTTTCCGAAAATTTTACCCGGCAGATATATATACCCGGAAAAATAAGTTTTAATTAATTTTTATCGTCTCGGTTATTCCGAAACGAAGAAGTTTTTACATTTATCAATAGATGATAAATGTTTAGTCATTAATTGACTAAAAGAAGAATTTAATTTAATTACGTGAAATTTTACGTAAATTATCTTTTAAAATTTTAGTTTCGGTCAATTTGAAAATGCTTCGAATCTCCGATTCTTTCTGTGAGATTTTTATCTTAGGTTCGTGAAACCTTAATCTTAATTACTCTGTTGAGAAATTAGAGAGTTATTAGAAGATTAATTAGTTATTAATTAATTGAATTAATAACTAATTAAATAATTAATCTAAAACTTAACCATTAAGTTTTAATATAATATTAACCCTACCTATACACCTAAACCTAGGGTTATAATTTATATTTAGATATCTCTCTCACCCTCATTCACTCACACACGCACACAACAACACAAACAACAACCTCTCTCTCGATCTCTTCTCTCTCTCTCGATCAAACACACACACTCACACACACTCCATCTTTGGTTCTTCTTCCAAGTCTTCAAGATCAAGATCAAGCTTAGTTTCATCTTCCATTAATCAAAAAAGGTTAGGTAAATATGTTAACCCAAATTCTTCTCTCTTGATTCAAGCTAAAAACATCCATATATATATATATACATATGATCAAAAATTTGGGAATGATTTGAGAAATGGTTGGATGATCTTGATTTAATAGTATGATGTTTATATCATGATTAGATGATGAATTGTGTGATTAAATCAAGCATGAAGAACCCTAACCCTAGTTCTATTATTTTTGAAATTTTAAAAGAAATTAGAGAAAGTGATGGTATGATTTTAATCTCTTGGTATGATGCTTATATGTTGTTTATATGATGATATTATGATGTTAGATGATCAATTATTAGCTTAAGAAAATGCATGAGAAACCCTAGATATATATATATATATATATCGAAATTTTTGAAGAAGAAATGAAGAAGTGGTTGAATGATGTTTTAATCTACATGAATTATGCTTAAAATATGCTTAGAAGATCAAATATGTAATTAGATTTAAGCATGAGAAACCCTAGTTCATAATTGGTAATTTTCGAAAAAAATGGAAAATGATGAAATAATTGATACATGAATTATATGAATAAATTGATGATATAAATGAGTTTAGATGGTTGTTTTAAGAATGTTTCATGTTGGAAGCAAGTATAAATTTCCAACCAAATTCATTTTGTCAAACTATCGATTAAAATGAGATATAAAAATTAGGGCTTGATGTGATTATTAGATATGATGATTTTGATGGGTAATGTGATGTTATATGATGTTAATGAGATAAGTTTAATCAATAGATAATCAAATTTGAGCATGATTAACCCTAGAAACCCTAGAAAAATCGAATTAGGGTTCTTAAATTAGGGTTGGAAGATTAATACTTAATTGAATGAAATTAAATGAAGAAATGAGCTTAAAATGATAAATAAGTATATTAGAAATTGAAAAGAAGAGAAGATAAATAAGGGAATGTTAATTTTAATAAAAACCGAAAATTAAATAAATAAATAAATTATTAATTAAATTTTTATTAAGAAACTAATTGCATTTATGAACTTCTTAATAAAAATTAAGTGTTATATGATTTTCTGGAAATTTAATTCAAAGTAATAAAGATTTTCTATTTTAGGTTGATTTTCCCGATTTGGGAGTTTATATGTTTAATTGAGTTAATGTGTGTATTTAAAGTATAATTATGTTTGTTGTGATGAAATAAGTGTGTGGAATTAATTTGAGAATTTTCTGAATTCGTTAGACGAATTAAAAATCGATTTAGTTGATTATGGTGAATAGTAATTTATAAATATTAATGTTATATGAGATTTGATTGATGTCTGATGCTTAATGAGGAATTAAGATAGATTAAGATAGATTAAGAACGTTTGAATAGTTAAGATAGAAATTCTCGAATTTCGTCGAGTTTCGGCGTAGAAATTCGAATCGAATTACGTTAGGTTTATCGAAGTAGTTATTCGATAAAAGATTTACGTTCTAAAATTCGTTATTCGCTTTCAATTAAAGGAGCAAGCGGAAGTAGAAGCGGAGGCGTGAAGTAAAGAGTTGCAATCGTTAAAGATTTAAAGTTTAAAGCTTAAAGTAATCAGGTGGGCTTTCTAAACTGAAAAATGTGCAAAGCATGATATACTATGATTTTAAAGCTTTGATACTTGCCAAATGATTTTAAAAATGTTTAAGTATGTTACCATCTACTTCAGAAAGACGAATTCGGTTCCACGCAAGGTGGAATCTGTGTACACATTGGTAATCGTACGCATTTCTTTGATGGGCGGATTATTCATAATCGTGAGCCTTTCCTCGATATGCCGGTTACAAGTGATTGAGACAGAGGCCTCTTTCTCATCCCCATTATTTATTTGTAGATATGGTTCATACTGTTATAATTGTCTGCAGACAAATGAGTTTTGAAAAGAAAGTATTTTTAACATTTTACGAGTCGTCATACATATAATCTCTCGTATTCCGCTGCTATGTTAAAAATGTTTTGAGATACTATAATGATGTTTTGAATTCTGAATTCTAGAATTGAACTTTGTTGAAGTTGTTTAAACCCGAGAGTCGAACTATGTTTTGATAATCGAACTCTTTCTTGATATGTATTTAATTAAATCTCTATTCCATGAAGCTTTGTCGAACTTGAAACATTTTTCTTTATCATGCTTTCTTGATCCTCAAATAAATTCGTCATCTTCTTGATCAATTGTCGGTTATTTGGTTGATCAGGTCTTTTGATTCCGAGTGATTTGAGTTATGTTTATTGATATGTATGTCATATTGAATTCAGTTAATCGTCTCGAGTCATATATGTCGTATTATTCTAAGATGATGAATTGTTGAGTATGGTTATTTTTTTGAACGATAGCCGGGTCGCTATCTTAAATTCCTTTGTTAATCATAAATTGTGTAAGTCGTGGGACCTACCGGCCTTGACATCTGATATTGGGGTTCGGGCTGCGACACTATTTAATTATCATAATTAATTACTAAGATTAGTTATGAAAAAGGCGGGATACTACATTCTCTCCCCCTAAAAATAAATTTCGTCCCGAAATTTGCTTACCTCAAAGGAAAAGCTCGGGATACTTCTCTTTCATCTTATCTTCAAGTTCTCACGTAGCTTCCTCTGACCCATGGTGTTTCCACTTAATCTTTATTGACGCGATCGACTTGTTTCTTAACTGCTGGACCTTTCGATCCAAGATCGCTTCTGGTTTCTCCTCATAACTGAGGTCTGGTTCGAGGACTACTTCTTCTTGCTGAATAACGTGCTTAGGGTCGAACATGTATCGGCGCAACTGGGATACATGAAACAAGTTATGCGAATTTCCAAAACTTGGTGGTAAAGCTAGCTTATACGCTACTTGACCAATCCTTTCCAGGATTTCATACGGTCCTATGTAACGTGGCTTAAGCTTTCCTTTTACGCCAAATCTATAAATTTCCCTCGAAGGCGAAACTTTTAGGAATACTTTATCTCCCACTTCAAACTCTAATTCAGATCTTCGAGAATCTGCATAGGATTTTTGACGATCTTGCGCTTCTTTAATCTGTTGCTTGATTTGACGGACAATTTTGATCATCTCTTCTACAGCATCGGGCCCTAAAACTTTTCTTTCACCCACTTCATCCCAATAAAGCGGTGACCTACATTTTCTTCCATAAAGAGCTTCATAGGGCGCCATGCCAATTGTCATTTGATAACTGTTGTTGTATGCAAACTCAACGAGAGGCAAAACTTGCTCCCATTGGTTACCTTGATCTAACACAACAGTTCTAAGCATATCTTCCAGAATTTGAATTGTCCTTTCGGACTGACCATCCGTCTGAGGATGAAATGCAGTGCTGAAATTTAATTTGGTACCCATCTCACTTTGTAAGCTTCTCCAAAAACGAGAAGTAAACTTTGAATCTCGGTCTGAAGTGATCGACTTGGGCACACCGTGCAGACGCACGATCTCTCGAACGTACAGTTGGGCTAATTTATCTGCTCCGTATGTTTTTAGAATTGGTATAAAGTGAGCAGATTTTGTCAATCTGTCCACTATTACCCATATGGCTGTGTTTCCTTTCTTAGACTTTGGTAACTGGGTTACAAAATCCATTGTAATACCATCCCATTTCCATTCCGGAGTTTCCAACGGCTGGAGCTTTCCATAAGACCGTTGATGTAAAGCCTTAACTTACTGACACACTAAACATCGCTCTACAAATGAAGCTATATCTCGCTTCATTCCTTCCCACCAAAATTTCTGCTTTAAGTCTTGATACATTTTGGTGCTTCCAGGATGAGCTGTATAAGGCGTTTCATGAGCTTCTCTCATGATCTCGGCTCTTAAATTTTCTTTATCTGGAACGCAAATCCTTTCTTTAAACAGGAGAGTGTTATCTCCAGCTTCATGAAAATTTTCCGCTTCTCCTTGGCGAATCTTGAGTCTCAAATTCTCTAACTTCTCATCTTTTCTTTGAGCATCTGAAATTCTCATCTTCAAATCTGGAGTTATTTCCAAAGCTGCAATTATTTGCTCTGTAGTTTGAGGTGGTAGAACCACTTCTATTCTCAACTTTTCAAAACTTTTAATAAGCTCTTTTTCTTGAGTGAGCAGAAATCCTAACTCAGTTCTGCTCTTTCTACTCAGGGCATCGGCTACTACGTTCGCTTTTCCTGGGTGATAGGAAATTTTGCAATCGTAGTCCTTTACCAACTCAAGCCATCTTCTTTGCCTCATATTTAACTCTTTTTGCTCGAAAAAGTATTTGAGGCTCTTATGATCTTAAAAGATCTCACACTTAGCTCCATAAAGATGACGTCTCCAAATTTTTAAAGCATGCACAACTGCTGCTAACTCTAAATCATGAGTTGGGTAATTCTCCTCATGAGGTCTGAGTTGTCGTGACGCATAAGCAATAACTCTGCCATCTTGCATCAAGACACAACCCAATCCATTCTTTGATGCATCCGTATAAACGGTAAAATCTTTGCCTGCTTCTGGCACTGCTAGAACTGGAGCGGTGGTTAGTTTCTTCTTAAGCTCTTGAAAACTTTCCTCGCATTCAGTAGACCATTCAAACTTCGATTCTTTCTTCAGAAGTTGGGTCATTGGCCTTGCTATCTTTGAGAATCCTTCAATGAATCTCCGATAGTAACCTGCTAGACCCAAGAAACTACGAATCTCATGGGGTGACTTTGAAGATTTCCATTCTTGAACTGCTTGCACTTTAGAATTGTCTACTTTAATTCCTTCGGAAGAAACAACATGTCCGAGGAAATTTACTTCTCTTAGCCAAAATTCACACTTGCTGAATTTAGCATATAACTTTTCCAATCTTAATTTTTCTAAGACAATTCTGAGATGTTCTCCATGCTCCTGCTCTCTTCTTGAATACACAAGAATGTCGTCAATAAAGACTATGACAAATCAATCCAAGAATTCATGAAAAACTCGATTCATAAGATCCATGAATACCGCCGGAGCATTTGTCAATCCAAACGGCATTACTACAAATTCGTAGTGGCCGTATCTCGTTCGAAAAGCAGTTTTTGGAATATCTTCTTGACGAATTTTCAACTGATGATAGCCAGATTTTAAATCAATCTTTGAGAATACACTGGCTCCTTTGAGCTGATCAAACAGATCATGCCAAGGATACTTGTTCTTTAATGTCAACTTGTTTAATTCTCGGTAATCTATACACATTCTTAGACTACCGTCTTTCTTCTTGACAAATAAAATTTGTGCTCCCCACGGGAAAGCACTAGGTCTAATAAAACCAAGATCAAGCAACTCTTGCAACTGGATCATCAATTCTTGCAATTCTTTCGGGGTCATTCTATACGGCGCCTTTGATATTGGAGCTGAACCAGGTTCAAGATCAATGGTAAACTCCAATAGTCTATCTGGTGGTAATCCCGGCAAAACTTCAGGAAAAACATCCTTAAATTCTCGGACTACTGCTACATCATCAATTTTCTTCTCTTGGTTTTCATCTTTGTTGAGATAAACAAGATATATTTGCACATCTTTTCTTCTCAACAGTCTTCTTGCTTGAATTGCCGAAATAATCGGCATTTCTCTCTTGTTTCTCTCTTTTCCGAAGAATAGTGTTGGCTCTTTTCCAGGGGCATGAAAAGAAATTTGCCTTTGCTTACACCGAATGGTAGCAAAATTTTCGGTTAACCAATCCATTCCCAAAATGATGTCTACGTCCCACATTTGAATTGGATTGAGGGTCTTGGCTAACATCTTAAGGGAACCAATCTCAAATTCTAGATTAGGGCAAACATGCGTGACTGAGGTAGATTTACCTATCGGGGTTGATACTCTTAAGTTCTGATTAGCTTTCTCTATTTTAAGGCCAAGAGTATCTACGCATGCATTTGATATAAAAGAATGCGATGCACCGGTATCAAAAAAGAATTATAACAGGTACATCATTTATCTGACCCATACCTGTCAGATTGCCCTGATCCTTGACACTTGCTTTCTGCTCAAGAGCAAAAATTCTCTGGTGATGCTGCCGATCTTGCTTTGCGGGGTTCTTCTTCTTTGGCTATTCTTCTTGCGAGGGCGAGGCACTTGGCGCGGACGCTGCTGCATCTGTGGAACTCCTTCAATGGCTTTTAAATACGGAGGCTGATACTGATTAGGTTTTCCTCTACCAGTCCCTTGCTGCCTATTTGGGCACTGATAAGAATAATGCCCTGGTTGCCCACATGCATAACAATTATTACTTCTTGCTCTGCAAATTCTCTGGTGCATCTTTCCACACTTGGGACATGCAGAAATTCCTTGTTGTCTCTGAGACGAACTTCCTTGACCAACAAAAGGAACTTTAAACTTTCCTTGGGTCGATTGCTGCTGGCTCTGCCCATACCATGGCTTCTTGTTAGGTTGATTTCCAGCATTCCATTTTCTCTTTCCTTTTTGAATCTGGCTTTGGTGTGAAAATTGCGGTTTAACGACGGCAGGGATTGAATAGGGGAAGATCTTTGGAATACGGCGATTTCTCTGGCTGCATAGCCAGCTCCATATCTAAAGCTCGGTTTAAAGCTTCCGCATAGGTCATAGCACTTTGACATGCTAAGACCACTCTTATATCTTGCCTAAGTCCGGCACGAAAAAGTTCGGACATCTTCTCATCTGAATCAACCTTATCAGGGGCAAAACGAGCTAAATCACAAAATTCACGGTCATACTCTGACACCGTCTTCTTTCCTTGCTTGAGATTTGCAAACTCATTTTCTTTTTGTTAACGATAACTTCTCGGAATATACTTTTCAAAAAGAGCTTCTTTGAATTGCTCCCAAGTAAGATTTTCAAGTTGCTCTGGAGTATAAGTCTTCTGGCGAGCTTCCCACCAGTAGTCTGCAGATCCTTTAAGCTGATAAGACATACATGTGAGACGTTCACGGTCGTCACATCGAAGAAACTTAAAGATTCGCTCTAGAGCACGAATCCATTCTTCTACCTCTGACGGATTTCCTCTTTCATCAAAAGTTGGGGGATTTTGTCGAAGAAAAAGTTCTTCAATTCTCCTCTCAGGTTGAGGAGGTGGGGTAGGATCTCGTTGTTGTTCTTCTTCTTCTACCATATTTCTTCTTCTACGAGGCATTCTGATTTTAAGAAAATATAAAATCATCAAGAAATAACTTTATTCATTTTAACATCTTCATCTTATTGTTTATTGCATAAGCAATTTCTTCACAAAGCAAATAATTAAATCTTGAAACTCATCATTCAAAAATTTCATATCATATCATATCATAACTTAATCACTTGCATAACTTTACTTAATAGTCACATAATGGCAACATGACTTAATTTCATAACTTTTCTTAACTTGGCAATTATTATTAAAGCACTCGGTTTTCCACAACTTTTCTTAAAGAGCAGCAGGATATTTAACTTATACATTTAACATTTATATAAACAATTAATAGAACCATTTTTCTTCTTTCTTTAATATCTAAAGAAATCTTATTTCCATAACAATCTCTTAACTTTCCTTCATCATAACTTGAATTGATCAAATAATTTATCTGTCTTTAATTGTAATACCCCGCTTTTTCATAACCGATCTTAGTAATTAATTAAGAGCTTTTCTAAAATAATTAAGCCGCGAGATTTTAAAATGAGAATAAGTTCCGGCAATGAAAATTCTTCGGCAACCCTAATTCTTGCCGGAATTAAATTAAGAAATTTTAAGAAGAAGAAGATTTCCTTTTTAATAATTTTTATTCGGCAATCCTAATTCTTGCCGTAAAAAGGAATTTAATTATTTTTGTTTCGTGTTGGGTTAACCAAAACGACGTAGAATTTATGTTTACCAATGTGCGCATTTATGCTTGATTTTTAATTGAGAAAATTATGAATTTAATTTTCTTAATTTATTTTATTAGTAATTAATTATTAAAAATAATAACTACTATTTTAGTCGGAAACGATTCGTTTCTCCGTATTTTCTTACAAGAATTTGCATTAGGGTTTGAGATGCCCTAATTGTTTTTTTCTAAATTTTGAAATTAGAGATTGAAGTTATGATTAGCAAGTTTAGCAATTAATTAATTAAATTGAGCATTTAATTAATTAATTACTCCTAATTATGACCTAAGCAATGACATATGTTAGTTGACTATGTGACTAACATAATAATTAATTAAATTTAATTAGCTTAAGCAAGGCATATTCCTAGTATATGCTTAATTTGACTTATGGGCTAATTAATTAATAAATTAATCCTAAGTCATATATATATATATATATATATATAATTATCATCATTATCATCATCTAACACTCTCATTCCTCACTTCTCTCTCTCGGCTGCTACTACACACACATACAGACTTTTAATTCCTCCATTGTTCTTCCTTCATCAAGCTTCCAAATCAAAGTTAAATCAATTCCAAATCAAGAATTAAGGTAAGATAAGTGTTTAATTTAAGTATTTAGCTAAAGATCAAGCTTTAGTCCTCCTTTTTATTCTTTTATTTACTTTTGAAAATTTTAAGAAAGTTTAGTAGATGATTATGATCTTGGTTTATCTTGTTTAATTCATGATATAGATATCATTAATATCATTAAAACAAGATTAATTAAACCCTAACCCTAATTATTTATAATTACCGAAAAATTAGGGTAATTTGGGGGTTTTTAATTTTGATGCTTGATGATTAAATTAATGGATTATTTGAGCTTAGATAAATATTCTAAGCATGTTTAGGGTTGGAATTAATCAAAGAATCAAAGCCCTTTTCTATTTTTGGAAATGACCGAAAATTATAAATAAAATTAGGGGTTCTTGATCTTGATGTTCTATGTTTAAATTGATGATTAAATTGAGCTTATATGATATTATTAAGTATGATTATGCATTGAATTAATTGAATGAATCATAATTGCTCCAATTTTATTAATTTTCGAAGAATTAGGGTTCTTTAATTTGGGGCTTTTTGATTTTAATTTTGTATGATGAAATTGATGATGGAATTGAGCTTATGATATTTATTTAAGCATGTGGGAATTTTGTTAGAATTTTTGGAGCTCAATTATATATATTTTCGAAATTTTCAGTTTCTAATTAAATTAGGGATTTTTAATTTAAGGCATGAATTGGTTAATTAATGTTATAATTAACCTCTAGAATATTAACTAAGCATGTTGCAATTTGAATTGGAGAAAAATAATCAAATGTACCCTAATTTCTAGAAAAAGTCGAAATATATATATAAGGGTTTTTTATTTTTATCCAATTTATTTAAGTAATTAAGCTATAATTGTAGCTTATGAATTATTTTAAGATGTTTGAAAATGGTTAGAATGAAATTGGATTTTTAATCCTATTATTTCCAAAAAGGCCGAAAATTATTAAGTTAAATTAAATGATTATTTGATTTTTAATTAAGCAAATAATCACATATTTGAATTCTACAATAAAAATTACGTATTGTGGAATTTTTCAGAAATTAATTACCAAGTATTAAGAATTTTCTATTTTTCGGCTATTTTTCCAAGTTGATGGTTTATACGTATAGATAATCTAGATTGATGATATGATAATGTAATTATGTTTATTATGGTTTAGTAATAATGTGGAATTAATTTGAGAATTTTCAGAGCTCGTTTGTCGAGTCAAAAATATTTTAAGTTTGAAGTATGAATAGTAAATAATAAGTTTATATGTTAATTATATGTTAATGCTGAGTTTATATGCTAATGATGTAATTATAAGTTGATGATGAGCTTATGTGATAATGATATGCTTATATATTAATGATAAGCTTAAATGAATGATAATATGATTAATATAAGTATTAAATATCATTAAGGTGCTTATATGATTAGTGTGCAATGTTGATCATTTAAGTGTTTAAATGTTAATATTTATAAGTTCGATTGCTAATTAGAAGTTAAGTTTAGATTTAGAAATATTTAGAATTTCTAAGTGATAGTATTAAATTAAGCGTTAGAGAATCGAGGCGGAATAGAAATTAAGTTATTCGAGATAGCGTATCTCTTCGCCTGTCGTTGTTTCTCGCTCTGATGGTTGATAAACCAAAATTTCGAATGAAGGAATGAGCGGGAACGTAAAGCTGAGAAATCAAGAACGAGAAGAGTAAGATAAAGCAGCAATCGACAGGTGGGCTTTCTAACTATAGAAATGATGAATGAGAATATATGATTATATATATATATGATGTTTTTAAATTGATTAACTTGCCAAATGTTTTAAGTTTAGTATGTTACCATCTACTGAAGGAAGATGAATTCGGTCCTACGAAATGTAGGATTTGTGTACACTAGTTTGTAATCGTGTGCCTTCCGAAAGGTGGGCCGGTTACAAGTGTTTGAGAAGGAGGCCTACTTCTCAGCACTAATTTATGATTGTAGACCTGGTACATACATGATAGAAGTATATCACTCGCGAGTTGTTTATTTCGAAAGAAAATATTTGAGCATGCACAGGTTTGTTTTATGAAAGTTTACTTGTGTTATGCTTTATGGCAAGTTCAATCTATAGCTCTAAGCAGCAAGATTTCAAGTATTTTTGGCATGTGTCCACTGAGTACGAAGTACTCAACCCTGCATGTTGTTTTTCTAAAATGTGCAGGTTAGTTCGGATGAAGATAGAAGTGTGCTTGGACGGACTTTTGTTGGTTAAGTTCTTGAAAGTTGTTTAAACTAGAGTTTGGTTATATGTCTTCATACATGTAACCTAGATATGTCTTCCGCTGCAATACTTTGAAATATGTTTCTGAAGTATGAAGTTCGTTTTCAAACTCTGAAGTTTATAAATTTTGAAGTCTTGATGTTATTTGTTAAGCCTTTAATGCTAGTCTCCCTTAGCTTGAGATCAGTTATTGATTTTCCGTTGAGATCTTCTAAATCATACGACCCTTTTATTGTGTTTTCTTGATCTGATAGACTTCTTGTTGATACTGATCTTTTGGCATCGTTGGTCGAATGATATTATTTGTTGGTATCTGGTAGAACCTGATTCCTTGATAAGCATGTTCGTTGGAAGTGATTCATGGTATCATTGGTTTTTGTTTGATAACTGGGTCGTTATCTATTCCTTGGTTAATCATAAATTGTGTATGTTGCGGGACCCACCGGCTTAGTCATCTTTACTCTAAGTCGGGCTGTGACACAGCTGAATCCCCAGCTCCATCTCCAGCAGATCCTCTACAGAAGTCACCTCAAAATCCAAATCAAGGAGAATCAATCTCTCAAGACTTAACTCCAGAGCAACTCCAAGACAGACGAAGTTTAGCCACTTCAAGCATCAATCAACTGGAAGAAGAAATTCGTAAAAGGAGAAGATGGATTGAAGATCATCCATCATCAGCAATCATTGGAGAACCATCCGACCAAGTCAAAACCAGAAGCTCAGCTGCTCAAGCTTCATCGGATCATCAAGAAGCAGCTGACACAGCTCAACTCTCAGTAGAGCTAGAACTGATGGTCTATGATGAAGATACAGCTCTAATGGCGTGTTACATAGCTCAAGTGCCAGAGCCTCAATCAATTCTCGAAGCTTTGAAGAGCGTGCCTTGGACTAACGCCATGCAAGAAGAACTGAACGAATTCCTCAGAAATTGTGTCTGGGAATTGGTCGACAGACCTGAAGGAGTCAAAGTCATAGGACTCAAATGGATATTCAAGAACAAATTGGAGACCCTGGGAATCATCATCAGAAACAAAGCTCGACTGGTTGCCAAGGGCTACACTCAGCAGAAAGGAATTGACTTTGAAGAATCATTTGCTCCAGTAGCGCAATTGGAAGCAATCAGACTCTTTCTCGCTTATGCAGCACATCACAAATTCAAGGTCTATCAAATGGACGTGAAGTGTGCATTTTTAAATGGAGAAATCAAAGAAGATGTCTACGTCGAACAACCTCCAGGATTTGAAGTAGAAGGAAACAAAGTCTACAAGCTAAAGAAGGCGCTTTATGGATTGAAGCAAGCACCTCGAGCTTGGTATGACACTTTGTCAAATTTCCTTGTATCCAAAGGATTCAAGAAGGGCTCAGTAGACAGAACTCTCTTCACCATCAAGTCAGGAGAAGACATCCTGGTTGTTCAAATTTATGTAGACGACATCATCTTTGGATCAAGATCAAACTTCTTATGCCAAAGATTTGGAGAAATGATGTCAGAACAGTTCCAAATGTCCATGATGGGAGAAATGAGTTTCTTCCTAGGACTTCAAGTCAAGCAATCAGCAGAAGGGATTTTCATAAATCAATCCAAATACGTGAAAGACTTGATCGCCAAGTATGGAGTTCAATCCAGCAGAACTGTAAAGATTCCGATGAACACCAACTGGAAGATTGAACCAGGAACTGAAGGGAAGACAGTTGATTCCAGCAAATACAGAGGGATAATAGGTTCCCTGTTGTATTTAACAGCAAGTCGTCCAGACATCTCATTCGCAGTCGGAGTGTGTGCCAAATTTCAAGTTGATCCAAAGGAAGCACACATGCAAGCAGCCAAGAACATTCTCAAACATCTCAAAGGAACTCAGAATGTTGGGTTGTGGTACCCAGCTGAAGACAATCTACAGCTGACTGGATATTCAGACTCAGATTTCGCTGGAGATCGATTGGACAGAAAATCAACTTCAGGAACTTGTCAGTTCATAGGAAGTAAGTTGATTTCATGGTTTTCAAAGAAGCAAACGTGCGTCGCAACTTCCACAACAGAAGCAGAATATATGGCCGCTGGAAGCTGCTGCTCACAAATTCTCTGGCTGAAACATCAGCTGGATGACTATGAAGTGAAAACTGGACAAGTTCTAATTTTCTGTGATAGCTCAAGTGCGATTGCTATTTCAAATAATCTAGTACTTCACACAAGATGCAAGCATGCGGACGTACGCCATCATTTCATCAGAGATCACGTGGAAAAGAAGGATGTGATTGTTGAGAAAATTCACACAGACATACAGCGGGCTGATATACTCACAAAGCCGCTGATAGAAGTAAGATACAAAATGCTGTGCGGATTATTTGGATTACTCAACCCAGACGATGCTTCACCCAGCTGAATGAAAGCAGACCCAGTTGAATGGAAGCAGACCCAGCTGAATGGAAGCAGACCCAGCTGAATAAAGCAGACCCAGCTGAATGGAAGCAGACAGCTGGAATTCAGAATCGACGTCACTGGTATCAGCTGAGAAAGAATCCAGCTAAACCAGATGCTGAAATTGAAGGATTATTCAGCTGAGGAGAAACCAGCTGGAACAACGATCACCCAGCACACCCACTCAACCGAGATATCAGCTGACTACAATGATCAGCTGAGAGGTTTGCAACAACATTAACTACACCTACTCAATCTATTTTCAGTCAAATCATATCTTGTCATATCTAATCAAATTACATTAAAAGTCTGCAAAGAACTGAATCATGGGAGTTTCGAGGCAAAAAAAAAAGTCAAAGTGCCCCAACCATCCTCTCTCACGCATTAACTCGTAATGTCTGAACAAGAAATTGACATGACGTGAGAATCACTCCCAGTCGTAGATCTTCTTATCAATCGATAAATCTTGATCGACCATTCATCAAATCAGCTATATAAATATGCTAGAAGAGATACGTAAAACATTGCATCAACCTTAAAAAGTTTTTCGGCATTCTTTCTTATTTCCATCAATTGGTATTATCTATTTCTACTAACGAAAGTTGCAGAAGTAGAACATGGAATCTAGAAAGATAAGCCGATCAAACTTGAAGAATCTGTCAAAGCTTCAAGATAAGAGTTGCTTAACTCTCAGGAACCTCAAGAAGATAGAGTTCCAGGAGAAGGTGAAGCTCATCGACAGATCCGGTCCAACGCAGTGGAAGACTACAAAGCTCAAGAACGTCATTCACCAGGAAAGTACAGAAATCTTCCTGGGAATGTCAAAGGAAAAAGACCTCCTCCGCCCCATTGTTTCTCTCAAAATAAAAGAGAGAACGGGACATACAACTCCCTGGGATGTAAAAATCAACGTCAACAGAACTGGACCAGATGTTGATAAAGCCGGAGTCTTCAAGAGCAGTCATGTCAAAGCTCTTGCTCCGTCACAGGAGGCACAGAAAAAGATGTAGGAGACAAAGCAGCATGCATCTATTTCCATCCCAGCTGGGAATCGGAAACAACTTGAGGAGACAAAACATGCTGAAGCACCGTCTTCAAACAGAAGACTCAAGTCAAAGGTGCTCAGTCAGTCAGCCGAGAAGTCAGCTGACATTATGAGAGAATTCGTAATTACTCTCTGAGGAGCAGAAGGCCCACAAGCGGTGGTTTCTCACGATGGAGAAGAAGTTCATACGCCTGCGTGAACATCGTCATCATCAATGCCGCAACGAAGTATTCCAGCTGGTCAACTAAGCTTAAACCCCAAGACAGATGGAATACTTCAACCGGCCTCTCCTCAATTTCCTTCAGCTCAACAGGGACACCAGCTTCGAGATCTTCTGATGAAAGTTGCTCAAGCTCCTGCACCATGCTCAAGTGGAAAACATCACCCAGCCGATGATCACTTGCAGCTGGATGATGATGATATGAGCTGAACCCATTACCCATCACTTCGAAGTGGAAGGGGAATACTCAAGTCCCTCAAGTGCTGAATTAGACTTTCTCATTCAATCTAATGAAGTCTGAAGAAGCAAAATTGCAAGGAATGAAGTTGTGCCCGACTCAGAAGATGTTATCTCCAGTGCCAACTCATCCCTCCAAGCACTCAGCTGGACCGCCCCAGCTGAATCAGGCCAAGGACGCTGTGTCTGCAATCACAGCTGAGGCTAATGCTACTGAAGAAGAGCCAGCTAATACAACAGCTGAGCCACCTAGACTCCAGACCTCGCTGCTCAGAGCTGACAACCACAGTTTCGCCAAACTAAAACATCGCAACAGCCGATGGTGTGTCTCTCCCACCTTGTTTGATCATGCCAAAAAGGGGGAAGTAAGGGGGAAGAGAATGAGACAAAGAAGAGGCAAACTGTTGAGCTAGAGGAACCAGCTGAATCAGAATCAGCTGGAGAAGAGACGAGTCAAAAGAAAGAAGACTGGATGCAGAAGAGAAGACCCAGCCAACTGGGATTGAAGAACTGAAGAATTGAAGATTTTTTTTCTTTCTTTCTTTGTCCTGTGTTTTAATGGATTTTCATACATTAATAAAACACAAGTTTTTCTGCGTCATAAGTTGTCTCAGTTAGGTTTTGGCATCATCAAAAAGGGGGAAATTGTTGGGAAAATTATAAGGTTTTGATTTGATACCAAAACCCAACTGATTCTCCAACCGAATAGATGATCGCGTCAACCTAAATAGTGTTTTCCAGCTCGCCTGTTTGAGCTTTAGATTTTCTAGGTTTACAGGTTAAGGAAGTGGAAGGCAGCAGTCGACCCAGCTGTGTCTATAGCAGGAGTCAGCAAGCAGAAGACAGCAGTCGACCCAGCTGTGTCTACAGCAGGAGTCAGCTAGCGGAAGACAGCAGGAGTTAACCTTCAGCTGAGTCCTCCAGCAGAGCATGATCAAGCTGAAGAGAATTCGAGCTGAGTTTAAAACACAGCCGGTCCAGCTGTACAAATCAAAGGGAACTAACTCTGAAGACATCACTTCAAGTCAGTTTGCCAAATCCAGCTCTGAATTCAAAAGCCAGCTCCAAAGGCAGAAGATCCCGGCGTCAGAGGAAGTCAACATGCCTCGACCAATGAGGGATTGCCGAATCAGCATCCTAGACTTCAAGACTTAGGATGTGACACAAATGAAGACAGGTGCAGATTCGTCCAACGGCAGATCTCGAATTTAAGAAGAGTAGGTAAGATTCAAATGGCTCCTCCAACGACTAGTCTTGAATCTCTACCCGTCTTCAACCTCAGGATCAAATACGAAAAACTCTCTACAAGCTTTCATTCTCTGAAATCATCAATCTTTCAAAAGCTCTCAAGCAGTTCTACATAGATCAAAGAACACTTTATCTTAAAGTGTTTCTAGTTCAGAAACTGCTTAGTTTGCCGTCTGATCCCTAGGCCAAAATCTTTGTATATCTTAAAGCCTAGATTTCAAACGAGTTCATCATACTCTAAAGTTCTTAATTGTAAGAACTCGTTCACAGTTGGAACCCCAAACCAAACCCCTTTTTACCCATAAAGGTTAGGTCAAGGTAACGCTTGCTTGAAGCGGGAAATTCAAGTGTGTAAGGTTTTTTCAGTACCCGTAAACTGAAAGATTAGGCTTGACAGTGCCCACAAACTGTTGGAACACATCTCGGGTTAGAGTTGTGAAGTTGCTTGGTACTTGGAAACCAAGTGGTAGTGGATTACCAGTAAACCTGGTCGTGGACGTAGGAGGTGTTACTCCAAACCACGTAAAAATCATGTGCTCTTTACTGTCTTTTTAAATTCAGTTTTGTACTAACTCTTTCATAAACATTACATATTTGATCAAAACTGCATACGCAGCTGCTTTCCAAAGACAGCTGTGTCTTTCTGAAAGTTGCACATTTTAACTAAGCTGAAAACATAAAGTTAATCTTTTCAAGCTGAGTTTTTCTAAGTAACCGAGCTAAGTTTTCAAACCACCACATTCCGCACCGCCAGCTGAGTTATTTACCCAGCTGACCCTCCTCAGCTGGATCAATAACTGAGCTCACCAACTCTGTTATTTAACTTGAAAAAGTTTTCAGAAATCTATTTGGTGTATTCACCCCCCCCTCTACACCAAATACCTAGCTCAGGGACCATCAAAGACCTTCTCTAAGACAAGATCCCGATGTCAAAAGATCTTATCTGATGCAGTCAAATCAGAGAAGAAATAGCTTCTGCAGATGCAGACCTACTTCGTAGGTTAAAGGCCAGAAGTCAATGAGAGTAAGTAAGATTCAAACGGCTCTCTTCCAACGGCTAGTTTGAATCTCCACCTATATATATCTCCTCACCATTGAAGAGAAGAGAAGGACTGGCAAGACGACTGAAGAAATAAAAGAGCAAAACAAAAAGATGAACAACGATCTTCAAAGCCATATCTTTCAAGAACACCCAGCCAGTCAGCTGTGTTCTTAGTTGTTCACACATTCAGTCTTAGGCAAAATAGATCAGAATAAATATCTTAAGCCTAGTTTGAACGAGTTCATCATACTCTCTGTTATTCATTGTAAGAACTCGTTCACAGTTTGAAAACCCATACCCAAACCCAAACCCAAACCCAGAAAGGTTAGGTAAAGGTACGCTTGCTCGAAGCGTATAATTCGAGTGGTTAGGTTCTTCAGTACCCGGAAACTGAAGGTGTAGGCTTGAGAGTGCCCGCAAACTGTTGGAACACAGCTCGGGTTAGAGTTGTGAAGTTGCTTGGTACTTGGAAACCAAGTGGTAGTGAATTACCAGTGAACCTGGTCGTGGACGTAGGAGGTGTTACTCCGAACCACGTTAAAATTGCTTTGTTCTTTATCGCTTTATTTATGCATTCAGCTAACTTCTCACGCATACATCTCAAGCTGCATAAACTGACTAACTGAAAAGTGAAACAAAGATTTGCAATATAATTTGAAGCAATAGACGGACTTTCCAAACCCACCAACTTCCACACACACTCTCATAGCCAGCTGTGTCACTCAAGCTATCATCCAGCTGAGTCGAACACAGCAGGCTCTCTCAAAACAGTTTTAACTTGGAAAAGTTTTTAAACCTTGGTGTATTCACCCCACCTACACCAAGGTATCCGTCTTGGGACCAACAATTGGTATCAGAGTAGTGGTTCAAAAGATCACTGTATCTGTGTCAAGTCAGCATTTCTTTGCTGATAGTGGTCACCTGAACAGATCCTTCAAAGTTTCAAAATCTTTTTAAAATCATTATATTGCATACTGTTATGGAATCTTCGTTGTGCAGGAATTTTCCAACATTCTCTGTCGATGACTATCAGAACTGGAAGATCCAACTCAAAAGCTTTCTGAGCGAGCGTCACGACATGATGTGGGATGTTATCTCTAACGGACCCATCATCATAAACTCAGAAAGTCAAGCAGAGGACTGAATGATCAGGAGCTTGAAGATGGCTAAAGCTGAATCAGAACAAAGGATGGCTCCAGCCAATGCAAACCCAGCTGGAACCTAGCCAATGATGTACCAAAGAGGTCGTACATAATCAAGCCAGCTCTCCAAGCTAAATCTGATCAAGTAGAAAACTGCTCGGCAACTCCAAGCCCAAGAAAAGCAGCAACTCCCAGCTGATCACAGAGCTCAAAGGCAACAGATAAATCCAGCTGACTGGAATCAAAATCAAAGACAGAATGTCATCCAGCACAGACATCAAGGTCATCTAAAGAAACAGCTGAGAAGGATCTCAGCTGGTTATAAAGCTGAAATTCAACCGAACTTCACATCAAGATTCCAGCAGACGGGATATCAAGCTAGAGGTCAAGCTAACAGACTCCAGCTGGGAAATGGACCACGTCAAAGAAAATGGAGTTCAAGCAGTTAACAAGGTCCAAAGAAGAAAGGAACCCTTCAAGGACCAACCAGAAGTATCACTCACAAAAGACAAGGACAAATCTGGGTTTTCAATGGAACCCTCAACAACAAAGTCGGACCCAATCACAACTGGGTGCCGAAGGAGTGATAACAGGTCGAGGGACAGACGCAACTGAGGATGTCATCAAGCTTGTTGTGCAAGAAAGACAGCTGGTGATCAAAGCTCATGACTCACCTCAAAGCTCTTCAAAGATTATGTCAAGCGTATTGGTCCTAGCCAATTGTTGTGAACGGTTTTTCTGGTGAGATCAACGCATATGGATACAATGTAAAGAACAGGAAACCGAAGATCATTCACCGCAAAGCAGCAGTGAACTCAGCTGATTATGGAACAGCTGACATCATCAAAGAAATGAGCCAGTGATAAGAATCCGATCAACTCAACTCAAGTAGGAAGCAGCTGAGAAAAGACAGTCACCTACTATCAAATTCAGGGGGAACTCTACCAAGAGGAATCTAGATGAAGGGAACTCAGTGTAGCAGATTCACCAACAATTGGTATCAGCTCAAACCGGATAAAGAAAGTTCATCCAGCTGAGGGGGAACAAACTTAGCTGGATCTCAAAGCAGAAGGCTTCCCCAGCTGAAGGAAAATCAAACTAATCACCAGATACTCATCTGAAGAGAAAACTCAGTCAAGCAAAGGAAAAGACCGCCGTAGTACCAGCTGACTTCTATGTCCAAGCTGATCGGTTTGTGTCACATGCATTTATTTCTCTAAGGAATATACTATCTAAGTCCAATTATTTTGAATTCCTATTTTAAGCGGACATATGTTCCTTAGTTAAATTGCTTGATAAGTTTCCTTTCCCTTCGCATTAATTATAAAGACTGCTGAGTACTGAAGCACGGTAGGATCGAGGCAGAATGTCAAGCGTTTGAACCACCTCACGCGCGGTTGTAATACACTCGCCGTAAACACGTCAGAACGTGATGAGTGATTCTCTCCCAGCCGTTGATCAGAATATCAGCTGTCTCAATCCCAACCGTTGATCCATTATGGCAGTTGATATACATGGAAAAGATACGCAGAATTCTTCCATCTTTATCTCTGCGAAATTCAAATCTTCAAATCATCTATCTATTTTCTGCAAGTTCTTCGCTTGATCAAAATCAACAGACTGCAGAAATGGCACCCAAGAAATCAACCGCAGGGATGAACCAGTTCGAAGTTCTTATGACAAAGTTGTCATTTGAAAGCTGTCTTTCCATCGCCAACCTTCAAGTCTCAGAACTCAAAGAGATGGCGGATCTCGTCGTAGACTCCGGTCTTTTGCTGTGGAAACCTCCATGCCCAAGCTTATGTTGAAGAGAGATGCTGCTCTCTTCTATCTCAATATCATTGACGAAGAAGGATTCTATTCATCTTCATTCGATGTAATTGTCAAGGGCGATGACAAAAAATTTGACTCAGCAACCGTCAACATCAAACTCAACAAGATGATGCGAAAGGTGTTCAATCTACCCAGCGAATGAGGATTCATTCCAGACAATTACAGCCGTGAGGAAGTGGATGAATTCCTCAGTCAAGAGATGCTTATCTCTCCAGAGCCGTACAGAGCGAGCATGTCAAAGCTCCTACTCAAGCCAAAATACAGGTTGCTGCTGGTTATCACGCAGAAGTGCATTCTGGGGATAGCTGGATCTCAAGGAGAGATCAGTATTCCAAAGCTCAAGCCGATGATTGCCATGATCAAAGGTGCAAACGTCAACTGGTTTGATTTCTTACTCAATCGACTGGTCAAGGAGTCAGAGAAAATCAAGTTCGACTCCACCAGGACGACGTATTCAACCTCAGAGCCCCTATATCTATGCTTTAATATTTCGTTCTTAATAGAACAGGCTGTGAAAGGATACACAGTAAAGTGGGCTGATTCAGAACCGTTTCCAGAAACGAAGATTCTCTTTCAGAGAATTAGTCAAATCAATGATCTACTGAGGAAACAGCCTGCTGTGAGCAAAGGCAAGAAGCAGCTGGAAGAAACAGATGCAGATGTTCCAGCTGAGAAGAAGCAGAGAAAAAGAAAGACAGCTGACCCCAAACCAGCTGGAGGCCCAGCTGAAAAGAAAAAGAAAACAAATGTCATTCCACCAACTGAGGCAAGCTCCTCTTCAGAGGCAACTCCAAGTCAACCAATGATGATTCTCTCCCCACAGCCGGTGTCAGCCTTCAATCAATTCGGATCAAACATCCTGGCTGATATGGGATTGAATGATGGATCGTCATCCAGATCAGAGGACGAGCTGGATAATCCAAAGAGTTAGTCACCTCTTCCCAGCTCACCCCAGCCCGCACCGCCTCACAGCTTTCCGTCCAAACAGCCTTCTCCTTCACGCAGCTCTCCAACCAAAGAGCCATCTCCTGTAAATGTACAGGAAGATATTCAACTGGCTGAAGCTCCTTCACAGCCAGCTGACAACCAAACTAAACCCTCTTCCACCAATCACATCTCCACAGAATCAGAGGAAAATGACTCCACTGCTTCACCATCACTCAACTCCTCTGGCTCAGTCTTCATGGAAGTTATGTACAAAGACCTACGCATCGCAGGGATCAAGAGTGTTCTAACTCAGTATCCAATTTTGGCGCACCTGCCCATAGCCCTCGTCAAAGATGGAGATCTCAAGTTCTATCTGGCCACCAAGATGGTAATTTGGTACCAGAATGAGCAGCTGATAGAGACCTTCTCCTACGAGAAGTTGAAGACAGATGAAGCGCGCCTCTAGCACACTTTTGGCTTTGGAAGCCTGGAAGATGCGTACTTGCATCAAGATGATCACATCAGAGGTATTATCGAAGTATCTCAGCAATATCCCAAGCCGCACCCAGCTGAAGTCTGGGAATCAGCCAACAAGCTTCTAACAGCAGCGGGATGGGAGACATCTTCTGGAGATGTCATATC
Organism: Agastache rugosa; assembly: GCA_031470985.1. NCBI lineage: Eukaryota > Viridiplantae > Streptophyta > Magnoliopsida > Lamiales > Lamiaceae > Agastache > Agastache rugosa. Next base: position 15,403,699 of record CM062607.1, read on the forward strand.
CAAAGAAGTCACAGCTGAACTTACCAAGGAAGCTGTACCAGATAACACAGCTGAGGTAATAATCATTGAAGAACCTGCTGATGAATCAGCTGAACCAGAGACAGCAGCCCCACCAAGTCCAAAGGCCGATGACACTCGCTCGCTGGTCGAGTTCGAGGCAAACAAACTTGATTCTGCAACTCAAACAGACTCAGCTGTCGAGCTTTCAACCGCCATGAAGGAAGCAATATCTAAAGAGGTTGAAGAAATTCTTTTTCAAGATAGACTGAAGTCTCAAGTGGATGTCCTTATGCGATTCACAGCTCTAGACTGTCAAGTTAGAGAGCAACAGCGGTCAATTGATGAAGTCCATAAATTTGCTCAAGATTTACAAGAGAGTACAAGTCTAGATCTCAAGCAATCTCTTGTCTCTCAAAGCATTGATCAATCGCACCTTCTAGAAAAGAGAGTTCCTAAGATTGTAACAAGACATCAAGCTCCACTGGTCGACGACATAGCAAATATTTCAAGCCAGCTGGAAGCCCTCAAAAAGTCCACTCTCTCCAACAGCTCTGACATCCGCCAACTCTTCAACTTATATAAAGATCTAGATGTTCAGTTCAGAGCTGGAAATAACAGCGTTGTTCAGCTGACAACTCAGTCAAGATCGCTGATGTTGAAGCCGCTCTCACCAAGCTCAACGCAACAGTCATTAACCTCTCCGCCTCCCTTGTTGATAATGCCAAAAAGGGGGAAGATAAGAATGAAGCTGGAAAAACAATGGAGAGGGAAGCTGCAGCTCAGGGGGAACCTGTGCAGCCAATTCAATCGGAAATCGATGATTTCGCAAAAGAGCTGGATGAGGAAGAGCCAGAGCTAACTGCAGCAGCCAAAGCAGTCAAAGAGACATGGAGAGAAAAGATGGTTGCTCTTGCCAAAGCCTGTGGACATAAGCCAGAAGAATACAAGGACTATCACTGGCTGTGTAACTTCCACAACGAGCAAAGAAGAGAAATGCAAGAGCTGGATAGAATTATCAAGAAGAAAGATGATTCGCTCAAGCCTGCTGAGAAAAAGCAGAAGAAGAAAATGCAGAGCTATAGGCAAGCTAGGAAGAATCAAGTCCAAGCAGCCTCAATTGACAAGAAGAACCCAGATGATATCAATGAAAACTGGGAACGATGCAAATCAGAATTCATCAAAAAATTCTACTACTTGAATCAGTACAAAGGCATGGATCCAGAAACTGCGTTCCAGGATTATCTCCTCGAACTTCATGAGACAGATCCAATGATGGCAAGATCAATTGCCCTATATGTCAAGAGAAACAACATTCAGCTGAAGGCTCCAAAAGTCAAGCAATTGAAGCCTCCATCTCTAGCTGGAACGAACCTTCCTGACAAGGCCCAGATTATCAAAGAAGTTCATCACTGGGCTGGCGAAAGAGGAATTTCCAAATCAAAGAATCAAGCAGAATGGAAGGAACTGGAAGAGTTCATCTTCAACAGATATGGTCTCAAGACTGACCATCAGATTGATAAACAAAGGAATCAACTTAATTGAAGACCCAGCCATCTGGGAATTTTGTCTTTTGGATATCTGTAAAATGTAAAATTGGAAAATATCCTTTATTAATGAAAAGTTCGCTTTTATCTCAAGCTCACCCTGATGACAATAACTCTTTGTCCAGGCACTGAACTCTGAATTTGATTTTCCTGCTGTGAATGTTTAAACTTTTGAAAACCCGTTTTTTTTGTTAAGGGAGAAGTAAATTGTTTTTTCAGTAAGGTTTTGGCATCATCAAAAAGGGGGAAATTGTTGGGAAAATTAATAGAGTTTAGATTTGATACCAAAACCCAGCTGACCCCAACCGAGTAGATGATTGCACAAGCCTAAGCGTTTTTCACCTCACCTGTTTGAGCTTATAGAGTTTCTTAGTTTACAGGTAGAGCAGCTGAAGACAGCAGAAGACATAGCTAAGCAGATACAGCTGAGGAACTCAGCAGAGCAGACTCAGCAGAGTAGACCAAGCAGAATCAAAGACCCAGCAGTATCAAGACCCAGCTCAGTGACGGAAACCCAGCTCAGTGTCGAATACCCAGCTCAGTGTAAAAGACCCAGCTTAGTGTCGATGACACAGCTCAGGTTAATGACACAGCTCAGGTTGAAGACACAGCTCAGGATGATGATACAGCTCAGAGTCGAGACGCAGCAGAGTCAAAGACGCTGAAGACACAACAGAGAAACTTAGCAGCTCGAAGACGAAGACCTTCTCTAAGACAAGATCCCGATGTCAAAAGATCTTATCTGACGCAGTCAAATCAGAGAAGAAATAGCTTCTGCAGATGCAGACCTACTTCGTAAGTTAAAGGCCAGAAGTCAATGAGAGTAGGTAAGATTCAAACGGCTCTCTTCCAACGGCTAGTTTGAATCTCCACCTATATATATCTCCTCACCATTGAAGAGAAGAGAAGGACTGGCAAGACGACTGAAGAAATAAAAGAGCAAAACAAAAAGATGAACAACGATCTTCAAAGCCATATCTTTCAAGAACACCCAGCCAGTCAGTTGTGTTCTTAGTTGTTCACACATTCAGTCTTAGGCAGAATAGATCAGAATAAATATCTTAAGCCTAGTTTGAACGAGTTCATCATACTCTCTGTTCTTCATTGTAAGAACTCGTTCACAGTTGGAAAACCCATACCCAAACCCAAACCCAGAAAGGTTAGGTAAAGGTACGCTTGCTCGAAGCGTGTAATTCGAGTGGTTAGGTTCTTCAGTACCCGGAAACTGAAGGTGTAGGCTTGACAGTGCCTGCAAACTGTTGGAACACAGCTCGGGTTAGAGTTGTGAAGTTGCTTGGTACTTGGAAACCAAGTGGTAGTGAATTGCCAGTGAACCTGGTCGTGGACGTAGGAGGTGTTACTCCGAACCACGTTAAAATTGCTTTGTTCTTTATCGCTTTATTTATGCATTCAGTTAACTTCTCACGCATACATCTCAAGCTGCATAAACTGACTAACTGAAAAGTGAAACAAAGATTTGCAATATAATTTGAAGCAACAGACGGACTTTCCAAACCCACCAACTTCCGCACACACTCTCACAGCCAGCTGTGTCACTCAAGCTATCATCCAGCTGAGTCGAACACAGCAGGCTCTCTCCAAAGAGTTTTAACTTGGAAAAGTTTTTAAACCTTGGTGTATTCACCCCCCCTCTACACCAAGGTATCCGTCTTGGGACCAACAGTTGATTGGTATGGTTAATGCATTTATCATTTTTTTTTTTTTTGCTCTTCTTCTGAACTGAGGAATCTTTTTAATGGATGTTGTGCAATTTGATATAAATGTCAAACAATTTTAGATATTTTTACTCTCGGGAACCAAACGTCGGGATCAGCCAAAGGAAGACGCAAACAATGTTAAAATGAATTATAATGTATACAACGAAGTATTGACTCAGAACATATAAAACGATGAATATGAATAATGCATTTGTTTTATATATTTAATGCATTGACATAATGCACCAAAAAAAAGGGATTAACGTGTGCGTGAGTTGGCCTAGCGGTAGAATGGTTATTCCCGAGGTCGAAGGTCTCAGATTCGAGTCCGTGGTGCGGTCATTGAATTTAATGTTATACAGTTCAAAAAAAAAAAGAAAAAGGGATTAATAAAATTAATTTTGAATTTTTATTAAGATCAAATTAGGTATTAATATGTTATATTTTGGTATTATTAAACTTTATCTTGGTTTAATAAACCATAATTTCAAATTATTAAACTCTATTTGTCGTTAATAAAACTAAGTTATCAAACGTTGATAGCTTGATCAATATATCGTGATTGACGATCTAAGTGAGCCAATGCATTATACTTCCTCCGTCCACCATATTTAAGTCACATAAGATGTGACACGAGTCTTAATAAATGTTAGGTTGATAATGTTTGAGTGGAAAAAGGGATACATCATAATAAATTGTTGTGATGTTTAAAATAATGAATGTATGTGGGGTATTATCCTAAAAATGAATTATTTGTGTTGAATTATTTTGTAGTGTATTGTACACATGATAAATGCATTTATGTGTTATAGTTTATGCATTGTATTTATGGATATTGTTCCGCTTGGTATAATTGATATATGTCAAACATATCAAGCATGTCAATAATCTATGACTACATAAACAGTAATGAGTCATAAAGTAGTGTAATTAAGGTCCAATATGTATGCATATTTCAAAAAAAAATATTGATGCAAATATAATTTATGCGAGATCAAGGTGTTTAATATAAATTATTTTTGTACTTTTTGCATTGTCTTATTGGCTATTGTGCATTTAGTTTTAACATATAAGTAGTACAGTATATTTTAAATTTATATCAGTTATTTGTCCTTTAACATTATGTTTTGATTCCGTGTGCATATAAGGACAAAATTTAAGCACGATAAGATACATATCGTATTGAGGATGATGACTTTGTTGATAGCATAGCTCCAAAGAGACCAATTAAAAGTAATGCAAAAAGAGTGGGAAGACTGTTAAAGAATATCCGCGCAGAAGTCTTTAGTAATAATGAGAGAATTTGTAGAATTTTTATCTCAAACAAAAATCAAGTGCAGTCCCTAATGTACATGCATTACATAATTTAAAAAGATAACCCATTTCGGATTATTTTTTTAATTTTTTTTTTTCTTAGGTCACATTATTTGGGATTTAACTGCATCATGATAAGTCAAACTTGCATTGATACCATTTGAATTGAAATTAGTATGATTTGCATAGCATGTCATATTATTGCATGCATGAAAGCAATGTGAATTGATGGCCATGGCCCATGATTCTTAATAAATAAACTATGAATATTAAAAGTGCGAATTTGATAAAAATTGGTTGAAGTATATATAAAGAAATTAGCAGAATATGATAATAATATCGGTGGAATTGAAATACCAAATCTATTTTTTTTATACCAAAAATAAGTTGGCAATGTTATGGTAATAATCCCATAATTTATGGAACTTGGAGGTTACAATTGACGTCTTTACTATCTTATCCTTCACCGCAATAATTGTATTGTAATTGTATGATTAATTATTGGCCATAGATCATAACATATTAAAGGTTGAAATTTGTTCTTATTTCTCATTTAAAAAAGTGCTCTTATTTTATCCACCCTATATAATAGAATAGAATAAGCAAACCAAATTTTGTAAATAAAACACTTTTATATATGAGGTTGTGTGATGATCATAGGAAGTGAATCGTATGATGGAATTCGTAGGAATTGTAATCGTCATTCCCACCTCCATTTCCCACCTCCATTCTCATTTCTATGCTTGATATGTAGACAATGAAATCATCATTTATGATGGAATTCCTATTCCTAAAAAAGTGGGAACAACTATACCTTTCGAACCCATGGGTAGAGCCATCATGTTCCTTTACTCAATTCCATTCCTAGCTAATTCCATTCCTTCACACCAACTAGAGTTCGGGAGGTGAGATCCCGACTGTAGTTGTGTCAAGCTGTGTAGATCCAACTCAAATGACAGAATAATATCAACACCATAGCACCAATTGTTCAGAATACACAGAAAATTTCGTTGCATACTTGCTGCCGTCTCACGAGGCAAAAACAAACGAATCAGATTTCTTTAAATAGTAAATTTATACAATCAACAATGAAAAGATTGATATCTAAACTGAAAAATAAATAAGCCAACAAGATTCATGGAACCTCGAGTATATAGTACAAGTTATACAATCAACATGGAACCTCGAGTAGTACAAGTTACAATATCAGCTCAATGCCAGGGTACATCTATGTAAGAAATCAACAAGGTTCACAACTTAATCACGTACGCGTTTAACAAAGATTGATATCTAAACTGAAAAATAAATAAGCCAACAAGATTCATGCTAAATAATGCACTGAGAGATATACAGTAGATGGGCATCATACACATTCCAGTATTATCGATAGCACAAGAAACCGAGGTTTATTCATTGAAAGGTCAAATTCAATTACCTCAGGCCCTTCACTTCCAACATCAGCTCTGAGCCGAAGCTGCAGGATTGCTTCCTGATAATGATGTTAAACCAGTGCCACCATCTGGACTATTGTTTTCTTCATTGGCATGTTGTATAAATTCATCAGGTGACATGTGAGAACCATGGCAAGCACAAACAATCTTAATCTGAGTAGGGCTATACTTGTATGTTACACCTGATATTGTTCGACCATTTGGGCCTGAGCCGTTAGTAGACACCCATGGCAGATTCGGGTAAGATCCACAACCTCCGAATTTGAGATCTGCCACGATACCAGGCCTTATAGCCGGAAATTCTGAAGGAAGTGATTCTGCTCTTGGCTGATCAGACACATCTTTTCCCTGATGAGTTGCATGATGCCCTTTCAGATCGCCATCTGTGTGGGAAGATGAGCCTTCTTCACCAACTTGCTGCTTTCCATAACTTTTTCCATGTTCTACAGCCCTCACATCAAACTGTGTAGTTTCAGATGACTTGTGTGAATTAACTGCTAAGGAGGTCAAGTAAACAGAATAAGCATCAGGAACCTCACATGCCACGTATAGATGGACAAGTTTCAAGCAATCTCGCAGTTATCTAATTTGATCAGGTCAAACTTGTTGCACACGTACCCAAGAACATAATGTGCATTACTCTATAATGTGCTTTTGCACACGTACCCAAGAACATTCCTACTGCATACGTAAGTGTATACACAGACTAGACTAGCTTATTATAACAAAGATATACATCCTATCTTGGCCAAGATGTGTGCCAACAAACCATCAGACAATTGAGGGTGCTGGTTTTACTGACATTTTAAATTCATCTTTAGATCCTTGACACCACAGTTCTAGCATGTTAATAATCACTGATCTTCTTAAATAAGGACGAGAATGAAGGTAATGAGAAAGGAATGCGTCACAGCTCCTACTTTGATTTAAGTTAATGCATGCAGATATCTCATAACAGTGAATGTGTAATTCTGACTTAAAAATACTGTTATACTTTACAAAGTCGCAACACTTCAAAACGTTTTAAGGTAATTGCTCTAAAACCAAAACTGAATTGACGGAAATGATTAGATGTTACAAGCTGGAGGAGCTGGTGAGTGGTGACTGACTTTCTTGGATTCAGGAACTTCGTCCAAGAAGTCTCTTAGTGGGTTAAGAAGAAACGCAGTCATCTTCTTAATGGATGACACAGATAAAAGTGCAATATAATTAAACTCAAATGAAACATGCGATGCGAGTTACTAATCACCACTAAAAACAATGCTACATAGTTTTACTAGCAAAGAAGTCGTTGAAAAGCTATGAACTTGGTGCAGTTGAAGGGTAAGGCATTGATTTTCGTACATGTTTTACTTACAAAGATAAAATATATAGAAAACAAATTGAAAGAAACCTTCAGCTGCTAGGCAACATTAAAGAATAAATAAATGAATAAAAGAAAATTAAAGGAATACCTTGAGTGAGCTTCCGGCCATCATTCTGATTGTCTGAGTTCCCCGGATTCCTTCCAGAATAAGTTGGGTTAAGTTGTTGGTTATGAGAAATGATGCCATGAGAGTTATCTCTGTCCAGCACTGGAAGCTGGACAGGAGTGTACCCATACATTAGAGGAAAATTAGCAGGCATAACTGGCTGGACACCTGGCCGCTCAACGTTTGTGGTAGCCATTGCATGCATCATGCTAGAGCTAGACATTGGATATTTGGATTGATTAGGTGTACCACTGGAGTTAGAATCCTTAACAGGTTGTGAGTAAGACATGTTAATATTTGCTGGTGGAGCTGGATGTGTAACACCATAAGGAACTGACATATTCATCACATTGAATTCCTTTTCTGATGAGATTGTAAATCTTTTATGTCCCAGAATTTCAACACCACTTGAATCTCCAAATGTATGAGATTCTTTGTGTGCCCTCGATACACCACCAGTGGACGCAAATCGTTTTGGAATATCATCATGCTGAGAAACATGCCTTGAAGTTGAGCCATCTACTTCTGAATCCGCAACGTCCTCATTATCCGCAGTTGATCCCTCATCTGTGGTTATGGAGATGTGTGATGCCTTGGTTTTATCAGTCAAATCAGGATGACTGGTTTCCCTCTCGTGCTTCTTCTGCTGGTTCGTTTCAATGAACAGGCTTTTCCGCTTTTCACCAACACTCAAAGTCTTTTCATCAATTTCGGCAGACCTGTTATCACTTGGTAACCACAATCCTTCAGCATTTGAAATCTTTGAAGTTTCTAAATCAGCAGCAGCAGCAGCAGGATTAGGGAAGTTGTTATTAAAGCTCTCTCCAACTTGCAGTTGATGTTGTTGATTTCCACCTTCTAGAAAGTTCTTGAACTCATTGATTAATTTGCTACCTCTATCGCCTTCATCTGACTTGATATCAGATGAGCTGCCCTGTTTACTTTTATGTGAGGAACTATTTCCGCCGCAAGGAAGGCCCAAGCTCAGATCCAGACCTTTCTCATCCTCCATTTGATAGCATTAAAAAAAATTCTACAAGATTTTCACATATTTGCCTATTCAGCCTCATCAAGCATAGTTCAATACTAGCCACACACACACACAAAAGAAGAAGAAATCCAAAATGACAAAGTATGGTGAAGACCAATCCCAAGAAAACTAAATCAGAATCCTCCTTACTAGAGAAGTTTTGTGCTCAATACAAATTCGAAGATTAGTTCTATTATCACAGGCGGATAAATTATGCTCTTTATCAAATACAAGATTTTCACATATTTGCCTATTCAGCCTCATCAAGCATAGTTTGATACTAGCCACACACACACACACACAGAAAGAAGAAGAAATCCAAAATGACAAAGTACGGTGAAGACCAATCCCAAGAAAACTAAATCAGAATCCTCCTTACTAGAGAAATTTTGTGCTCAATACAAATTTAAAGATTAGTTCTATCATCACAGGCAGATAAAGTATGCTCTTTATCAACTACAAGATTTTAACATATTTGCCTATTCAGCCTCCTCAAGCATAGTTCAATACTAGCCACCCACACACACTCACAAAAGAAGAAATCCGAAATGACAAAGTACGGTGAAAACCAATCCCAAGAAAAATAAATCAGAATCCTCCTTACTAGCGAAGTTTTGTGCTCAAAACAAATTCGAAGATTAGTTCTATCATTACAGACGGATAAATTATGCTTTTTATCAACTACAAGATTTTCACATATTTGCCTATTCAGCCCCCTCAAGCATAGTTCGATACTAGCCATACACACACACACACACAAAAGAAGAAGAAATACGAAATGACAAAGTACGGTGAAGACCAATCACTAGAAAACGAAATCAGAATTCTCCTTACTAGCGAAGTTTTGTGCGAATTTACCTTAGATCTTCTGAATCTACAGCAAATACGCAGCTTCAGTCACCGAGTGTGCTACATCCGCAGTCGAATGAATTTGAAGAAATGATGTCGAAGGATTTTTGAATCCTGACTAAAATGATTGGAAAATAAGGGGAAGAATTGTTCAACGAAGAAAAGCCCGAAAGTCGTATACGAACATTAGGGAAAACTGTGAATCAATAATCATAGATTTGATTTTCTTTTCCAAAATAAAATGATGCGCTGATTATTATGCCTTTCTCTAATTTTCTTTTCTTTGTGTTTTGACAGACGATTGAAACTAGAATGGAAGAGAAGCATGGTGGAGAAGAAGAAGCGGCTATAAGAAATAATAGGGTTTTCATTCTTTTGATTTTCTTTTTAATTTTGTATTTTTCTTTTTCCATTTTAAACCTACACTAATGTGGAAAATGATCATTATCTTTATAAACTATAATAGTAAGGCCGGATTGCCGTTTTTAGAAACTTTTATTTTAAATTTTTTTTTTTTTTTTACTTTCCGATTTTGAAAATCATAAGTAAAAATGGAACATTACAATTATTCATTAATAATTTAAAATCATGCAATTAATAAAAGACGTTATAAAATCAAAATTAATGGTACAAATTAATTTATTTCCTAATTTTATTGATTTTGTGCCTATATAATCTAGAATTCTACAAGCAAAAATACTCACACACTTCATCTTCTTTGTATAGTTGGTCTCTTTTGCTACCAATTGATTTAGGTTGTGCAAGCATGATCAACAAGTTTCTAATTGTCTATCCTGCTTCTCAACTATTATAATTCTAATAACCTTCGTCATTCCGTCCGCCTCCATTTCACATTTCAAGACGAAAGAAAGCATGATTGATATGAAAGAAGCTACCGTACAAGAGCATTACAATTGCTTTTCGTTCTTCCTGAAGAAGTTCATGATAAGAAAAAAAGTTTAGAGATCTATGATTTGGTCAAGAATGTATAGTTTTAAAAGTTGTACTAGATTATTCATTGATTATTATTTTTGTTACTGTTTTGTTTAATTTAGATTTAAAATATTTTGCCAATGAGAAAATTAGAAAATTTATATTCGAAATATTTTTCTTAATTATGTAAAAGTTGAACAGTCTCAATTGAGAATTGAATTCTATCTCTCTCTACAAGCTATTAATTTTTTCTCCGATTGATTATAATGTGTATGTATGTATGTTTATATATTTTGCTGAAAGAATATACCTTTGAGTCAATAAACTCCTTTACATTGTTATGCTTTTAACATCTTTATCTTTACTACTATAATAGCAAGGTCGGCCTGCCATTTATAGTAACTTTTATTTTTCATTTTTTGTTATATTTCATTTATAGAAATATTTTTTTTAAATGGTATATCATAATTGTATATTAATAATTCCAATCAATCAATTAAATAATAAGTTACAAAAGCAATAATTATGCTAACCAACTAATTTATTCAATAATAGACGTTATAAATTAATATAATGCATAATTCATGGCAACCAATTAATTTATTTTCTAAATTCATAAAAAAAAATTGCCAATATATTTTAGAAATCCGCAATCATAATCATTCACACTTTTCTACTGCATTTTTGTTAAATTTTCTATCATCAACAATAGAACGGAAACAAAATTTGCTCTCAATTCTTGTAAGTGTAGAACTTGCAAGAATGGGAAGCATGATCACCCATTGTTCAAATGAGACATCACCGATCAGACGAGCTTCGAATGAGAAGCATGATTACAAATTTTAAAAAGAAAATTGGATGACCAATTTTCTTCTACAATCAATTTGAAAGAAGATAAAACCATCATGACGATGAAGAAAGAGTGAATGATGGTGTCTCATGGTTTTCAATTTAATTTGTTGTTCTTTTCAACTTTCTTCTTTTTCTTTAATACAATTTATGCGCGTGTGTCTGTGTGTGTTTTTGTTCAGTTTTTATATAAATAATATGTCATAGTTTTCAGATTTTGTTTTATAATAATGTGGTGTCGGAAATGGGACATATCTTAGTAGTAAGTCTTCGAATTTAGTATGATAAGAGATGTTTAATTTTTGGTTGATTGGAATAATAGTACTAAATATTGGAGCATTTAGAATTATATTACATATATAAATTATACATATTAATATTCTTGCAATTCTCCTGGTCTTTTTAAATTGAGAATAATTTATGAAGAAAAATTTAATCTCTATAGTTGATTTTTAAATAATTTATTTTAGAGGTTTTGGCATTTAGAGACGAAGTCAAGTCAGAAAGATATTTTATTGAATTGAGATGAAACCCCAAAGAAATAAACGGAAGGAATAGGCGATGTAATTTTAATATTTGAGCTCAATACCATATTTCATCATGTTAAAAGAAATATCATATTTCAGAAGTCTAGAAAAAAATTTCAATTTTTTTCCTCTCAAATATGCCTTGATATGCTGACTTTGACCCTACACGCACGTATATTGGATCATTTTCGGATTTTAATTTTAATTCATTTCACAATTAATTAATACTTACAAAATTAGATGAATAATTTTAATTTTATGATAGTCTATCGAGAAGTAAGAAATTGAAATGGATTAAATAATATGAGATGAGTTAACTTATGTAGTCATTAGACGCTATTTTTTCATCAATACAATGATGATAATAATTTTTTTATTTTTCACTCAAAATATGATTAAGGGATGGAAGAAAGTAAGAACCGTCGACCGAATCTGAGTAATACTCATATTTATAGCTACTATTAATTACCATTTATTAAAAAAATGTTTTCTATTTTTATTTTATTTCATTAATAAAAATAATTACCGACCGCAACAAAGGCTATATTAATGGTATAAAAATGTTTGATCCGGTTTGTTGTCATCTCCATATAGTTGTAGACGTTGCAATATCAATGGTATGAAAATTTTATTTAATTTTTCTATTTCAATTGTTTCAAAATTTATCTATATTTGACATTTTTGTTAATTCTGTGTGATCGTTTTTTTGCATGAGTTGTGTTTGCTTGAGATGAGCATTAGGATCCTTCTATACAAAGAAAAAACAAAATTAAACTTAACCCGATCATCATACGGGTGCAGATTTTCTACGATAAGAAAAATCAATCGGGAGGATTTTCTACATACATCCAGGAAATGGAGAGATGTACTATTTGAGATTGCTTCTAAATATTGTACGTGGACCGAAATTCTACGAAGATAAGGGGCGTAAATGGTATACAATACACATCATTCCGTGACGTGTGCTATTCATTGGGTTTGTTAGACGATGATAGAGAATACATTGACGAAATTATAGAGGCAAATCACTAGAGTATTGCTCATTCTTTGAGACATGTTTGCAAATCTACTATTTGATAATTCAATGAACAGACTGAAGATTAATTATTTGGGAAAAGTGTTGGAATAATCTTTCAGATGATATTCTATACATGGAATCATTTACAAAATTCAACGTCGCTGTATCGAGAGTACAAAGTCGAAGTAGTTTGAAGATCCTGATATGCGATAAAGATAATAAGAGTCGTGCATGTACAATATACATTGTTTATTGGGAAAATTTTCAAAATTTATAGATATATGAATTTTAAAGAAAATTTAATTTTAATTTATATTGTTTGATACTTTTCTTTTCTTTTATATATTTTCCTTACTCATATTGTTTTATTTTTACAAAAAATATCAAACTTCAACTTACCCCGTGCATCGCACGGGTGTAGTACTAGTGTTATTAAAATATGTAAGCCGTTTGGTTGGCAAGAATTGACTTATTCCAAATTGTTAAGTGTTGTGTTTGGTAGAATACGGAAAGTAATATGATTCCAAACTTTTAAATTTTTAAATTTAGTTTAAATTTAATAAAATAAGGGAAGTAATAAAAATCTTAAAATTAGGACTAACATAAATATATGAGGATTGTTATTCGCTACTTCAACCTAAGTATTCTTTTTTCTTATACGGGGAATTTAATTCATACGCTCCCAAATTAAATTAAAATCGATAGTTCTCTTCTATCTTCTTCTCTAAAGTCGTCGTTTCTTCTGTTCTTCTCTACTGCAAGTCAATTTTTTTCTTCTCCTTAAGTCTCTCCATCGAGAGAATTCTCTCTCACGGTAAGCCTACTAGTCAATATTCGATTTGATTTTTATTTTTATTTTAATTGGTGATTTTATCTCTTGGATCTTACAAGTATTACATTTTGATAGTGTTTTTGATATTTTGATGGTGTTACAGTAAATAAATAAATTTAATTACTTGCATGAAACATGTAGTTACACATATTTTACTCTATTTCATATACCTTTCACAAAATAATTGTTATGTACCCTCGCGTAAGTCGCTATTGCAGAGTAATTTTTTATTATTTCTTACATCTCCCCGACATTATGCGTGTATCAAATTGATAGCTAAATTTATTTTTCTTCTACTAATTTCACATTTTAATTCATCCCCGTGTATTATTTGTTAGAACTTGTTCTTGAAGTATTATCTATAATTTTAAGCAATTAAATTGTTTTATGTAATATATTTCTCTCCTTTTGCATAGTATTTGTTGAAGTATTCACTCATTAAGATAATTATATGTATAAGAAAATTGCTCTGTTATGTTTAAGAACAGAGTCATATGTGAGCCTCTTTATTCCTTTTCATTTGTTTTGATTTAAATCCATTTACACCTATTGAAGAAACATCATGACTCAAATCTTGTTGGCTTAGTCTTAGCTTGTTGGCTCAGTCTTAGCATCTTTTCACCTAGCTAGAGAGGTCAACTTAGTAAAATTAGAGACAACAGCAGTAGATCCAGCAGAGCGGATCCAGCAGCAGAATATATCCAGCAGAGCAGAATCAGCAAAGCTGATTCAACAGAGCTTCCAGCGAAACAAGACTCAGCCAAAGCTTGAAGATTCAGCTCAACGTCAAAGTCAGCTCCAAGACAAACATCCAGTGCTAGAGGACAAAATCAACCTCGACCAATGAGGTTTCGACAACTCAGCAAATTCTAGAAAGTATACCTAGGATCTGATAGACAGAAAAGGCAGATGAAGAAGTACAGACGAAAGTGACGTGAAGTCAGAAAATAGGTGGATCTAAATGGCTATTCCAACACCTAATTCGAATTTTCATCTATAAATACAAGCCTTCATCCACAAACATCAAGAAGAAAACTCTTTGAGAATCAAAAGCCATACTCTCTACAATAGTGTGCAAAATCTCTCAAAAACACTAAAAATATCCAGAAGTTCTCAAAGTGTTCTTTAGGTTGTTGAGTTTTCTTCGTCTGTAAAATAGGCATGTTTATCTTCCATATCCAAAGCCTAGAAGTGAACAAACAATCCAAAATTGTGTTCTTCATTGTAAAAGTTTGTTCACATAGTTGGAAAACTCCATGATGAGCTGGGGTCCAGCACTGATGAGTCAAACCCGGAGTTGCAACTGAGAGGTCCAGTTACAAGATTGAGAGCCAAGAAACTCCAAGGCTATTTTCAGTGCATTGTCCGGAAGAAATTGGAAGATGAAGATATCGGGAGTAAGCAGTCCAAGTTGGTGAACTTGACCAGTGCCCAGGATTGATGTAATTCTTTTATGTTTTATTTTATTTGGGCTCAGACTTTGTGGTATGTAATTTAATTCATTAGTTAAGCCCAATAGTCCTAGCCCAATTATAAGACCTAGTTCGAATTGGTCAAGGGATTAGCCCTAGTATTTAAGTCTTTGGAGAACACTATTTTTCGGTAGACAACTTTGAATCAGAAATCTAATTGATCGATTTGTCTCACTTTTTCGTGCTTCGGTTCACGTTTTTCCATCGGTTCTTGGTAGAGTTTGTTGTTGGCAACTACAAGCTTGAAATCAACTGTCTCGTTCGTGATATCCAGTCGTATCCGGGTTAGACAAGCCACGAAGATCGCTCCACAGACGCGTTTCGGATTCAAGTAGATCCGGGGTTCGTTTCGGGTAAGTTCTTCATCCTATTTCTTCGTCCTCTTCATCCAGCCATCACGACCTTGTTCCATCCTCCATATACTGTCCATATCATCCATATATTCACGCCAAGTCCAGATCTTCTCCCGCAAATCCGTTGTTTCCAAGTTTTAACCTAAAATCGATCCAAAAGTCCGTCCCGTGCCAAATCTCAAACCCCTCGTGCGAATTGGCTGAATTTTGGATATGTTGTTCCTGACTTCAGTTCATAATTTGTGTTAAAATTTGAGCTTTATCGGAGTTGGTTTGCTATAGCTTCTAATCGAGTTTCAGTCTAGGGTTTTTTTAATCGTTATTTGGCTTTATTTCGTGTTTTGTTCTATTTCTTGTTTAATTTTCGGTTTAGATCAGTTTATTAGGTGTTTTAATCTCTTTTAGTTCAGTTTGTTATTGGATTGAATCAACCTTGTCGTTGACGTTGTTCGAGTCTTTGCTTCCGCGTAATTATTGGCCGTATCACTCCACCTACTCAAAATCCCTCTTTCCAGGTTAGGAAAAGTTAGGTTGAAGTAGTACGTTGTCACTGTGCACGAAAACAGTGTGTACGTTTTTTCAGAATGCTTAATCTGACACGTCACGTGTGTTGTAGTACTCGTAAACTACAACCAGCTCAAGGCATCGAGTTGCAAGCTGACTGGCTGCTCGTAAAGCTAGTGAATCCAAGGTTAAGGGATTCGCCAGTTTATCTAGTCCGTGGACGTAGGAGTTACCCTCCGAACCACATTATTTCTTGGTGTTCTTTACTGCTTTCATTTATATATGTTTATCTGCAGAACTAACCAATTCATCCAGCACGACATTTGTTTAAGTTTTTATATTTTGACTGCTTGACCCAGCCAACTGGATTTTAACAAAGTTCAAGCTGAATTTTTTTAAGTAACAAACGAGTAAGTTTCAAGCCATCACATTCTGCACAACCAGCTGAGTTATTAGTCCAACTGACCATCTTCTTATAAGTCAGTAGGATTCATAACTGAGCTTACTCTTAAAGTTTTACCTTCCAAAAAGTTTAATATCTTGGTGTATTCACCCCCTACACCGAAAACTCGTTTTGGAACCATCAAGTGGTATCAGAGCAGTGGTTCAAAAACTCATCATTTCTGTGTCACGAGAGAAGTCTTGTGCATTCTGTCAGTGGTCAACTGAACAGATCCTTTAAAAAATTCATATTGGTGCATACTGCGCATCTATCTCCAGGATAATACTCTTAGAAGGAATCTTTTCATCTTCTCAGTGGACGACTATGCAATCTGGAAGTTCAGGGTAAAGAGCTTTTTATGTGCTCATCATGACATCACTACAAGAAAAAAATGCTTTTAATGACAATTAAAAGTGTAATTTGAGGTTACTTATTGCCACATCTTAGCTGTGAGGGCACTTCTTAGAAGTGTCTTCTATTCAAGTGTAACAATAGATAAAGTGTAAAGAAAGATAATATGTGATTACACTTTTTGTGTTTCCCAAACATATGTATAAGGGCACATAAAAATGTCATGCAAAGTATGCCTTTAAAGAACGTGTATTAGGGCATCTGAAAATGTCACCCAAGAAGATAATAAAGTAATAATATTTTTAAAATGCAAAGGCATTAAAAAATGCCAGCAAAAATATTTTATTGCTACACCATACATTAATTACGTGTACTATTTTTACTACAGCTTTTGTTTTCATGTAATATTTATTAAATAATATTTATGATGCAATTTTCTCTACTTTAAATAAAATAAATAATAACTAAAGTATTTATATAATAATAATAATAATAATAATAATAATAATAATAATAATAATAAACAAAATGTATTTCTGGAAACAATTGCATCCGTTGTATAGTATACATCAGATAATGTCGCAGCCCGACTTAGAATTAAGATAACTAAGCCGGTGGGTCCCGCGACGTACACAATTTATGATTAACCAAGGAATAGATAACGACTCAGTTGTTAAACAAAACCAAACATACTTCAAAACACTTCCAACAAACATGCTGATCAAGAAATCAATATCAATAATATGCTCGATAATTTTAACCAACAAATGGTTATCAACAACAGACATAACTTGATATTAATAAGTAGGATCAGATGACCGAGATATACCAAGTATAAACATCATCAAGAAATCAGTTTAACCTGATATCAACAATTAATATCATACGACCAACCGTGCCAAGAGATCAATATCAACAAGAAGTTTATCAGATCAAGAAAGCACGATAAAAAGGATCGTATGACTTAGAAGATCTTAACAGAGAATTAATAATTGATTTCAAGTTAAGGCAGGCTAACATCCAAAACCTTAACTAACAACATCAAAAGACTTCAGAAGTTATAAACTTCAGAGTTTAAAAATGAACTTCATACTTCAGAAACATATTTCAAAGTGATGCAGCGGAAAACATAACTAAGTTACATATATGAAGACATATAACCATACTTTTAGTTTAAACAACTTTCAAGAATTCAACCAACGAAAGTCCGTCCAAGCACACTCCCATCTCCATCCGAAATAACCCGCACATTTTAGAAAAGCAACATGCACGGCTGAGTACGTGGACACATGCCAAAATACTTAAAATTTTGCTGCTTAGAGCTATAGATTTAACTTGCCCCAAAGCATAACACAAGTGAATTTTTATAAAACAAACCTGTGCTTGCTCAAATATTTTCTTTTTCCATAAAATGTATTTGTCCGGACCATTTAGGATGTATGTACCAGATCTACAATCAAATAATGTTAGTGTTGAGAAGTAGGTCTCCTTCTCAAATACTTGTAACCGGCCCACCTTTTGGAAGGCACACGATTACAAATAAGTGTACACAAATCCTACCTTGCGTAGGACCGAATCGTCTTCCTTTAGTAAATGGTAATATACAAAACTTAAAACATTTGGCAAGTTAATCAATTTAAAACACCATGAATATATAATCATATATATATATATATCATTCATCATTTCTTTGGTTAGAAAGCTCACCTGTCGAGTGCTGCTTTATCTTACACTTCTCGTTCTTGATTTCCCGACTTTATGCTCTCACTCGTTCCTTCATTTGAGATTAGGTTTATCAACCATCAGAGCGATAAACAAACGACAAGCGAAGAGATGTGACATCTCGATCAACTTAACCTTTCTAAACACTTCTAAATCTCATACTTAACTTCTATTAATCACATCATCAAACATTTAAGCTTATTATTATCACATAAGCTCATCATCAACATATCATTAACATATAACTTATTATTTACTATTCATGTCATTAAACTTACCATATTTTCGACTCGACAAACGAGCTCCGAAAATTACGAAATTAATTCTACTTACATCATTTAACATAATAAGCATAATTACGCATCAATTCAGATCACGCACACGTATAAACCTTCAACTTGGAAAAATAGTCAAAAAATAGAAAATTCTTAATAATTCGTATTTAATTTTTGAAAAATTCCACAATACTTAATTTTTAGTTTAGAATTCAAATATGTGATTATTTTCTTAATTCAAAATCAAATAATCACTTAATTCTCTTAATTAATTTTCGGCCTTTTTGGAAATAATAGGATTAAATATCCAATTTCATTCTAATCACTTCTAAACATCTTAAAATAATTTATAAGCTACAATTATAGCTTATTTTATTAAATAATTTGGAGAAAAATCAAAACCCTAATATATATTTCGAATTTTCTCAAAAATAGGGTACATTTGATTATTTTTCTCCAATTCAAATTATAACATGCTCAATTATAATTATAGACATTAATTATAACATCAATTAACCAATTCATGCTTTAAAATAATTATTTTTAATTTAATTTAAAACTGAAAATTTTCGAAAATAATATAATTGAGCTCCAAAAATTCTAACAAAATTCCCACATACTTAAATAAATATCATAAGCTCAATTTTATCATCAATTTCATCCTTCAACATCAAAATCAAAATTCCCCAATTTGAAGAACCCTAATTCTTCGAAAATAATTAAAATTGGAGAAATTATGATTCGATCAATTAATTCAATGCATAATATATCATACTCAATAACATTATATAAGCTCAATTTAAACATCAATTTAATCATAGAACATCAAGATCAAAAACCCCTAATTTTTAATCATAATTTTCGGCTAAAATGAAAATCAATGAAGGGCTTTGATTCTTTAATTACTTCCAACATCAAACATGCTTAGAATAATTATCTAAGCTCAAATAATTAATCAATTTGATCATCTAATGTAATGCCCCGGTCTTTAAATTCAGAGTTAATTATATCTTAAGGCAAATTAGGGCTTTTGCATTCTTAAGTAATTTAAATCGAGTAAGTCGATAATCTTAAATTAGTTTCTCGTATTTAATTTAGAAATCGAATTTCTATATATATAAAATATATATATGTATATTTTATGTCAAGTCGTTTACTCAATAATTCTCGTCCTATAAATTGTGTAATTTTTCTCTGGCTAATAATTTTAATTTATGACTTGAGAATTTAATTAATACGATATTCCTACGATACTCGGAGATTTATATCTGTAATAAAAAAAGAATCCCATGTTTCCTACAATGTCCTAGATTAATTTAATCCTTACTTTTACCTTACCCACCCAAAATTAGACAACCCACCTAGTCTAAGCTACTCTACTCCCTTCACTCATCTCTCTCTTAAGTGAAAAAAAAAAAGAAGCAGCTTCACTCATCTATCTCTTAAGTGAAAAAGAAAAGAAGCAGCAGCACACAAAAACTTTTCTGCTCATTTCTTCCTGCTACCGTAAAAAAATATATAGAGAGAGAAAGAGAGAGTTTCCTCCATTATTGCATCTTGAAGCTCAAGCTCAAGTCCATTTCTTGGTTCGATTTTTATTCCGAGCTCGTATTCAAGTAAGTTAGCTTCTCCTCTTCACTTCTATCCGAACAAAATTCAATTTTGTGCTACTAGGAAATTTTGAAAATTAGGAAATAATATGGTTTTGATGTCCAATCTTTTATATGATGTTCCTATGATGATTCCATAGTGTTTGGGAGTAATTAGAATAATTTTGACCCATGTAGGGCATGAAAAAAATGAAAATAAGAAAGCTTGCATAATCTTGGGCTTCAGTTTTTCTTGTGTTTCATTTATGGATTATGCTTCTATTTGATGAAATAATGCTATGGTGAATTTATCGAATTTTTATAAAATATTTTGTATTTTCGTTGGAGAGAAAGAATTAAGTTTAATTCTTGGTATGAAAGCTTTATGACTAAAATAACTTGATATTAGTGTTTAGGAATGGAAAATGAACATGATATAATTTTGTTAGAATTTTATAAAATGTTTTTGAAATTTTGTTGGAGGCAAAGACACGAGCCTAGATTAATATATGTTGATGACATTGGATATATGATTGGATATTAGTAATTAAGTATAAATGAGGAATATGTTGTGAGTTTTTGAGAACTTTTGAAGCATGTTTTGACCATGGTCGTATTAGGTCCGAAAATTAAAGAGAAATTGGAGATTTTGGATTAAACGTGTTGTTTGATGTTGGATGGTAATAGATGATGTATTTGGATGATGCATTGTTATACGAATTGTTAGTTTTCAAATTGAATTTGTTAAAGTTGAGATTTTGCTAAAAGTTAGTAGGCATGTTTTGAGAAAATGAAGGATTTGAGGTTCAAATTGTATCGGTTTATAAAATTCACTTATTGAATTCTACCTCTAAATTCGAAAGCGTTAATTAAGGGCATAAGGCTTAATTGTTAATCAAATAATAAGTATGTTGATTTAAGATTTCATACATATGTACACGTGTTAAGTGATCACAGTGGTGTATAGAAGGTTATGGCACTTTGGTGAATTTTGTGAAATGGTTGCTCTCTTAATTGTCGATAACTTAGTGAAAAAATGATTTGACGATGAGTTATTAGGTTAGTTATTCCTTCGGATAATTGGGTTTTGATTGAAGAAGAATGTGATGGTTTGTACGTGTATATATGTACGTTATGGTTGATTAAGGTTTGCATGATTAGGAGTTACTTGGCTAGTGTCGAAAGCTAAGTTCGTCTACCTTTTTAATTTCGCAGTAGTTCTGGCAGCTCTGCCACCTTTCACCAAAATGATCATAACTCTTTGCTCGTTTAATATTTTTGAGATCCGTAAGTTGGGTTGGAAAGTAGACATCCGTAGCTTTCTAATGATATAAATATACCCCCTAATTCTTTCTGTGCAATTCCATAATCGTGTCTCTATCCAGTACATGTGCACAGATTTTTATTTGTGAAATTGCTAAGTGTTAAATGTTGAATTCCGAACCAAGGGGTTTGTGAAGTGAAGTCTAGTTATAGTTTGATGGTTTAGTAATGTTTTGACATCTTTTTTGGTCAAGTTGAGCAATTGGTTAAATTCATGGTTTCTTTGTTTTAAAGACATAGAAGGAATGCAAAGCCCTAAAGTCCAAAACTTGTTATCGAGTCCATTGTTCGTTAGAATTCGTTAGGCTCGATCGACCTCTAAAGCTTAGTTGTTTACGATGTAAGGTGGAGCAAGGAAGTGAAGCCTAAGGAAGAGTCGGAGGACGTTACCGCTTTGTTTTTCTTTTGCTGCACCAGGTGGGCTTTCTAACAAAAATGAATCGAGTTCTTACTCATTAGTTTTGAAATGCTTTAAAAGTGATCTATGTTTTAAATAATTATCATGCATAAATGTTTTTATGTGGATTCCTATAAACCTATCTGTGTTGGCTTGCCAACCTATGAAAAATGATCGGATCCTAAGCTAGACAAAGGTCGCTAGCCAGGGTTAGTGTACATAGTACTCGAGGAGTAACGTTCGCGGAAGGTGGCCACCTTCCCCGGCGTATTTGGATATAGTTAATATGATGATGACATTGCGCAATATGAGATAAAATGATTTAGTAAACACAGGTTTTTCCTAAAACCCCTGTGTGTTACTGTAGTATCCCGTCTTTCTTAAGTAATTAAAATAATTAATCTTCTGAGAAAGACAAGAATTTTAGTAAAATAAAGATTTTCTTTCCGAAAATTTTATCCGGCAGATATATTCTACCGGAAAAATGAGTTTTAATTAATTTTTATTGTCTCGGTTAATCCGAAACGAAGAAGTTTTTACATTTATCAATAGATGATAAATGTTTAGTCATTAATTGACAAGAAGAAGAATTTAATTTAATTACGTAAAATTTTACGTAATTAATCGCTTAAAAATTTAGTTTCGGTCGATTTGAAAATGCTTCAAATCTCCGATTCTTTCTGTGAGATTTTTATCTAAGGTTCGTGAAACCTTAATCTTAATTACTGTGTTGAGAAATTAGAGAATTATTAGAAGATTAATTAGTTATTAATTAATTGAATTAATAACTAATTAAATGAATTAACCAAAACTTAGCCATTAAGTTTTAATAAAATAATAACCTACCCTATAGTTCTAAACCTAGGATTGTTAGATTATATATCTAACTCTCTCATCTCTCATCTCTCATCTCTCACCACACGCACACACACACAGCAGCAGCAGCTTCTCTCTCTCCCTTTCGATCATCTCTTCTCTCTCAATACACACACTCACACGCACAACTCCATTGTTGATCATCATCCAAGCTTCCAAGACCAAAGTCATCTTCTCAAAGTAGCTAAGTAAGATTAATTCCATCTATTCCAAGCTCTTGATTCATGTTCATGGTGGAAGATCATATATATATATATATATGTCGAGATTTTGGGGAGAATTTGTAGAAATTGGTAGATGTGGTTCATACCTTCATATGTTATTTATATGATGATTTTAAGATGTTAGATGATCAATTATTAGCTTAAGATGATGCATGAATAACCCTCATCATGTATATATATTTCGACATTTTTGGAGAAAAATGGAGGAGTGTTTAGATGATATTGATCTTATGGTATGATGTTTATATCATGATTATATGATGAATTGTGTGGTTAAATTAGAAAAACCAAAACCCTAACCCTAAGTTGCATGAAAATCGAAATTTAGAAGAAAATGCTAAATTTTAATTCATGCATTGAATGATGATTTGTTCTTCATGAATTATGCTTAGAATATGATTATAAGATCAAATATGTAATTAGATTTAAGCATGGAAGACCCTAGCTATCAATTGGCAATTTTCGAAAATGAGAAGAAAATAGGAAATAATGGATACATGAATTATATGATTGATTTAATGATATAAATGAGTTTAGTTAAGTATTTTAAGAATGATTCATGTTGGAAGTAATTAAAAATTTCCAACCAATTTCATTTTTGAGAAAATAACCGATTAAATAAGAATATAAATTAGGGTTGAAAGATTAATACTTAATTGAATGAAATTAAGTGAAGAAATGAGTTTAAGATGATAATTAAGTATATTAGAAATTAAAAAGAAGAGAAAATAATTAAAGAAATATTAATTTTAATATAACCGAGAATTTAAAATAAATAAATAAAATATTAATAAAATTTTAATTAAGAAATTAATTGCATTTATGAACTTCTTAATAAAAATTAAGTGTTATAATTTTATGGAAATTGATACTTAATGAGGAATTTAGATAGATTAAGATAGATTAAGAACGTTTGAAAAGTTAAGATAGGAATTCTCGAATTTCATCAAGTTGCGATGTAGAAATTCGATTAGAATTTCGTTAAAGATATCGAAGTCGTTAGTCGATAAAAGCTCTCGTTCTAAATTCGTTAATCGCTTTCGATTAAAGGAGCAAGCGGAAGTAGAAGTGGAGACGTGAAGTAAAAGGATTACAAGCAATAAAGTTAAAGTAAAGCTTAAGTTTATCGTGGGCTTTCTAAACTAAAATATGTGAAAAGTTTGATATAGTATGTTTTACAAAGTTTTGATACTTGCCAAATGATTTTAATAATATTAAGTATGTTACCATCTACTTCAGAAAGACGAATTCGGTTTCACGCAAGGTGAAATTCGTGTACACATTAGTAATCGTGCGCATTTCTTTGATAGGCCGATTATTCATAATCGTGAGCCTTTCCTTGATATGCCGATTACAAGTGATTGAGAAAGAGGCCTCTTTCTCATCACCATTATTTATTTGTAGATATGGTGCATACTATTATAAATGTCTCAGACAAATGAGTTTTGAAAAGAAAGTATTTTTAGCATTTTACGAGATGTTTTCAGAAAATCCTCGTATTATGTTTTTACGGCAAGTTTTCATATATAGCCGTATTCAAAGAAAGTTTTCAAATGTTTTGGCATGTGTTCACCGAGTACGTAGTACTCGGCCGCATGTTATTTCTAAAACGTGCAGGTTAGCAGGGATGAAGATGATGAGTACTGGATGGACCATTGTTGTTGTTAAATGTTATTATGTAAAGGAAGTCGTTTTTTTGAGAAATTGACCTAGAATATATGTCTTCATACATATATTCTCATGTTTTCCGCTGCAATAAAATGAAGTTTAATGTTGTTATAACGTTTAAATTCTAAAGTCGAACTCTATTGCTAAGTTTTCTGAAATAGTTTTCTTTATCTTGTTTTCTTGATCCTCAAATAAATTCGTCATCTTCTTGATCAATTGTCGGTTATTTGGTTGATCAGGTCTTTTGATTCCAAGTGATTTGAGTTATGTCATATTGATTCAGTTGATCGTCTCGAGTCATATATGTCACACTATTCTAAAGTGGTAATTCCAGCTGGCTGAATCAGCTGAGTAAATCCAGCTGACTGGGTCCAGCTGGGTAAATCCATTATTTGGTCAATTGGGTAATTCAATGATCGGGTCCAATGGGTAAATCCAATGATCGAGTCACCGAGTAATTCCAATGTGGGTCAATTGGTAAATCCAGATGGCTGAGTCAGCTGGGAAATTCCAGCTGGTTGGGTCGGCTGGGTAAATCCAGCTGGGTAATTTCAGCTGGGTAATTCCAGCTGAGCCCAGCTGGGTAATAGTTTCGGGCTGCGACATGTTAAGTTTGGTTATTCTTTTGAACGATAGCCGGGTCGCTATCTCAATTTCCTTTGTTAATCATAAATTGTGTAAGTCGTGGGACCTACCGGCCTTGACATCTAATATCGAGGTTCGGGCTGCGACTAATGTGATTGGTTGTTAGTGATCGATCATAAGCGAGATAATGGATCAGTTGTGCAAGCAAGTTGAGTATTTATCTGTGGAATGTAACATGAGCCCAGAACACCCTTTTGGAAGCGACATTGAGTATGTTGAGACAGTGGATTCTCAAGACTATTCGTAATTTCAGTTTAGTTGATTATTTAAATTTTCTTTTATAGGATGTCCAATTCTAGAAGCGTAGCAGCGATGATTGAATTTCACCACATACACATGAGCTACACAGAAACCCTAGCAGAGTTTTTAGCTCGGTACCATAGGGTTTGGATGGACATTCATGAATCAAATATCTCGGGAGTTATTGGTATAGTTAGGCTAGTTCCTCTGCTTCCTGAGGATTGGCAGGAGTGGGCGGCATCGATTGCTGCAAGGTACGTTACTCCCCAATTTTGGGATGGTGTCTTGTTTGGAGATTGGAGAGCGTTCATAGCTGCAATTAGTACTCAATATATGTGTTTTTCGTACCCACCTCCTGGACCATATCAGCCATTGATTCCTGTTGGTGAGTTTGGTTTACAAAATCTCATGCCTCAAGATTACCCTATTCTGGATCAGAATCCTCCAGAAAATCCTGAACCAATTGCTTCTCCCATCCATGGAGATAATGGATTTGATGTTAACTCTTTTCTTGTTGAGCCATTGGCAAATGGCTATGTTTCGTCTCCCTCCCAAATTGAGACTCAAACTTTTGTTCCTGAGCCTTCTGTTTTGCCTAACGGCGTAGCCTCAGCTTCTTTTGTT
This sequence comes from Agastache rugosa, assembly GCA_031470985.1. Classification (NCBI taxonomy): domain Eukaryota; kingdom Viridiplantae; phylum Streptophyta; class Magnoliopsida; order Lamiales; family Lamiaceae; genus Agastache; species Agastache rugosa. Next base: position 15,429,941 of record CM062607.1, read on the forward strand.
GAGGAAATTCCAAATGATCCTTCTGTTGAAACATTGCAAGCTTTGAATTCTTCAGAGCTTGATGCCATAGTTGAAGCCCAGCCTGTTCTTTTTGACCCTAATGTGGCTAGCACCTCTGGACCACGTCACTATGATAGTGACGAGGATAACGTTGATCCAGAAGTTGGACCAACTGAAGGATACTTCCACCTCCGTAGAATACCATTTACTCATTTGAGTTTTCAGCCTAGCTTTAGGCCGTCGCCGGGAGAGGATATTACTTATGCCCCTCGTGTGACTTTGGACGGAGTGGAGAGGGCAGAGGAGAGCACGGAAACGGAGGAAGAAGATCCAAGTGAGGAGGATCCGAGAGGCGACGAAGATGGGGAAGAAGAAGAGGATCCGTCGGAGGATGAGCAGTGAGGGAAAGTGTCGGGAAGATAATGATGTAAATATATGTAATAGACTAGTAAGTGAACAACTTTTAACAATTATGTTGTAAATAAGTTCTTGTATATAGAAGCATAATATGATAGAATAGCGAATCGGAAGCGACGTAGAATTCCGCTCCGATAAGAACATTATGCGTGATGTTAGAAAATCACGGTTCGTGTAGGGAATTTTTGGGTGTAAATAATTCCCTACCTTTTGTAAAAAGTCCTCAAAGAGGCAAATTTTTCCTACTAAATAAAGAAGTAAGTTGAGCAAAGATCAGCTGGAAAATCAAAGCTAACTGGAAAAAAACTGAGTTATTTGGAGAATCCGAAATTTGGCCGGAAAATCCAATGGCCGAGTCAATCGAGTAAATCCAGCTGACTGAGATCAGCTGGGTAATTACAGCTGAGTAAAATCCAGTGCCGAGTCATTGCGTAAATCTAGCCGATCGAGTTCAACAAGGAAATCCAAATTGATCGAGTCAGCTGATTAATTCCAGCTGAGTGAATCCAGCTGACCGAGGTTTAGATAATAGAAGTTAAAGTAAAGAAGTGAGGTTTAAGGAATGGAAAAAGATCGATTAAAAGCTCGGACGAAGAAAACAAGACAAAGCGTCGAACCAGCAGCGGGCTGCGAAATCCAGCTGGCTGAGTCAGCTGAGTAAATTCCAATTGATCGGGTCCAACAGGTAATTCCAAATTGGCCGAGTCACCGAGTAAATCCTAATCGAGTCCAGGGTAATTCCACCGGCTAAGTCACTGGTAATTCCAATGACGGAGCTACCGAGTACCGGAAACAGACGCGAACACAGCGCGTGGCGCGCCAGCCCCACGACAATTTCAGCATCAGGCGCGGGTTGGTGTGGCGCGGGACAATCCGCCGGAGGTTAAGTCACGCGCACATGAAGGAAATCTTTTCTTGACCGCGCGACGTCTGCGTACGGGACGGCGATCTTGGTGCGGGATAGTCCGATCCAGTGCCGGGGTTTATTCGTCCATTCCGTTGTCGTTCGTAGTTGTTCATTCTTCGTTTATTTTGTTTGTAGTTCGTTTCGTTTTAATTCATTTCATTCTTCGTTAATTTTGTCCGTTAATCGTTTCGTTCATTATTCGACTATTATTAGTTTAGTGCGTCGTTCATTTTATTCGTTTCATTAATTATTCGTTATCGTTAGCTTAGTTTGTAATCATTAGTTAGGAAAAATGTTAAGATGAAGTAGATCATCTCAAAAGAGATTTCTGAGGAAGTTTATACATCAAGATGATATTATGCATCTCTTGAGTATAAAGAATGAAGAGCTAATTAAATTTAGCAAATTAATATATATATAATAATTATTACTGGAAAATTTATTTTTAGTGATTATGTGATGATAAGCGTGAATCTTTTGATTCATTAAAGTTATGATAAAGTTTATATGCCAAGATGATGCAATTATTTCCTTGAAATATTAGGAATATATATTAGCTAAATTTTTCTTAGCAAAGATAAGTATGAAAAATATGTGTTCTTGAAATATTTTTGTGATTATAGTAATGAATGAATTGTTGATTCATTATCTATGACAATAGTGAATTGTTTAAATTGTTCATGATGATAATAAGAAGTTAAATTATGGGATTACAATGTATGATGATGTTTGTGAATCTTTGATTCATTAAATAGTATGAGCTCGTTAGATATAATTGAAAGTTTTGATAAGCATGAATGGTGTGATTCATTAAAAGTACGATGAGTATATTATGCATTAAAAAGGTGATAAGAAAATTTTTTCTAAATTCTAAAAACTTAGAAAAATTTATTTTTCCTTAAAATACTTTTAAAGAAAGAAGAATTTTTATTAAAGAATAAGACTTTGTTAGAAAGAAAGAATAACTCGAATGAAAATCCTGGTTAATTAGAAAATGCCGCCAAGAGGAAGACCAAGAGGCCGAGGTCGAGGAAGGGTTGAAAATGAACCCGAAAGAGAACCTACCCCACCTCCTCCTCAACTCCGAAAGGAGAATAGAAGAATTATTTTTGCGGCAAAATCCTCCAACTCTCGATGGAAGAGGAAGTCCTTCGAAGCCGAAGAGTGGATTCGTGCGCCGGGAAAGAATTTTCCGTTTTCTTCGATGTACGGATCAAGAACGTCTAACATGCATGTCTTATCAGCTCAAGGGATCTGCGGATTACTGGTGGGAAGCTCGTCAAAGGGCATATACCCCTGAACAACTAGAGAACCTGACGTGGGAACAATTTAAGGATGCTTTGTTCGAAAAATTCGTTCCTCGAAGTTATCGAAAGCAGAGGGAGAATGAGTTTGCTAATCTCAAGCAAGGTAAGAAGTCAGTAGCCGACTATGATCGCGAATTTTGTGATTTGGCACGTTTTGCTCAAGATAAGGTGGACACAGACGAGAAAATGGCTGAACTCTTCCGAGCAGGTCTTCGGCAGGAAATAAGAATCGTTCTGGCTAGTCAAAGTGCATTGTCGTATGCCGAGACTTTAAACAGAGCTTTGGATATGGAATTGGCCATGCAGCCAGATAAGTCTTCTCAGACTTCAGCAGCCACACAAGTTCAAACCCCAGTGACAGTGGCAAATCCGCAGCCGTTCAACCAAAGTCAGAAACGAAAATGGAATTTTGGAAGTCAACCTAGTAAGAAGCCCTGGCAAGGACAGCAAGGACAACAACGTCATCAACAGCAGCAATTTAATCAAGGACGATTCAAACAGCCTTTCGTCAATCAAGGCAGTTCATCTCAAACTTATCAAGGAATGTCTCCATGTTCCAAGTGTGGCAAGATGCATCAAGGGATATGCAAGGCTGGAAGTAATAGCTGCTATACTTGTGGTCAAGTTGGTCATTATTCGTATCAGTGCCCAACTAAACTGCAAGGAGCAGGAGGAAGTAGACCAACTCAGAACCCGCCTCAGAGATTGAAGGCAATAGAAGTTGTTCCTCAGCAACGGCAGCAGCAACGGAATCGCCAAGGGCCGCGATTCCAGCAAAAGCAAAAGCAATCCCAGCATTTGAGAATGGAACCCCAACAGCAATATCAAAGGGTTTTTGCTCTTGATCAGAAGCCGTTCGACAAAGATCAAGGAAATTTGACAGGTATGGGTCAATTAAATGGCATACCTGTTATAATTTTATTTGATATTGGTGCATCGCATTCATTTATATCAGATGCATGCGTAGATAATCTTGGTCTTAAAGTAGAACGTGCTAGTCAAGACTTGAGAGTAACAACACCGTTAGGTAAATCTACCTCAGTTACTCGCATCTGTCCTAATATAGAGATTGAATTAGGATCTCTCAAGATGTTAGCAAAAACCCTAAATTTAATTAAAATGTGGGATATAGATATTATCTTGGGAATGGATTGGTTGACCGAGAATTTTGCAAGCATTCAATGCAAGCAAAGGCAAATTTCATTTCATATGCTCGGTCGAAAACCAACTCTATTTTTCGGGATAGAAAGAAGTTGTAAGAAATCGCCGATTATTTCGGCAGTTCAAGCAAGGAGAGTGTTGAAAAAGAAAGATGTGAAAGCATATCTTATCTATCTCAACAAGAAGGAAGATAAGGAGAGCAGCATTGAAGATGTAGCTGTGGTCAAAGAATTTCGAGACGTATTTCCACAAGTTTTGCCGTGATTGCCACCGGATAGGCAAGTGGAGTTCACAATAGATCTTGAACCAGATCGCCTCGTTTCCAAGTCACCATACGTAATGGCCCCAAAGGAGTTGCAAGAATTGAAAATTCAACTACAAGAGTTACTTGACCTAGGTTTCATTAGACCTAGTGTTTCTCCGTGGGGAGCACCAATTTCGTTTGTTAAAAAGAAGGATGGTAGTTTGAGGATGTGTATCGACTACCGAGAATTAAACAAGTTAACCTTGAAAAACAAATATCCTTTGCCGAGAATAGATGATCTATTTGATCAGCTCGAGGAGCAAGTGTATTCTCGAAGATTGATCCGAAATGCGGTTATCATCAATTGAAGGTCAAGCAAGAAGATATTTCCAAGACAACTTTCGTAACAAGATATGGCCACTACGAGTTTGTAGTGATGCCATTTGGTGTGACGAATGCTCCCGTGTATTTATGGATCTCATGAATAGAGTATTCCATGAATTCTTGGACAAGTTTGTCGTAGTTTTCATTGATGATATTCTCGTGTATTCAAAGAATGAATTAGAACACGAAGAACATCTACGAATCCGTTCGAAAAGGTTGAGAACCGAAAGATTGTATGCCAAATTTAGTAAATGTGAATTTTGGCTAAGAGAAGTACATTTCCTTGGACATGTTGTATCTCCTGAAGGAATCAAAGTTGATCCTTCAAAAGTACAAGCAGTTCAGGAATGGAAAGTTCCAACCACACCACATGAAATTAGGAGTTTCTTAGGTCTAGCGAAAGCTACTATCGGAGATTTATCGAGGGATTCTCCAAAATAGCTAAGCCAATGTCCCATCTCCTAAAGAAAGAATCAAAATTCAAGTGGTCAGAAGAATGTGAGGAAAGTTTCCAAGAACTTAAAAAGAGATTGACCACCGCCCTGCTATCGGGCCCGCATTCGGATAAAGATTATGCTGTTTACACAGATGCATCAAAGAACGGACTAGGTTGTGTCCTGATGCAAGAAGGAAGAGTTATTGCATATGCTTCTAGACAGCTTAGACCTCATGAAATAAACTATCCGACTCATGATTTGGAATTAGCAGCAGTAGTACATGCTTTAAAACTCTGGAGACACCATCTTTATGGAACGAAATGTGAAATCTTCACAGATCACAAGAGTCTCAAATATTTCTTTGAGCAGAAAGAATTAAATATGAGACAAAGAAGATGGCTCGAGTTAGTTAAAGACTACGATTGTAAAATTTCCTATCATCCAGGAAAAGCAAATGTAGTTGCTGATGCGTTAAGCAGAAAAGGAAAATCGGAATTTGGATTTCTTCTAACTCAAGAGAAAGAACTCATTAAGAGTTTCGAAGAACTAAGGTTAGAAGTAATTCTACCTCCGCAATCTGTTGAGCAAATGGTTGCAGCTATGGAAATAATTCCAGATTTAAGATTGAGAATTTCCAATGCTCAAAGAAAAGACGACAAATTGGAAAAGTTACGAATGAAAATTCGTCAAGAGAAAAATGAAAATTTTAAGGAGGAAGGAGATAATGTTCTCCTGTATCGGGGAAGAATTTGTGTGCCGAATGATGAAGAATTAAGGAATGAAATCATGAGCGAAGCTCATGAAACTCCTTATTCAAATTACTCGGAGGCACCAAAATGTATCAAGATTTGAAACAAACATTTTGGTGGGAAGGAATGAAAAGAGACATAGCTTCTTTTGTGGAAAGATGTTTAGCCTGTCAGCAAGTAAAGGCATTGCATCAGAGACCCTATGGGAAGCTACAACCTTTAGATATTCCGCAGTGGAAATGGGATAAAATTACCATGGATTTTGTAACTGGGTTACCTAGATCCAAACGAGGAAATACAGCGATATGGGTAATAGTGGATAGATTGACAAAATCTGCACACTTTATACCTATTCCCATAACTTATGGCGCAGATAAGTTAGCTCAGCTGTACGTGCGAGAAATTGTGCGATTGCACGGAGTACCTAAGTCGATCACTTCGGATCGAGACTCAAAATTTACTTCTCATTTTTGGAGAAGTATGCAAGAAGAATTAGGTACCAAATTGAACTTCAGTACGGCTTTTCATCCTCAAACGGATGGTCAATCGAAAGAACCATTCAGCATCTTGGAGGATATGTTGAGAACTCGTTGTTTTAGATCGAGTAAGTCAATGGGAGCAAATTTTACCTCTTGTTGAATTTGCTTACAACAACAGTTATCAAATGACGATTGGCATGGCGCCCTACGAAGCCCTTTATGGAAAGAAGTGTAGATCTCCGCTCCATTGGGATGATGTGGGCGAGAGAAAAATATTAGGGCTCGATTCGGTGGAAGAAATGATAAAGATTGTGCGTCAAATCAAGCAAAGAATTAAAGAAGCGCAAGACCGTCGAAGTCTTATGCCGACATCGAAGATCAGGCATTAGAATTCAATGTGGGTGATAAAGTTTTCTTGAAAGTTTCGCCTTCAAGAGGAATTCAACGATTTGGTGTTAAAGGAAAGCTTAAGCCTCGCTACATAGGACCATATGAAATTACCGGAAAGAATAGGTCAAGTAGCATATAAGCTAGCTTTACCGCCAAGTTTTGGAAATTCACATAACGTGTTTCATGTATCTCATTGCGGAGATATATGTTTGATCCTAAGCACGTCATTCGTCAAGAAGAAGTAGTCCTTGAACCGGATCTCGGTTATGAAGAGAAACCCGAAGCGATTTTGGATCGGAAGGTCCAACGGCTTAGAAATAAGTCGATCGCGTCGTAAAAATCAAATGGAGGCATCATGGACTAGAAGAAGCAACATGGGAGTTAGAAAGCAAAATGAGAGAAAAGTATCCCGAACTCTTCGAGAGGTAAGCAAATTTCGGGGCGAAATTTATTTTTAGGGGAGAGAATGTAGTATCCCGTCTTTCTTAAGTAATTAAAATAATTAATCTTCTCGAGAAAGACAAGAATTTTAGTAAAATAAAGATTTTCTTTCCGAAAATTTTATCCGGAGATATATTCTACCGGAAAAATGAGTTTTAATTAATTTTTATTGTCTCGGTTAATCCGAAACGAAGAAGTTTTTACATTTATCAATAGATGATAAATGTTTAGTCATTAATTGACAAGAAGAAGAATTTAATTTAATTACGTAAAATTTTACGTAATTAATCGCTTAAAAATTTAGTTTCGGTCGATTTGAAAATGCTTCAAATCTCCGATTCTTTCTGTGAGATTTTTATCTAAGGTTCGTGAAACCTTAATCTTAATTACTGTGTTGAGAAATTAGAGAATTATTAGAAGATTAATTAGTTATTAATTAATTGAATTAATAACTAATTAAATGAATTAACCAAAACTTAGCCATTAAGTTTTAATAAAATAATAACCTACCCTATAGTTCTAAACCTAGGATTGTTAGATTATATATCTAACTCTCTCATCTCTCATCTCTCATCTCTCACCACACGCACACACACAGCAGCAGCAGCAGCTTCTCTCTCTCCCTTTCGATCATCTCTTCTCTCTCAATACACACACTCACACGCACAACTCCATTGTTGATCATCATCCAAGCTTCCGAGACCAAAGTCATCTTCTCAAAGTAGCTAAGTAAGATTAATTCCATCTATTCCAAGCTCTTGATTCATGTTCATGGTGGAAGATCATATATATATATATATGTCGAGATTTTGGGGAGAATTTGTAGAAATTGGTAGATGTGGTTCATACCTTCATATGTTATTTATATGATGATTTTAAGATGTTAGATGATCAATTATTAGCTTAAGATGATGCATGAATAACCCTCATCATGTATATATATTTCGACATTTTTGGAGAAAAATGGAGGAGTGTTTAGATGATATTGATCTTATGGTATGATGTTTATATCATGATTATATGATGAATTGTGTGGTTAAATTAGAAAAACCAAAACCCTAACCCTAAGTTGCATGAAAATCGAAATTTAGAAGAAAATGCTAAATTTTAATTCATGCATTGAATGATGATTTGTTCTTCATGAATTATGCTTAGAATATGATTATAAGATCAAATATGTAATTAGATTTAAGCATGGAAGACCCTAGCTATCAATTGGCAATTTTCGAAAATGAGAAGAAAATAGGAAATAATGGATACATGAATTATATGATTGATTTAATGATATAAATGAGTTTAGTTAAGTATTTTAAGAATGATTCATGTTGGAAGTAATTAAAAATTTCCAACCAATTTCATTTTTGAGAAAATAACCGATTAAATAAGAATATAAATTAGGGTTGAAAGATTAATACTTAATTGAATGAAATTAAGTGAAGAAATGAGTTTAAGATGATAATTAAGTATATTAGAAATTAAAAAGAAGAGAAAATAATTAAAGAAATATTAATTTTAATATAACCGAGAATTTAAAATAAATAAATAAAATATTAATAAAATTTTAATTAAGAAATTAATTGCATTTATGAACTTCTTAATAAAAATTAAGTGTTATAATTTTATGGAAATTGATACTTAATGAGGAATTTAGATAGATTAAGATAGATTAAGAACGTTTGAAAAGTTAAGATAGGAATTCTCGAATTTCATCAAGTTGCGATGTAGAAATTCGATTAGAATTTCGTTAAAGATATCGAAGTCGTTAGTCGATAAAAGCTCTCGTTCTAAATTCGTTAATCGCTTTCGATTAAAGGAGCAAGCGGAAGTAGAAGTGGAGACGTGAAGTAAAAGGATTACAAGCAATAAAGTTAAAGTAAAGCTTAAGTTTATCAGGTGGGCTTTCTAAACTAAAATATGTGAAAAGTTTGATATCGTATGTTTTACAAAGTTTTGATACTTGCCAAATGATTTTAAAAATATTAAGTATGTTACCATCTACTTCAGAAAGACGAATTCGGTTTCACGCAAGGTGAAATCTGTGTACACATTAGTAATCGTGCGCATTTCTTTGATAGGCCGATTATTCATAATCGTGAGCCTTTCCTTGATATGCCGATTACAAGTGATTGAGAAAGAGGCCTCTTTCTCATCACCATTATTTATTTGTAGATATGGTGCATACTATTATAAATGTCTGCAGACAAATGAGTTTTGAAAAGAAAGTATTTTTAGCATTTTACGAGTTGTTTTCAGAAAATCCTCGTATTATGTTTTCTGGCAAGTTTTCATATATAGCTGTATTCAGCAAAGTTTTCAAATGTTTTGGCATGTGTTCACTGAGTACGTAGTACTCAGCCCTGCATGTTATTTCTAAAACGTGCAGGTTAGCAGGGATGAAGATGATGAGTACTGGATGGACCATTGTTGTTGTTAAATGTTATTATGTAAAGGAAGTCGTTTTTTTGAGAAATTGACCTAGAATATATGTCTTCATACATATATTCTCATGTTTTCCGCTGCAATAAAATGAAGTTTAATGTTGTTATAACGTTTAAATTCTAAAGTCGAACTCTATTGCTAAGTTTTCTGAAACAGTTTTCTTTATCTTGTTTTCTTGATCCTCAAATAAATTCGTCATCTTCTTGATCAATTGTCGGTTATTTGGTTGATCAGGTCTTTTGATTCCAAGTGATTTGAGTTATGTCATATTGATTCAGTTGATCGTCTCGAGTCATATATGTCACATTATTCTAAAGTGGTAATTCCAGCTGGCTGAATCAGCTGAGTAAATCCAGCTGACTGGGTCCAGCTGGGTAAATCCAAATTTGGTCACTGAGTAATTCCAATGATCGGGTCCAATTTGGGTAAATCCATTGATCGAGTCTGAGTAATTCCAATGATCGGGTCCAAATTGGGTAAATCCAGCTGGCTGAGTCAGCTGGGAAATTCCAGCTGGTTGGGTCGGCTGGGTAAATCCAGCTGGGTAATTTCAGCTGGGTAATTCCAGCTGAGCCCAGCTGGGTAATAGTTTCGGGCTGCGACATGTTAAGTTTGGTTATTCTTTTGAACGATAGCCGGGTCGCTATCTCAATTTCCTTTGTTAATCATAAATTGTGTAAGTCGTGGGACCTACCGGCCTTGACATCTAATATCGAGGTTCGGGCTGCGACAGTTACTGCTTTATATGCATGATAATAAGTATGAAAGTATGTTTTGTATTTTTGGCATGTGTTCATTGAGTACCTTGTACTCAACCCTGCATATCTTTTAAAATTGTGCAGGTTGAGCAGATGACGTGATGGAGGGTGTTGAGTGGAAGCTATTGTATTATGAAACGATGTTAAGCCCCGGTTATATATCTTCATATATGTAACTAAACTATGTCTTTCCGCTGCAAACACTCTGTTTTATCCAGTTATTTTGCCAAGTCTTATTATCTAAATACTTTGGAATATGTTCTAAGTATTTCCTATCATTCGTATTATGTAAGTCAATATTGAATTCTAAGTCATTCCTTCGAGATTAATTCCTCTTCATCTATATTATGCTAGGTTATTCATGGAATTTCCCTCTTCTTTTCATTGAAATATTATCATTCCCCATCTTCTTCCCCGCTTCTTAATTCCCCTCCGAGTCACGTCTCGGCTGTACCATCCCTAGGGATAAGGGGCCGTGACATCTAACATCACAATTGAAAAACCCTAATTTCTTCTTAAATTTTCGAAAATATTCATATTAGGTTTAGGGTTTGAATTGAGCATGATTTAATGATCTATCATGCATCCTAAGCATGAATTAAACATCATAATTTAAAATCAACCTCATCTATCATCATTTGACCATTTTTTCGAAAATTGTGAAAGATTAAAATAGGATGATCTAAGCTTGTTTTTGAGCTACAACTTGAACTAAACATAAAACTCACCTTAATAATTAATTTGGAGATGATTAACATTTGAATTTGAGCTCAAAAATTGAAGATTAAGAGATAAAATGTATGAAGTATGCGTGCTGTGTGTGCTGCTGTTGCAGCTGCTGTTTTGCGATGGAAATGGAGTGATAAGGGTGTCTTTAACTTTCATAACACACTTAAGACTAACACAATTAGTCAACCGTGCTTATGTCACCGCTTAGGTAATAATTAGAGTTTAATTAATTAATTAAATTCTTAATTTAATCAATTAATTACTAAACTTGCTCATCATGACTTCAATCTCTAATTTCTCGATCTAGAAAAATCAATTAGGGCATCTCAAACCCTAATATAAATTTTCGAAAGAAAATACCGAAAATTGAATCATTTATGAAATAAATAAGATTATTATTTTTACTAATTAATTACTAATAAAATAAATTAAGAAAATTAAATTCATAATTTTCTCAATTAAAAATCAAGCATAAATGCTCAATCTAATAAACATAAATTCTACTTTGTTTCGGTTAAACCGAGACGAAACAAAAATAATTAAATTCAACTTTTTCGGCAAAAATTAGGGTTGCCGAAGAAAAATTATTAAAAAGGGAATTTTTCTTCTCCTTCATTCACTTTACTTAATTATACATATATATATATATATGCTTTCTCTAAGAATTTTTGGAAATAAAATCCGAAAATACAATAAATTACTGGAGAAATTTTTATAATTTTTTTTGGGGAAATCAAATCTTCAAAAATAATACATATTTCTCTAATAAATTCAAACATATAAGCACATAATCATACATACCTTCATCACATTTCGGATTAACCGAGATGAGATAAAATCTTAAATTCATTAACTTATTAAATTCGGCAAATTAGAGCTGTTCAAAAAAAAATTAATTGCCGAAACTTAACCTTATTTTAAAATCTTGCAACTTAATTATTTTAAACAAGCTCTTAATTAATTACTAAGATTGGTTATGAAAAAGCGAGGTATTACAGATAATTATAGAATTTACAATCATCATCCACATGTAATTAAAGTACTATCATCACAATTATTTCATCCAAACTACCCCTATCAATGACAAGTAGAAAGAGGGTTTTTGCAAGTAGCAGTTACATGACTTTGTTCTCACTAACTACGAAATGCCTCTTAATATTCGTTTCATCACTAACATTCTCTCCTAGAATTGGATGGAGGACTTTGGTTTTCACAACAAAGCTCGTCTTCGCTTCTTTTCTGTTGGATGGTGGGCATTTTATAGACATCACAGAGACATTCTTTTTTGCTACATTTTTGTATCTGGAGAAGATCTAATGTGTTATTTCTTGCCACGTAAACACAATTACATCACATCTACTATTTCTTCATTGGTCACTAATAACCATTCACAAAAATCAACTCACATTCCAAATATTAGTAAAGAGCCAATGCTAATATCAGAGACTCTTTAACAAATTAACAAAATAAGCAGAACTATATTTTAAGTAGCAAGATTAGCTAATGAAAAACTAATGCGATTTTTACTCACCTCTTAGTTCATTAGATGCTAAGACCAAATATTGCATAGCCGAGTCAAATAGCGAAAATGCATCAAACTCCGTCATCTTGAGATGATAGTCTCCAATGATTCTTGAAATTGTAAGTATTCCATGAACTCGCTCCAAGTTTTGAAATGAATCTCCAGATATCAGGTTAATAATAATAATGGCTGTCATTCTAAAAATGAAAACTTTTTTAGTTAAATCATAAAACTCACATTTTGGAAAAAATGCTCTTAAAATGTGAAAATCAGTGAAAAACAAAAATATTAAACATAATTTCAAAGAGATAAAGCTTGATGGCTTACCATTTCCTGCAATATTCCAGAGATGACAAGTAAAACATTGCAATTAATTTCTTGTTCACGACATCCTTGCTCAACATGGAGAAGAAATCCAATAAAATAGGGACAATATGCTTGAAAAGATTATTTATATCAAGAAAATTGTTAGTAATATACTACAAAAGAATGAGTCAAAATATTGGAGATGACAATGTGAATTAATATTGCTACCTTACTGGATTCAATCTAAACCCACAGTGTAGTAAAATATGAACAAAATATAATATACTTGCCATATAAAAATGGAAACAGAGAGAAGACAACTTATATGTTCGATGCATTTCTTAAAATCAATAAAAAAAATTTAAGTTTGCAGCTATGTCACAGCCCCAAATCCCGAAGGATGGCTAAGCTGGGGTGCGACTAAGGGTTGGAATTAAGAAGCGGGAAGAAAGGGGATAAATGAATAAATGAGGAATAGATCTTGATCAATCAAAGATATAAACTGAAAAGTACTTTGTTTATTTAAGAGAAAGACAATCTCGAAAGATTGTTAAGACATAGAATCTTAGTACTATTTAGAGTTTCAAGTATAGAATACTTAAACCGAAAAGTGTTATAACATAAAGAGTGTCTGCAGCGGAAAAGACGTAGATTGACTTCACATATGAAGATGTGAAGTCGAGGCTCAACTAGCTTTATTCAACATTTTACAACCACTCAATTTCCGCCGTCACTCGTCACTCAACCTGCATATTTATAAACATATACAGGGCTAAGTACAAAGTACTTAGTGAACACATGCCAAAAACATATAATAGATTAAATGGAATTATCAGGCATCTCAACAGTAACACAACAGGGTTTTTCATTAAAGGCCCGTGCTTACTAAAACTTCTTTTCATAATCGCTTGCAAGCATTTTCTTACTTTAATTCAATATGACCAAATCTGAATAACGCCGGGGAAGAAGGCCTTCTTCCGCGGTTGCTCCTTACCGTGGCTGGCTACCCCTCAACAGAGTACCACACACTTTGGCTACCGTGTACACTAATTCTGAAAGCACCCTCTTGGCTAACTCAGAATCCGATCGATTACTAGTTGGCGAACCAACTCAGATAGGCATAATAGAACTCACAAAACAAATTCTTTTATGCCAAGATAATCACTTTAAAACATGTTTTTTTAAAGCGATAAGAAAAACAGAGCAAAGCTCGAGTTATTCAGTAAATAGAATAGCCACATTTTATTTGTATAATAGAAAAGCCCACCTTATCGAAAAATACAGAACTTAGTAACGAGCTTCAGTCTTCCGTCCTTTCTTCTAGTTGCGACTTCCTCCTTTTATCGCAAACTAACAAAATTTAGTAAATCGATCGTGATGGAAAATGAAAATGAAAAACAGACTCGATATCGATTTAAATTTTAGGACTTGCACTTGATTAATCTCTAATTAAAAGAAAAGAGATTTGGGAAAAAAACGATTGAAAATCAACTCGGTTCTTACTCGACGGTTAGAACATTCTTAAGGGATAGTCGATAATTAAAAACGACTTAGATGTTTCCAAGAAATCAAGTTAAAACAATTTAACTTGAAGGAAAATAAGAGTTCGGAAAAACTGTGCAACTGCATCAGTTTCTAAGGCAGTTTCACAACAGAGTGTTTGGAAACATGGGATGGGAAAGATACCATTAGAAAGCCATGGATGTCTAGTTTCCAACCCAATTTACGGATCTGGATTTCGTCAAACGAACATGAAGTTATGGCCTCCGGAGTAAAAGGTGGCAGAACTGCCAGAAATCCGGCGAACCCTAACCCACGATGCACGGTTTCCTAGGCTCGTTAATAGCCATCCAAGCCCTAATTTCTTACAAACTCTATCCATGCAATCATACCAACCTTAGTATGCAAATCCTAGGTTCTTAATGCACAAAACATCATGCTTCTCGATTCTCAAATTCGACATTTTCATACTTAGCATATTTTTGCAAAATCTAACAAAACATATAATCATATAATCTAACTTTTTATCCAATCATCTAATGACATGATCACCAACTAATCATTTGATCATCAACTAACAATATAATCAAATCCACAATCAAAGTTCTAAATAAAATACGTATACAACTTTTATCGAGCAACGTCGAGCATAGTCGATTTTCCAAAATATTTTTATTAGTGGTAATACGGTCCTTTGACCAAACAAGTTTATCAAAATTAAATGTTGTCCGGAAACTTTATTTTTATAAATTCTGGCCAACTTTGACTTGAAGTGACTTAAATGCCCTTCCTTTCACCTCAACCAATTTTACCTCCCTCTACCTTATCTTTCTCTTTCTCTCTCTATTAGCTATCAGAGCTGGAAGTCTGTTTCTCTCTCTTTCGTGAGCTGCTGAAATTTCTCTCTCTCCATACCTCGTCTTCGCCGGCGTTTCTACAGCAATGACCTGGTTTCCTTCGTTCGATGATACTCTCGTAGCTCGTATTCTCCGGCGGCGGTGAATTTCTTGGTTTTCTCCGTTCGATGATACTCTCACTTCTCACAGCTCGTATTCTCCGTCGGCGGCTGAGAATTTTACCGGCGACGTTCTTCTGTGTTGGCGGCGTGGTTTCTTCAATATTATTGAGGTAATTTTCCAGATCTAGTCTGTCATGTTCTAGATCTAGTGTTCATGTTTTTGTCGTATTTTCCAGATCTGCCCGTCCTTTTCGTCCATTTGTTTCTTCCTGCATTTTCCAGATCTTGCCATCCTCTTCGTGCATATGTTTTTTCCTGCATTTTCCACGTCATTGCGCACCAAGAATGGTACGAAGGTACGAATGGAGTATATTCGTACCATGTGTGCCAAAGCATACCGCTCCAAGACTTGGCACACCTGGTACGAATGTTGCATTCGTACCAGGTGTGCCAAGGCATACCGCTCCAAGACTTGGCACACCTGGTACGAATAAGTAGCATTCGTACCAGATGTTCCAAGTCTCGACGCGGTATGCCTTGGCACACCTGGTACGAATATACTCCATTCGTACCAGGTGTGCCAAGTCTATATTCGTACCAGATGCTATATCCGATTGAAATTTGATTATCCGATTGTGCCTGGCACTTGAAATTTGATTATCCGATTGTTTCTTGCAGATGAGGCCAGATGCTATAATTATTGCGCATGGAGGTGTATGGAAGAATAATTTATACCATGGTGGACGAAGAGAGTATATTCCTATACCTCCTGGTGGTATAACATATGCAAATTTATTGAGTAAGATTGAATTGCATTTAATGAAGGCCAAGAGTATATATTTGTATGAGATAGATGCATTAGTTCAGTCCCCCGCGCGTGAAACCCTGCGAATGAAAATAACAGATGATTTTGAGTTGTCATATTTGTTTGATTTGGAGGAGTTGCCTGTTTTATATGTGACTATTTCTCTTAAAAGTAATGAATCTCCACTTGTTGTTTTAAATCATCCTATATGTGAGCATGAGGGTTTCGTGAATTTGTTAAATGCTCAAAATAGTGAGAATGTGATAACTTCAAGGAATGTGAATGTGCAAAATGAGAATCATGATCAGAGGTCTGATGGTAATGGTATTGATGATGAACCAATTGATTTTGGTCGTGATGAGGGTCATAATAATTTTGATGATGAGGCTTTTGATAGTGATGATGCAGACAGTTTTGATGATTGTGATGATTTGGATGATTGTTGTGGTAGAAATCGTTTTAATGTGCCATCATTAGATGGTTCGAATGACATTATAGAGGAAAATCATGAACCTGGTCGACAGTGGAGCATTCCGGGTGCTGCATATCAATCATCTCTTCCTTGCAAAGAACTAGGTATTGTTGATGAACCGATTACTGAAACACTTTGTCGTGGTGCTATGTTCTTTAAGAAGGAGAAAATGATTATGGCATGTGGACTGCATCATCTCTTGAATCATGTGGAATTTATTACCAAGCGTTCATCAAAGTTAAGATATCATGTGGTTTGCAAACATGAAGATAAATGTTCGTTCATCATGCGTGCGAGATCACTGGGAAATGCATGGAGAATTTATAGATGGAGCCCTCACACGTGTGAATCTGATTTGAGATACCATGCTGCTCCAAAAGTGAGTTCGAAGGTACTAGCTTCATACTTTGTTCCTCATTTAATGGCCGATGGTGTTGTTCTTAGGCCGAAGGATATTCAGGCACAACTACTAAGGCAATTTGGTGTTACTGTCAAATATCAAACTGCTTTGGCTGGAAGAAATCAAGCACTCACCATGACATACGGCGACGCGAGTAAATATTTTTAACTGCTCCCCAAGTATCTTTTCATGTTGGAGCATTCAAATCCTGGTTCCATTGTTGGATTAAAGACAACTTCAGATGGTTCTTTTCAATATTGTTTCATGGCTATTGCTGCATGTGTTAGAGGATTTGGTGCATGTCGTCCCGTTATTGTAGTTGATGGTACACATTTGAAAGGAAAATACAAAGGTATCATGTTTGTTGCTGCTACAAAGGATGCTAATGAACAGATTTTCCCATTAGCTTTTGGGATTGGCGACGTAGAAAGTGATGCATCATGGATTTGGTTCTTTAGGGAGCTGAGACGGACATTTGGTTGCCCTGAGAACTTATTGTTTGTGTACCGATCAGCACCTCAGTATCAAGAAAGCAGTGGATTGTGTTTATCCGGGTACTCCGCATGGACTTTGTACGTATCACTTGCAAGGAAACCTCAAGAAATGGGGCCAACATGCAATATCTGTCTTCAATGAAGCTGCAAAGAGTTATAAGAGACAAGATTTCGAGGAGCATATGAAAAATTTGTTATCGTTTGCACCTCGTGCACACGAGAAAGTGGTAAATATTGATCCAATTAGATGGGCTCGTTGCAAATGTCCTGTGCGCCGTTATTGGTTTTTAACTTCTAACTGTGCCGAGTGCTTGAATGGCCGACTACGATGGGCTAGAAAGTTGCCAGTTTGTACTCTTTTGGAGTGTGTACGTAGTTTGATCGGGCAATGGTTTGTAGAACGGCGTGCTATTGCTGCTGAAAGAACTCACGAGTTAACGGACTTTGCCTCGACCAAATTAGGAAGATCAATGGAGTTGGCCCGGTCCATGAGTGTTGAAACCATTTCTTCAATGAAGTATAAGGTCACGTCTGGTATGAAAAATTACATTGTTGATCTTGACAGTAGGAAATGCACATGTTTTGTGTTTGATCTCGACCTGATACCCTGTTCTCATGCAGCAGCAGCAATAAGGTTATTTTTTAAAGTTATTTTCTATTTTCTATGTTCTAGTACAACAGTTAGTTGGCACGACTTGTACGTGCCAAGGCTTGGCACACCTGGTACGAATACAACTATTCGTACCATGTGTGCCAAGCTTACCGCGCCAAGGCTTGGCACTACTGGTACGAAACACCAATTCGTACCGGTAATAACACATAATACTATACTTTGTTTTTTTACTGCATTCTGTTTCTTTTTATGCAGTAAAAAGAAGCAAAATCCGACGTCATATGTGAGTGCTTATTATACAACTGAGACGTTGCGTGAAATTTATGCTGAAGAGGTGATGCCGATTTCAGATCCAGAAGAGTGGTGTGTTCCTCAAGGGTTGTTGGGACGCCTCCCAATCCTAGACAAGCTGGACGACCATGTCAAAATAGGTATGCGTCTGGATCCAATTCAACAAGCAGTCGTGTGTGTTCTCGGTGCCATCAACGAGGTCATTATCAGAATACATGCACTGCGATTCTACAAATTACGCCGGAAGAAGTTAGTAGTAACGAACCCAGCGTTAGTAAACCTCGTAGACAGAAATGATGCAGTGTTTGTGGTGTGGCTGGGCATACTCGTCTAACATGCAAGGAAAGAGACTTGGTTTCTTGATATTTTCGTTCTGTGTATTTGGACTACGAACTGTTGTGGGTCTATTTATTTTGGATAATCAACTCGTTAAATTCTAAACTATTTACTTGTACTACATAAAATATTAAGGATTAGTACCAAATTCTTCACAAAAATATTAATATTAAGGATTAGTACCAAATTCAATTGTTCACAAAATATTACATGTCCATTGTTCACAAAAACTACTAAGGATTAGTACCAAATTCTTCACAAAAAACTACTGAATTGTACCAAATTGTTCACAAAAACTACTGAATTGTATCACAAAAATTACAAATCCAAATTACTAATACTAATCCAGGTCCATGCCAATGGCGAGGGTGCTTTCAGCAGTGCTGTAACGGTAGATTGTATCAGCAATGTGATACATATAATCCTTGATTTGCTTCTTTGTCATGTTCTTTTTTAAGGCAGCACCAGTTAGTAAGAGTTCGGCGTACTTCAATGCACATGGACCACAACTCACACTGTCATGTTGCTTCAACACATTCTCCATTGGATACGAATATGAAAATGGAGCGTAATTGAAGCAGAGATATCCGATTCTCTTCAGGATCTGTGGGAATATGCGGGCAACCGGGGTGAAGATCTTTGCTCTTATTTCTTTGTGATGATCTTCGAACAAGTGTTGGTTGGAGTCGTATATCTCGAAATTCAATAATTCCAGGTCGAAGCAACATGTGGCCCAATGACCATTGAAGGGGCACACCATGATCACCTACAACAATAGTAAATTAATAACAACTACTGAATTCGTAACTGGTATCATAACAAGACTTGGCACACCTGGTACGAATACAACTTATTCGTACCAGGTGTGCCAAGCTTACCGCGCCAGACCTTGGCACACCTGGTACGAATAAGTTGTATTCGTACCAGGTGTGCCAAGTCTTGAACCAACAGTTTAATCCATACTTCAACAATTTGAAGTTTTAGTTAGTTACCTTTTTGACATCAGTCCATTTCTTCAGTTTGGGCCCCCATTCCGGCAGAAGTCCATCGGCAAATAGGCACAGTCTATCCAGATCTTCATCTGGAACAACCTCTTCTATTAAAGGATTATATATGGTATCTTCTGGATCATCTTTGTGCAAATTTTTCCAGACTTCTTCAATTCCCACCTATAATATATAGATTTACTGAGTTTAACATAATACAAAATTAATTTATTGAGTAATTAATATATATAGCAAATGTAATGAATTACCATCAGCGAGGTTCCAGTAACAGCAACTCCCTCTATAACATTCGTCAGTCCTGCGTATTCTGGGGCTGTGGCTAGTACAGCTAGGTAGGAATCTATGTGGCTTATCTCGAGTTGTGTGGTTACATCCTTAATGTAACCAAAGAACTCTCTGTCTACCGCCCATGGTAATCCCACATTACGCCTGTGCATACACAAGTAAGATCAATGTTCACAAAACTAACTCATTAATAAGAATAATAAATCACATTAACTTACTTGACATCATCTTTTGACTTCATGAACCTGTCAAAAGTGGTAACTGCACGAATGTCATTGGGGAGAAATGGACTCCTGCATGCAGCAGATGGAATCTTTCTTCGAACTGGTCTGACTTGTGCTGCTTCTGGTGCTGTCTTTGGTTCCGATGCTGCTGCTTCTGGAGCTGTTTTTGGTTCCGCTGCTTCTGGTGTTGTTTCTGGTCCTTGTGCTAGTGTTGCTGATGGGGTTGCTTCCTGAGAGTACGTCGACCATTGAGTACCCCCCAATCCTTCTCGAACTGTACTATACCGTCCCATTGTTCGTTTAATTGCGTGGCAGTTGGAGGAGTAGTCATAGGCTTCGAAATGAATAAATGAAGTTGAATAACAAGTGTCTGCACTTAAATACTTGGAACACCTGGTACGAATTGGAGAATTCATACCAGGTGTGCCAAGTGTCTGCGCTAATATACTTGACACACCTGGTACGAATTGGTAAATTCGTACTAGGTGTGCCAAGTATATTAGCGCAGACACTTGGCACACCTGGTACGAATTCACCAATTCGTACCAGGTGTTCCAACTTTCAAACTTTTACGCACATACCAGATCAAGCTGTGCATCTCCAGTGGCTGACATATTTGGATTTCCTGTCATCCGCGATGTTATGTAGTCCCCTACATCCTTCACTATATCCTGCAACATTTTCACTCGTTCTCGTGATACAAGTTCTTGCATCTCCTTCATCATTTCTACCCGTTCACTGGATATTATCTCCTTCAACTCAATCATAGCCCGTTTTGCAGACACTTCCCCGATGTCTTCAAGGAATGCTCCTCTTTGTGAATATCTCAGTGGGAATACAGGGTCTTCTGGTCCTAGGACAGGGAGTCTGTGAGCTTGTTGATCACGTCCATGTCCTTGACCTCCTGCATCACCTACTACTTCAGCTTCTGCAACTTCAGCTCCTGCAACTTCAGCTCCTGCATCACGTGCTTCAGCTTCAGCTCCTGCATCACGTGATTCTGCATCACCTGCTTCTTTAGGTGTCTGAATATCTGCTCCATGCATGTATACGAATTCAAATGGTTTCCCTTCCTCCTCGAGTGTGGTCCAATACCCCCTCTTCCTTTCCTTTTCATCAGGTTCCATTTTGGCTGCAATCTATTATACGAAATCACATTAGATATGAATGCATTCGTACCAGATTTCACACTGCCTTGGCGGGGTAAGTTTGGAACACCTGGTACGAATGCAACTTATTCGTACCAGGTGTGCCAAGAATATAAGAAACTGTTATATCATTTTGAAATTTACCTCGGAGTCCCCTGGTGTTTCCATATTTTTTTCATACGTAAACCTCAACATACGAGGTCTTCTGTGTTTCTTTATCCTACCGCCAACTGTGTCACCCACTTGTTTCGCAATACAAAATATCCAAGCTAAGAAGGCAACAGTGTTGCCTTTGATATGGTATCCTTCCCCCGATTTGTTTCCCGACAGAGTCGTTCTGACATGGTTGATGGAATCACAGAGTATCTGGTAAGAGATACTGCCCCATGGAAATTTATCCCATTCTTGATTGTCTTCAACCAACACCCACACCCATTCATGAATCCTGTACTTCGCACAATCAAATCCAAAAAGAAGATGAGTAGCAATCAGTACCTTTGCTACTTTTACATAGTCAGCCGCAACTGCTCCCTTAAAGGCCTTAGTTATAAATTTTCTGTACAGTTCTTTGGGGGTAATCCTTTCGTTTTGTAGCAATCTCGGATTTCTCAAAGTTGGCCAGTATTTCTGCAAATAAAGTTGCTGGCCAACTTTTATTTTTTCCTATCTATTTTGGCTATCTCCAATTTTGACTCTTTTTATTAATTCTAATAAAATCACAATAAGCATTCACCTACATGCTTATTAACAATACATGAACAACGTTATCAAAAGATAACATATAAAGCTTCGTTTTCTCTATTCTTTGTCCAAGTACTTACTTACTTTCTTTCAAATTTCAATTTCTAACCAATCAAATTATTCTCCAATAATTTCTATCTTCACCACACATTAATAGGATCACATTAACATGCTTAACTCACCAAATCAAACACTTAATCTATTTCTCAACAATTTTGATCCTTAATATACTTTTAAACAAAGTTAATCCGTTAATTCTCAAACAAATACACAACGAGCTCTTAGCATAGATAACTACTAATATTCAATTACATTTCTCTTACAAAAACTTAGTCGATAATTTTGCTCGATTTTCCGTCTCTTATCAAACGAGAAATATTCTTAGAAAATTCTTAAACTTATACATTATGATCATCAAGCTACTAGATTAACTAATATGTAATCCGTACGATCATATCTTAAACAACTTTTAATATATTCTCGATTTTTCGTCTCCAACGAAAAATAAAACATTCTTAGAAAATTCTAATTAATTTACTCAATAATCATCATGCTTACTAGTGATCAATTATGCAAACACAACTTCCAAACTATTTTTATTCCTTCTATTTTTATCAAATGTTCGTCTCCAACGGTTTATATTTTATTTTTAGAAAAATCTAAATTAAAAATATGTTCAACTACATGCTTCCTAATGCTCATATCCATAATCACTTTCCTCATATTATCATCATACTTCAATCTACATCACATTCTTCATCTCATTCAATAAATAAAATATTTTTAGAAAAATCCCAAATAATTATCACATGCTTATATCATCACATAGAAGCTTAATCTATAAACAATTTATAAAGAATCAAAGCTAAAATCAAAAGCCTAATATTCTAGGATTTTCGGCCCTTTTTATTTTTTTGAATAAAACTTGGTTTCAAACTTGATTCCTTTATTAAAAACATTACCAAGCATCATATAAACATTAATCAAAAGCTAAAACAACAAACCAACCATCCTTCAAAAATTTTGACAATTTGAAGATGGAAAGAATGAAATTTTGTTTGGTTGGGAATGAAGAAGAAGCTCCTATCTTGTCAAAATCGAACTCGGATCGAAAATCGGATGGATAACGAAAGAGAAATCGAGACTTGAAGCTTGAAGAATTGCACCAACAATGGTGTTCTTGAGAGGGAGAGAGAGACGACAGTAAGGGGAGGGGGTAATGAAGGAGAGAGAGTGAGGTAGTTAATGGTGAGAGTGGGAAAGCTTGAGTAGTGACCAAGTTATATTAATAGATATTTAGGCTAATACCGGAAATTAAGACGAGAAATGGAATTTCTTCGACGACAACATTTTTTTGACGAGAATGGTCGAGACCATTGAATCCGAAATATTTTAATCAGTTAGAAATGCCAGTTCGTTTTTCGAAAAACGAGAAAAAGTTGGGACATGACGAGTCGATAAAAATATTCGGAAAATGTCAAAAACTGACTTTTTGGAAAAAGATTCGTATCGAGAAATAAGTGAATGGAGAAGCAGACGCTGCTTTAATCCGAGGTCTCGAACGAGAACTCAAACGGGTATCGAAACCCTAATCCGGTTATCGGTTAGTCGACTTCTGCAATTTATTTTCTGAAACGGACTACGCCATAAATCTTATATTTATTTTTAATAACTTAGGAATGCAAAACTCATACTTAATTAACAAAATTTTAATTATGACGAGATTAGAAATATCGGGGTATTACATCCTACCCCTCTAACAAGAAATTTCGTCCCGAAATTTGCATACCTTCTGCAGGGACACTGAACTTTCTCCTTGTCACAATTTTTCCTATAACTCTTCATCTCGTCCATGACAAATCGCATTGGAGTTTAACTGAAGGAATCTACTCGCTCCTCGAAACTTGAAATTGAATATTATAATCTACCGTAAGGTCCAAAGTTTGTACTGATATTCTTCTATAACACAAGTCCTAACATAAGGTTACTTCATATATAGTGTATGATAGCCGGTTTTGGATCAATACTCATTTCTTAACGTACGAAATATAAAATACGTACATTCCTCTTTCTTAGTGGCAAAGCCGACTCATAGGCTGTTGGACCAACACTACTTAGGATCTCGACAGGTCTGAAATGATGATTCTTAACTTTTATTCTTTTCAATACGTACAATTTTCTTAGAAAAGAATTTTTTTATGAAAGAAAATAAGATTGTCACTTTAGTCTTTTTGTTCGAATTTACACTTATCGATATAGGTTGTTGGCATCAAGCATCATATTTTACCTTCTTCAAATCTTTAACTCATATCCACATTTATTTGTATAAGCTATATGTCCATCTCTCCATCTCTTTGATTTTCTGCTTAAGTTAGGTTGACTTCCTCAACCATCTACTGTATTTGACTATGGGCCAAAGAGTTTTTCTCACGTCCATCTCATCCAAAATTATGAGTGATCTATATCCTTAGCCTTTCAAGAACACATTCTTATTGATGTCGGCAACTAAAACTCGCAACGTATTTTTATAGTTTTGAGTTATCATTTCCGACTGTTCGTCGGTCTGAGATATTGTTCTAAATTTGAAATGATTAATCAATCTTTTAACTTTGTTAACATGTGACGTGAACCTAGAGTCACATTAGACCGACTTGAGATGGGTAAATCCTTAAGGGCGTACGATTTTTTTTGCATAAAACTTTTGCAAGTTTATTTAATTAACCCCCTTTTTTTATCCGAAGAGAATGCCTTAGCTTATTAATTTTGATCCCATATGATCCAAATGGTGGTGCTTCCATGTGCCAATTACTAAAGACATACTACGATTATCTACTTAATTTTTTTCTTTCACTTTGGGATCGGCAAACATTCCGTATCTATGGTCTATGGTGTACAAGTTCTCACTTGCTTACTTCTACAAGAAAATTTTCTTGTTGTGGGCATCTACCCTACCTTTGCTAACCTCCTAGAATTATCTATAGTTTCAATTAATAACTAGTGTTCATTCGGCCTTGCTGCGAAACACATACTTTCTAAAAATTCATCTCCTTATCGAGCTTTAAAAAAAAATTATCATCATTTTTCATGATTGGCACTTATAATTACAATGGAACTTTGACCGCCTCGACAGGTAGACCATTACTTATTTTAGTTTCTCTATATGTTGTAAGTTCTTTCTCTCGAATAAGCAATTATTCTTCTTGATCTTGATCTTTTGACTACAAGCACTAGTTACTATATTCGTTTATCATGGACGATACTTTATAGTTAATTCTTATAACTAATTATTGTCACCTCTATTGTTTCATTCTCAAGTCTCTCCACTCGAGAAAGTACTTGAGGTTCTTAAGGTCGGTGAAGATCTCACATTCTCATTTATAGAGTAGTGCTTCTATAAATTTAGTGCATGCAACCATGCAACTAACTCATGGTCATAAGTGGGGTAGTTTAGTTCATATGTCCTTAAATGATGTGACGTGTAACATGTAATCTTTCATTTCTTTAAAGGCGTGTAGCCTAGCCCATTTTAAGGACATATGCAAACTTATCAATTTATCATTTCCTACCGGGAACATGAACACTCGAGTCGTAGTTAACCTTGTCTTAAGTTTCATAATGTTTTGCTTACAACTCTTGAACCAACAAAATCTCATTTCTGTATTATTATTATTATTATTATTATTATTATTATTATTATTATTATTATTATTATTATTATTATTATTATTATTATTATTATTATTTTTAGCTAGGTCGTTGGCTTGCCCAAATTTTGAATATTCTTCTAATTATTTGTAATGGTCTGGATGGGGTATTCCAGTTTTAATTGTCTTGACCTTTATCGGGTTAACTTCAATATCCTTTATTAACAAGACATAATTACTTTGCATTATCTTGTACGATGTCCCGAAAAACATCACTTTCCTACGTGAAACTTATACTTGAGGATTTTGACATCCAACATTTTCCATGCATTATCTTAGTGTGCGAATGATTCCTTGCAATGTTTTTATTTCTTAAAAAAATGAGGGTATTATCAATAACTTGGGTACCAATTATTCATTTACTTACGAATCTATTGGTTTTCTAAAGGGCATCCAGTGACTCTATAATGTCCATATTTCTTTCTAGATATAGTCAAAGAAATAATCTTTTTTTTTCTCATCTTAAGTAGGCGATAATTAGAAGACTCTCTTCGACTTGTCAAATCTATTGCCTCCATTTTAAAAGAGAATATCTATTGTTGATGGTGATTTATGTTTGCCCTTCTTAATCCAATAAACATTTTAGTGCATTATCCTTCTTCCTCATGAAATAGGACTGACTTTTCTTTATAGATCTATTGAGTTATATTGAATCTAAATTCATTAACTCGATATTCTGAACCTCCGGTTCAATAATTGCTGTAGGTTACTTAGAGTCATGTTTTTGACATCATGATAAGCTTTTCTTTGCCTATTCTAGGCAATTTTTATTGATCTACAGAGTTTTAACCGAGTATGTTACCTTATCATATATTCATCTTTTAACATTACTTCTTTCTTTGAACTCATTGCCAAGTTTATAACTTTGCATTCTTCTTTTTATAAATCATTAACGGTCTAGAAGATTGTAGCGATGGGTTCGTTCGTATTAATTCTCTTACTTGGAGACTAACCTTATTTATACTCGTAGTTTGGATTATAATTTTTCGTCTTCATGACATCTAGTTGCACCATGTTATCCTAACACATTCATTATCTGAATTCTATTAAATTCATTTACCATCAACAATTAGGTATGCTTAAAATGCATATAAATTTATAATATGGTTCTAATTAATCCTTTTTTTTTAGTGTAATTAACCTTCACAAATCTCGAGATTTATCCCTGTTTCTAAACTCCAACTTTCTATTTCATTTTCCTGTTTTTATCTTTGAGTAAATAAGGACTCGGTGGAGGAGGACTTTGTCCTATATTTGTACTTAGGTCAATGTTCCTTAATTAATTATTTTTCCCTTTTTTCATTTTTTTAAACATTTTTGTTTTTAAAATTTAATTCTATGATCGGATTTTCTTTCACTTCAGTCTTTCAACTTATGATTTTCCCCCAAATTCCAATGAGATTTGTTAAATACTTAAGCACATGTTGACAACTCTTTATTAACTAGTGTCACATCTATCTCGTATCGTACTTAATTCAATACTTTCCACCTTTTTTTTTGTTCTCTATACTAGGTATAGAGTATAATATAATCGTCATCTAACGGTTCTCTTGTGTTTGATTGTCATTTTATTCTTTTATTACAGATTTTTAATCGTGGTCTTCTTTTCTCGCATGATAGCTCTTGGGGTATACTTCTAAAAAAACAAATCCTCTTAGATGAGTACTTTCACTTATAGTGAAGATTATGTGCTCGTATAAATTTTCACTAGAAATCAACCTAGTGGTTCTGTTATTATACTATACTGTTTCGTCTTCTTTAATACTCCAATTCTATAAGGTCAAATTTTCTTTTCTTTTAAGTTCATTCCCACTTCTTGGTAATCATTGAATTTCTTATTCGTTCAAGGTAGGTGGTCTTTTATTCATAACTTAAGTCTTGGTTAAGGAAAAATTCTCCATGTGTAATTATAAACTTCCGATAGAATGTGTACTTTCTAAGTTGGAAGATGTTAAAATATTATCCACACTTAGTAAACTTGGATGACAAGGTTATTCTTTAAGCAATTTGATAAATTCCAACACTGAGGTCTGGTCAAATTACTATGGTTACGATGTGATCCTCTCTATTATTTCGGGTGGGTGCACCTCCTCTGTTTTCAATGTCTAAAACTCTTGAATGGACATATTCTTTTGAGTAAGTGAATATTTGGGCTGTGTTTTCACTTTCACCTTTAGGCATCTACTGCCAGCTGATATTGCAGTTGTAGTCCTTAACTAATTTAAGTTATCTTTTTATTTGTCTCGATCTCCCGTTTATCTTAGTAAATATGGCTCGTTATATCATTAGGGAATGATTGATCCAATTCAAGTTCTAACCATCTTTTTGTACGTATTGTCCCTCGGATTACTCGTTCTAATATAAGTAGGTGATTTCTCCTTAACAGGATTTTCATTCTTATTACGATTCCAAAGGACTCGTTCTCCAGGGATAAGTCTATCTTTATTTATTATTATGTTGATCACTTAATGAAATAGGAAGGACATTTGTCTTACGTTTTACTTGATATTTTAGCATAAAAATGCCTCATCATCTGGTGTTTTGGCGTCTTAACTATCCGATCGTCTGAAAAGAACCAAAATACTTATTTGTATAAAACTATATAAGAGTACACGAATAATATTAGTTAAATTCATCAGAGTGATTTACATTATGCTCTCTTCTATTTTTCTATATTCTTTAAAAGCAACATAGACATTGTACAGGTCCTTTAATCCCTAAAGGTATAATAATCTCTAGTGTGTCTTTCTAGCTACGAGAAGACCACACTTGCTTATCCTGGTATCTAGGTGGAAACTTGAATCCACCTATTGTATTTATCTTTGCCTTAACGTTTGTGAGACAACTTATTATGGGTACTTTATTGCGTAGTTTCATAATTGTGTATCACTTAGTTGAGAAAACTCTAAAGTGGTTCACTTATTGATTATGAAGGTCGAGAATACCTTACTACAATAACTGACTAGTCGTAAGAGATTGTAATTCTATGACAATATTTGACTAAATGGGATAAGACAACTTATTTCCGAACCATTAATACGTCTTAAGGTCGGAAAATTCACTACGTCAATATACTGAGATTCTGATTATGTGGGTTGATCAGGCCCAACACAACATTTTCTCAGTCATACGGGAATTCAGTCCCGCTTGACGAACTCGCCATATGGGATTACAATCCCAATATGACAAATCCTATGTTTTTATAGAGTCTTGACAAAAATTAGTATTTACATATTACTTCATGTTTTCGAAAACTTAGAGTTCCAGTTAATCGTATCTCAACTTGGAATAACGTCTTTCTTTTCACTTCTATGTTCTTTCTCATCAAATAGGACAAGTGAAATCACTATAGCATCCGCTACTATTTTGACTAAAGACTCGAAAAAAAAAATTCATTTGGTCCTTCATTTATATAATTGTGTAACATCTTCACTTAAACACTTTTTATACACAACTCTTAACATAGAGACTTCTTTGACTTTCGACGAGAGAAACACTAGTAGAAGCTTACTAGCTATTTTCAACAAACAAAATTAAACGGTTCTCTATAAGGGAAAACAAAGTCACTTTGGAGTTCCGACGAAGATCAAACTCCAAATGAAGATGACTATGCTTATGTCACATGTATGTAAGCGACATTCATTTCCATTTGCATTTGCTTCTCTTATCTTCATTATTTCTCTTTCGATCTCTTCCATCTTTACCACTTTGAAATTAACGTTTCTTATAAGTCTAGGTTCTTACATAATCGTGAGAAGCCTTAGAAAATATTTCTAAATTCTCATGCCAACATGTTTCTTGAGAAAATGTATCATAACTCAAATAATTCCAAGGAAATAAATTCAAGCACCTCATGCTTAGAATAATATTTAAAATATGTTTTCAATGCATTTCAAGACTTTTGAAAAGAATGAGAACTTTTAAAATATTTCACTTTTTTTCTTTTCGGTTGAGCCGACGTAACGGGGTGTTGAGTTGGTAACTGGTTTCCCAAGTTTAGTGATTCAAACTAAACTTTACTTGAAAGAAGACTCAGGTTCAGAGAAACGAAACGCTCTGATACCACTCTGTCACAGCCCCAAATCCCGAAGGATGGCTAAGCTGGGGTGCGACTAAGGGTTGGAATTAAGAAGCGGGAAGAAAGGGGATAAATGAATAAATGAGGAATAGATCTTGATCAATCAAAGATATAAACTGAAAAGTACTTTGTTTATTTAAGAGAAAGACAATCTCGAAAGATTGTTAAGACATAGAAGCTTAGTACTATTTAGAGTTTCAAGTATAGAATACTTAAACCGAAAAGTGTTATAACATAAAGAGTGTCTGCAGCGGAAAAGACGTAGATTGACTTCACATATGAAGATGTGAAGTCGAGGCTCGACTAGCTTTATTCAACATTTTACAACCACTCAATTTCCGCCGTCACTCGTCACTCAACCTGCATATTTATAAACATATACAGGGCTAAGTACAAAGTACTTAGTGAACACATGCCTAAAACATATAATAGATTAAATGGAATTATCAGGCATCTCAACAGTAACACAACAGGGTTTTTCATTAAAGGCCCGTGCTTACTAAAACTTCTTTTCATAATCGCTTGCAAGCATTTTCTTACTTTAATTCAATATGACCAAATCTGAATAACGCCGGGGAAGAAGGCCTTCTTCCGCGGTCGCTCCTCACCATGGCTGGCTACCCCTCAACAGAGTACCACACACTTCGGCTACCGTGTACACTAATTCTGAAAGTACCCTCTTGGCTAACTCAGAATCCGATCGATTACTAGTTGGCGAACCAAATCAGATAGGCATAATAGAACTCACCAAACAAATTCTTTTATGCCAAGATAATCACTTTAAAACATGTTTTTTTAAAGCGATAAGAAAAACAGAGCAAAGCTCGAGTTATTCAGTAAATAGAATAGCCACATTTTATTTGTATAATAGAAAAGCCCACCTTATCGGAAAATACAGAACTTAGTAACGAGCTTCAGTCTTCCGTCCTTTCTTCTAGTTGTGACTTCCTCCTTTTATCGCAAACTAACAAAATTTAGTAAATCGATCGAGATGGAAAATGAAAACGAAAAACAGACTCGATATCGATTTAAATTTTAGGACTTGCACTTGATTAATCTCTAATTAAAAGAAAAGAGATTTGGGAAAAAAACGATTGAAAATCAACTCGGTTCTTACTCGACGGTTAGAACATTCTTAAGGGATAGTCGATAATTAAAAACGACTTAGATGTTTCCAAGAAATCAAGTTAAAACAATTTAACTTGAAGGAAAATAAGAGTTCGGAAAAACTGTGCAACTGCATCAGTTTCTAAGGCAGTTTCAGAACAGAGTGTTTGGAAACATGGGATGGGAAAGATACCATTAGAAAGCCATGGTTGTCTAGTTTCCAACCCAATTTACGGATCTGGATTTCGTCAAACGAACAGGAAGTTATGGCCTCCGGAGTAAAAGGTGGCAGAACTGCCAGAAATCCGGCGAACCCTAACCCACGATGCACGGTTTCCTAGGCTCGTTAATAGCCATCCAAGCCCTAATTTCTTACAAACTCTATCCATGCAATCATACCAACCTTAGTATGCAAATCCTAGGTTCTTAATTCACAAAACATCATGCTTCTCGATTCTCAAATTCGACATTTTCATACTTAGCATATTTTTGCAAAATCTAACAAAACATATAATCATATAATCTAACTTTTTATCCAATCATCTAATGACATGATCACCAACTAATCATTTGATCATCAACTAACAACATAATCAAATCCACAATCAAAGTTCTAAATAAAACACGTATACAACTTTTATCGAGAAATTGGCTATCTCCAATTTTGACTCTTTTTATTAATTCTAATAAAATCACAATAAGCATTCACCTACATGCTTATTAACAATACATGAACAACGTTATCAAAAGATAACATATAAAGCTTCGTTTTCTCTATTCTTTGTCCAAGTACTTACTTACTTTCTTTCAAATTTCAATTTCTAACCAATCAAATTATTCTCCAATAATTTCTATCTTCACCACACATTAATAGGATCACATTAACATGCTTAACTCACCAAATCAAACACTTAATCTATTTCTCAATAATTTCGATCCTTAATATACTTTTAAACAAAGTTGGTCCGTTAATTCTCAAACAAATACACAACGAGCTCTTAGCATAGATAACTACTAATATTCAATTACATTTCTCTTACAAAAACTTAGTCGATAATTTTGCTCGATTTTCCGTCTCTTATCAAACGAGAAATATTCTTAGAAAATTCTTAAACTTATACATTATGATCATCAAGCTACTAGATTAACTAATTTGTAATCCGTACGATCATATCTTAAACAACTTTTAATATATTCTCGATTTTTCGTCTCCAACGAAAAATAAAACATTCTTAGAAAATTCTAATTAATTTACTCAATAATCATCATGCTTACTAGTGATCAATTATGCAAACACAACTTCCAAACTATTTTTATTCCTTCTATTTTTATCAAATGTTCGTCTCCAACGGTTTATATTTTATTTTTAGAAAAATCTAAATTAAATATATGTTCAACTACATGCTTCCTAATGCTCATATCCATGATCACTTTCCTCATATTATCATCATTCTTCAATCTACATCACATTCTTCATCTCATTCAATAAATAAAATATTTTTAGAAAAATCCCAAATAATTATCACATGCTTATATCATCACATAGAAGATTAATCTATAAACAATTTATAAAGAATCAAAGCTAAAATCAAAAGCCTAATATTCTAGGATTTTCGGCCCTTTTTATTTTTTTGAATAAAACTTGGTTTCAAACTTGATTCCTTTATTAAAAACATTACCAAGCATCATATAAACATTAATCAAAAGCTAAAACAACAATCCAACCATCCTTCAAAAATTTCGAAAATTTGAAGATGGAAAGAATGAAATTTTGTTTGGTTGGGAATGAAGAAGAAGCTCATATCTTGTCAAACTCGAACTCGGATCGAAAATCGGATGGATAACGAAAGAGAAATCGAGACTTGAAGCTTGAAGAATTGCACCAACAATGGTGTTCTTGAGAGGGAGAGAGAGACAACAGTAAGGGGAGGGAGTAATGAAGGAGAGAGAGTGAGGTAGTTAATGGTGAGAGTGGGGAAGCTTGAGTAGTGACCAAGTTATATTAATAGATATTTGGCTTATACCGGAAATTAAGACGAGAAATGGAATTTCTTCGACGACAACATTTTTTTTGACGAGAATGGTCGAGACCATTGAATCCGAAATATTTTAATCAGTCAGGAATGCGGTTCATTTTTCGAAAAATGAGAAAAAGTTGGGACATGACGAGTCGATAAAAATATCCGGAAAATGTCAAAAACTGACTTTTTGGAAAAAGATTCGTACGAGAAATAAGTGAATGGAAAAGCAGACGCTGCTTTAATCCGAGGTCTCGAACGAAAACTCAAATGGGTATCGAAACCCTAATCCGGTTATCGGTTAGTCGACTTCTGCAATTTATTTTCTGAAACGGACTGCGCTATAAATTTTATATTTATTTTTAATAACTTAGGAATGCAAAACTCATACTTAATTAACAAAATTTTAATTATGACGAGATTAGAAATACCGGGGTATTACAAGCTAACAGTATGTCATAATATCCATCCTAAAATGAAATCTACTAAAAACTTTAAACTTATGCTAACTTCCAGCTACAACTTCCAGTCGTCAATAATCAATTGGAGTTACCTGCATATATAGTAATATGCTTTAAGAATCACACTAAATAGTTTTAAATAATAATAATATATTACCAAAATATTTTTAATTAATAGAACATACCATTGAGTTTGGCCAAGCAATTATTTCACCAAGTGTTTGGGAAAGCTTTTGGAAATTATCGTAAGGCTTAACCAATTGTTCCTCTGGTTCAATTATCACCTTCACATTTACTGCACACCAGTCATGTCCAATCTTTTGTCCCCCAACTTTTGTACTCAGATCGGTGCTAAGAACACATTCTTTAGCAACGATTTTATCTGAAGACAAACTTTCTAGAGAAACATATGTTCAAGCCTTAAAATGGAACAAAAAACAAGAAGGAAAAAAATCAGCAAGATATATGTAGTAGAAATAGTAATATAAATATGTAATATCTTTTTTATAGTTTCTAAAAAGAAGGTAACTATACTTGAAGAGGTAGAGTCGCCGTAGTATGCGGCAGAAGAGAATCAGAAGTCGACATAGTTTGCCTAGCGTCTACTTGTGAAGTAGAGGATTTTTGTTGTGTGAATAGCTTAGCCTCTAGTTCTGCAATTTTTGCTTGATACTCCATTAGCAAACGATTTGATGTAATTCTAGAGGTTTCACTCCATACATCTGAAAAGCAAATTACTTGTCCAAACATCCTAACATGATCGGGCTTGTCCTTGCCCATGATTTGGGCAAAAATATCATTTGGAGCAATTACATCTTTAGAACTTTCAGGTAGTTGATTGCTACGTCATCTCGGCCTGTTAAAGTTACAAGGACATTAATGTGGACAATAGGAATTCAAAAGTAAAAATAATTTGCATAATGCATTAAAGATGTCGTAGCCTAGCCCCGAGATTAGATGACAAAGCCGGTAGGTCCCACGATTTACACAATTTAGGATTAACAAAAGGATTAAGATAGAGACCCGGCTATCATTCGATAACAACAAAGGACAAATTATATTCAACAATTCATCAAACTTTGGACAATTAGGATATGCATGACCCGAGTATTATGAGACGATCAACTGAATTCAACAACAACATGCATATCAACAAATTAGAATTTCCAATCAACTTTGAAATCAATAGACTTGATCAACCAAATTATTGACAATAAACAAGAAAACAACAAGCTGATTTCAGGATCAAGAAAACACGATAAGAAAAATGGTTTCAAGATCATTGGAATTTCCAAAACAACAAGCAACTAATATACATATATTTAGATAGACTGGAATCAAAAGAAGTTAATGAACATAGTTCGATCAAGAGTTCAGAATTCAACGACTTCAACATAGTTCGACTTAAGAATGCTAACATCATCAAAATTATACAACATCAAACTTCATAATCTTGCAGCGGAAAAAAAACGAGAGAATATATGTATGAAGACATATATTCTAGATCTAAGTTCATCAAAACGATTTTTATCAACAACAACAAAAACAACAACAACGATAACCAGCCCAGCACACGTCATCTTCATCCTTGCTAACCTGCACATTTTAGAAATAACATGCAGGGCTGAGTGCTTCGTACTCAGTGAACACATGCCAAAAATATTTGAAAATTTGCTGAATACACCTATATTTTGATCTTGCTAGAAAACATAACACAAGTATTTTTCTGAAAACAAACTTGTGTAATGTTAAAACATTTTCTTTTCTTTAAAACATTTGTCTGCAGACATATTAAACAGTATGAACCATATCTACAATAAATAGTAGTGATGAGAAAGTGGCCTCTTTCTCAATCACCTGTAACCGGCCCATCAAAGTAAGGCTCACGATTATTTGTAACCGGCCAATCAAAGAAAGGCTCACGATTACTTATAACCGGCCCATCAAAGAAAGGATCACGATTACTAATGTGTACACAAATCCCATCTTGCGCGGAACCAAATTCGTCCTTCTTAAGTAGATGGTAACATACTAAAACTTTTAAAATATTTTGGCAAGTATCAAAGCTTTTAAAAACATATAATATCATGCTTGTCACATCATTTAGTTAAGAAAGCCCACCTGGTAAACTTAAACTTTAACTCTTAACTTTAACGCTCGATAAACTTCTGCTTCACGTTTCCACTTCCACTCGCTCCTTTAATCGAAATGGAAAAATTACTACTTCAGAACAAGAAAACTACTATCGAAGAAACGACTTCGATATTCTTAACTTCTAATTCGCTTCGAATTTCTACGACGAAACTCGAGAAACACTAACTCAACTTTCTTAAATTCTCTTAATCTAACTTAATCCATCATTAAACATCAAACATTCTCAATTTAACACTTAACATAAACATGCATCTCATACTATTCACAAAAATCGACTTAGTCGATTTTAACCCATCTAACGGGTCCAGAAAATTATCAAATTAAATCCATACACATATTTCAACATAACAGCACATTTACTTCACACATTTGACTCGATTAATGTAGTATCCCGTCTTTCTTAAGTAATTAAAATAATTAATATAATAAGAAAGACAAGAATTTTAGTAAAATAAAAATTTTCTTTCCGAAAATTTACCCGGCAGATATATTCTACCGGAAAAATGAGTTTTAATTAATTGTTATCGTCTTTTTTGGATAATCCGAAACGAAGAAGTTTTTACATTTATCAATAGATGATAAATGTTTAGTCATTAATTGACTAAAAGAAGAATTTAATTACGTGAAATTTTACGTAATTTATCGCTTAAAAATTTAATTACATTTATCGCTTGAAAATGCTTCGAATCTCCGATTCTTTCTGTGAAATTTTTATCTAAGATTCGTGAAACCTTAATCTTAATTACTGTGTTGAGAAATTAAGAGTTTATCGGAGGGTTCGTCGTTGTTAATTAATTGAGTCGAGGAAGTGATTAAACAAATAACAAAACTTAACAATTAAGTTAAATTAAAATAATAACTCTAGTCTACCCTAACCTATGTGTGTAACATGCATATAGTCTACTCTTACTCTCCCTCACTCACCACACGCACACACACAACAACTAGCAGCCATCTCTCTCTCTTAATCTCTTCTCCCTCTCGATCTCTTCTCTCTCAATACATACACTCACACACACTTAAGAACACCATCTTTGATCTTCAAGCTCAAGGTTACAAGTTCTAGCAATCCTCTCAAGTAGTCAAGTAAGCTTAGAATTCTTCTCTTCCAAGCTCTTGATCCATGTCTATGGTGGAAGAATTATATATATATGTGTCGAAAATTGGGAGAATTTGTAGAAATGATTAGTTAATCTTCATGTCTTAATATTATGCTTATATAGTGATTATATGATCATTGGTATGATTAAATAAAGCATGAAGAACCCTAACCCTAGTTCTATCATTTTCGAAATTTATGAAGAAAATGTTAAGTTTTGATTCATGCATTGTTTGATGTATTGATCTTCATGAATTGTGCTTATAATAAGCTTAAAAGATCAAATATGTAATTAGATTTAAATAAGAGAAACCCTAGATCATGATTCAGAAATTTTCGAAAATGAGAAGAAAATGGGAAATATTGAATGCATGAATTATATGATTAATTTGATGTTAATTATGAGCTTAGTTAAGAATTCTAAGAATATTTCATGTTTGAATTAATCATGAATTCTAAATTTTTCCATTTCTTATAGGAATAACCGAAAATATAAAGATGGAAATTAGGGTTGTGATGGTGATGTTATATGATATAGTTAATAGATAATGTGATGATGTATGAGATTAATGAATTAAATTAGATCAATATATAATCAAATGTAAGTATGATTAACCCTAGAAACCCTAGAAAAATCGAATTAGGGTTCCTAAATTAGGGTTGGAAGATAAATACTTAATTGAATGAAATTAAATGAAGAAATGAGCTTAAGATGATAATTAAGTATATTAGAAATTAAAAAGAAGAGAAAATAATTAAAGAAATATTAATTTTAATATAACTGAAAATTTAAAATAAATAAAATATTAATAAAATTTTAATTAAGAAATTAATTGCATTTATAAACTTCTTAATAAAAATTTAGTGTTACATGATTTTCTGGAAATTTAATTCAGAATATTAAAGATTTTCTATTTTTGGATGATTTTCCCGATTTGGGAGTTATATGTTTAATTGAGTTAATGTGTGTATTTAAAGTATAATTATATCTGATATGATGAAATAAGTACGTGGAATAAATTTGAGAATTTTCTGAATCCATTAGACGGATTAAAATCGATTTAGTCGGTTATGATGAATAGTAATTTATAAATATTAATGTTGTATGAGATTTGATTGGTGTTGATGCTTAATGAGGAATTTAGATAGATTAAGATAGATTAAGATAGATTAAGAACGTTTGAAAAGTAAGATAGGAATTCTCGAATTTCGTCGAGTTACGGAGTAGAAATTCGAATAGAATTTCGTTCAGATTATCGAAGTCGTTAGTCGATAGAAGCTCTCATTCTAAAATCATTATTCTGTTTCGATTAAAGGAGCAAGCGGAAGCGGGAGCAGAAACGTGAAGTAAAAGGATTACAAGCGCTAGAGTTTAAAGTAAAGCTTAAGTATATCAGGTGGGCTTTCTAAACTAAAATATGTGAAAAACATGATATCGTATGTTTTACAAAGCTTTGATACTTGCCAAATGATTTTAAAAAAATGTTTAAGTATGTTACCATCTACTTTAGAAAGACAAATTCGGTTCCACGCAAAGTGGAATCTGTGTACACATTGGTAATCGTGTGCATTTCTTTGATAGACCGGTTATACGTAACCGTGAGTCTTTCGTTGATAGGCCGATTACAAGTGATTGAGAAAGAGACCTCTTTCTCATCACCATTATTTATTGTAGATATGGTTCATACTATTATAATTGTCTGCAGACAAATGAGTTTTGAAAAGAAAGTATTTTTATCATTTTACGAGTTGTTTTTCAGAAAATCCTCGTATTATGTTACTGGCAAGTTTTCATATATAGCTGTATTCAGCAAAGTTTTCAAATGTTTTCGGTATGTGTTCACTGAGTACGTAGTACTCAGCCCTGTATGTTATTTCTAAAACGTGCAGGTTAGCAGGGATGTAGATGACGAGAGCTGGATGGACGTCGGTTGTTGTTAATATTTTGATAAATAAAGAGCCTAGATTATATGTCTTCATACATATAATCTCTCGTATTCCGCTGCCATGTTAAGATGTTTTATTATACTATAATGGTGTTTTAAATTCTGAATTCTAGAATTAAACTATGATGAAGTCGTTTAAACCCTAGAGTCGAACTATGTTTTGATAGTCGAACTCTTTTTGTCAAAGTTTGCTTGAAACCTAGTCTTGATATGTATAAAGGTTAATCATCTGTTCCATGAAGCTTTGTCGAACTTGAAACAATTTTTCCTTGTCATGCTTTCTTGATCCTCAAGTCAACTCGTCATCTTCTTAATCAATGTTGATTATTTGGTTGATCAGGTCTATTTATTTCCAACATGTTAACTTCTTGGTCACTATTGATTATTTGGTTGATCAGGTCTTTTAATTTCGAGTGATTTGAGTTATGTTATTCGATATGTATGTCGTTATTGAAATCTATTGATCGTCTCGTTAATCTTGAGTTATGCATCTCGTGATTATTCAGAATTTTTGAACTTTATTGATTATGAATGCCCTTTGTTATTCCAACGATAGCCGGGTCGCTATCTTTATTCTTTTGTTAATCATAAATTGTGTAAGTCGTGGGACCTACCGGCCTTGACATCTAATATCGAGGTTCGGGCTGCGACAGAGTGGTATCAGAGCAATGTTTTCTGCTCTGATTATAATCATTCAAGTCTAGTTGAAACCCTAGATTTGATTAGAGCAATATATTTTTTGCTCTAAAAGTGTTATTTTGAAAGTCTAGTCTGGTTTGAATTCCTAGACTAGTCAAGTTTTTAACAACAACTGAAGTCCAGCACCTCTCATCTCATCCAGCTATCCAGGTACAAATATTTGTTATGTATATATATATATATTTGTTGTGTTTGAATCTCTAATGCGATTGGTTGTTGGTGATCGATCATAAGCGAGATGATGGATCAGTTGTGCAAGCAAGTTGAGTATTTATCTGTGGAATGTAACATGAGCCCGGAACACCCTTTTGGAAGCGATATTGAGTATGTTGAGACAGCGGAATCTTAAAACTATTCGTAATTTCGAGTTAGCTAATTATGTAAATTTTCTTTTATAGGATGTCCAACTCTAGAAGCGTAGCAGCGATGATTGAATTTCATCACATACACATGAGCTACACAGAAACTCTAGCAGAGTTCTTAGCTCGGTTTCATAGGGTATGGATGGACATCCATGAATCAAATATATCGGGAATTATTGGTATAGTTAGGCTAGTTCCTTTGCTTCCTGAGGATTGGCAGGGATGGGCGGCGTCAATTGCCCCAAGGTACGTCACTCCTCAATACTGGGATGGTGTTTTGTTCGGAGATTGTAGAGCGTTCATTTCTGCAATCAGTACTCAATATATGTGTGTTTCGTACCCACCTCCTGGACCATATCAGCCGTTGATTTCTGTTGGTGAGTTTGGTTTACAACATCTCATGCCCCAAGATTACCCTATCTTTGATCAGAATCCTCCAGAAAATCCCGAACCTATTGCTTCTCCCATCCATGAAAATAATGGATTTGATGTTAACTCCTTTCTTGCTGAGCCATTAGTAAATGGCTATGTTGCATCTCCCTCTCGTTCTGAAACTTTGATCTTCACTCCTGAGCCTTCCGTTCAGCCTAACGGAGTAGCCTCAGCTTCTTTTGTTGAGAAAGTTCCAAATGATCCTTCCGTTGAAACATTGCAAGCTTTGAATTCTTCAGAGCTTGATGCCATAGTTGGAACACAGCCTATTCTATTTGACCCTAACGTGGCTAGCACTTCTGGACCACGTCACTATGATAGTGACGAGGAAAACGTTGATCCAGAGGTTGGACCAACCGAAGGATATTTCCATCTCCGTCGAATACCGTTTACCCATTTAAGTTTTCAGCCTAGCTTTAGGCCTTCGCCAGGAGAGGATATTACTCATGCCCCTCGTGTGACTTTGGACGGAGTGGAGAGAGCAGAGGAGAGTACGGAAACGGAAGAAGAAGATCCAAGTGAGGAAGATCCGAGAGATGACGAAGAAGAGGAAGAGGAAGAGGATCCGTCGGAGGACGAGCAATGAAGAAAAAGAAGGGTGGTTGAAAGAAGTTTGATAAGAATTAACGAAAAAGAAGATAATGTAAATATAATGTAATAGAATAGATAATCAAACAACTTGTACGGTTATCGGTTATTGTAAATAAGCTCTCGTACATAGAAGCATAATATGATAGTATAACGAATCGGAGGCGACGTAGAATTCCACTCCGATAAAATATTTTGCGTGATGTTAGAAAAATCAAGACTAATGTAGGGAATTTTTGATGTAAATAATTCCCTAACTTTTGTAAAAGTCCTGGAAGAGGCAAATTTTCCCGTTAAGTGAACAACTACGGCCAAGGAAGTCGTTTTAATAATTTTTCGAGATACAATAAATTTCCGTTGTTTAATTTTAGTTTAATGATCTTAAGAAGAAAGGAAGAAGCGAGAAAGGTGAAGTCAAGAAAACGTTATACTAACTAAAATGAAGCGTTATCGAAGAAATAAAACGTCGGAAAATGAGTATAGTGGAAGAAAAAAAACTCATCAAACGCATGAAAAATGGAAGAAAACACATTCAGAAAAAGTTCCAACGCTCGTTGGAAGGAAAACCCCGAAAATGATTTCAGCGCTCGCCGGAATTTCCAGCGATCGCTTGAATTCCAGCGCCGGCTGGAATCCAGCAACCGCTGGAATGGTGAACTCAACGCTGGCGGCAGCTCAACGCCCGCTGAGAAGGGAAGGGCCAAACTGGGGATTGAAGACAGCAGCGGCTACACGATTTCAGCGCCAGCAGCAACTCAACGCTCGCCGGAAGTCCAACGCTCGCTGCAACTCGCCGCTCGTTGGAGCAGAAAAGCCGAAGGTGATTCCAGCGCTCGCTGGAATCCCAGCGGTCGCCGGAAGCCAGCGGCGGCTGGAAACCAGCGGTCGCTGGAGAGCAGAACAGCAGCGGCAGATGGCGGCAGCTTGGTGGCGCGATTCCGGCAGAAGACAGCGGCGGTGGAGGATGTTTCAAGCAACATTCAGTCGAAATTTTTTTTTACGCCACCGTGTGATGGCTGTGAGATGGAAAACGACAGTAGTTAAGGCCGGAGGAAACGAGTCGAATACCTCGTTGTAATTCGTTACGTTTTTCATTTATTCCATTATTCATTTTCTTCTTTCGCTAGTCTCATATTAGTAGAAGAGTTTTAAATCAAATTTAGATAATAAATAAGAAGTTAGTAAGTAGAAGAAAGTCGAATCAAAATTCGAATAAAGGAATTTTCTTTTTCCTCATACGACTTTGAGACGTTGAATGACGAAGATGGCGTGCGGGATGGTTCGATCCATTGCCAAATGACTTTATTTATTTTATAGTTCGTTCTGTTCTTCGATAATTCGTTAGCTCCGTGTTTCGTTCGCCGTTCGTTATTTTACCATCGTTAGTTTAATTCTTAGTTATTTAATTTATGTTTTTCTAATTCATTAGCTATACATTTTTATGATTTGAGAAAAAGTTGAGATGAAGTAAATCACCTCAAAATCAATTAAGATGAAGTTTATGTATCAAGATGATATTATTCATTCTTGATTTATAAAGAATGTACGAATTAATTAAATTTAGCAGAATAATATAATAAATAATTATTACTTAATTTTTATATATTAAAGTAAAAATCGATAATAAAAAAAATGAATCGTTTGATTCATTGGTAATGATGAGTGTGAATTATTTAATTCACTAAGTTTATGATGAAGTTAATATATGATATTATTCCTTTTATGATGAGAGTGTGAAAACTAAATTTAGCAAGGATAATTATGAAAAATAATTGTTCTTGAATTATTTTATGATTAAAGATTATAGAAATTTGATATGAGTGAATCGTTTATTCATTATTTATGACAAGAATGAATTGTTTAATTTCTTCATGATGATGAGAAATTAAAACGTTGATTTACAATGTATGCTAATATGAGTAAATCTTGGATTTACTACATTCTATGAGTATGATATATGTGATTGAAATTTTTGATAAAAATGAATCGTGTAATTCATTAGAAGTATGATGAGCATACTATGCATTGATGAGGTGGTTAAGGAAAAATTTTCTAAGTTCTAAAACCTAAGAAAATTTATTTCCTTTAAAATAAATTTAAAGAAAGAAGAATCCTTTTTATTAGAGAATAAATTTTCGTTAGAAGAAAGAATAATTTGAATGAAAATCCTGGTTAATCAGAAAATGCCGCCAAGAGGTAGACCAAGAGGTAGAGGTCGTGGAAGAATTGAGGACAATGAACCAGAAAGAGCACCTACCCCACCTCCTCCTCAGCTCGACAGGAGAATTGAAGAATTAGTTTTGCGGCAAAATCCCCCAACTCTCGATGGCAAAGGAAATCCTTCGGAAGCCGAAGAATGGATTCGTTCGTTAGAAAGAATTTTCCGTTTCCTTCGTTGTACGGATCAAGAACGTCTTACATGCATGTCGTACCAGCTTAAAGGTTCTGCGGATTACTGGTGGGAAGCTCGTCAAAGGGCATACACTCCTGAGCAATTGGAAAATCTAACATGGGAACAATTCAAGGATGCATTGTTCGAAAAATTCATTCCTCGAAGTTATCGAAAGCAGAAGGAGAATGAGTTTACTAATCTCAAGCAAGGAAAGAAGTCGGTATCTGAGTATGATAGAGAATTTTGCGATCTATCACGTTTTGCTCAAGACAAGGTGGACACAAACGAGAAAATGGCTGAACTTTTCCGAACAGGTCTTCGACAAGAAATAAGAATCGTTCTGGCCAGTCAAAGTGCATTGTCATATGCCGAAACTTTAAATAGTGCTCTGGATATGGAATTGGCTACGCAGCCAGATAAGTCTTCTCAGACTTCTGTAACCACGCAAGTTCAAGCTCCAGCGACAGTGGCAAATCCACAGTCGTCCAATCAAAGTCAGAAACGAAAATGGAATTTCGGAAGTCAATCTAATAACAAGCCCTGGCAAGGACAGCAAGGACAACAACATCAGCAACAGCAGCAATTTAATCAAGAAAGATTCAAGCAACCTTTCGTCAATCAAGGCAGTTCGTCTCAAACTTATCAAGGAATGTCTCCATGTTCCAAGTGTGGCAAGATGCATCAAGGGATATGCAAGGCTGGAAGTAATAGCTGCTATACTTGTGGTCAAGTTGGTCATTATTCGTATCAGTGCCCAACTAAACTACAAGGAGCAGGAGGAAGTAGACCAACTCAGAACCCGCCTCAGAGATTGAAGGCAATAGAAGTTGTTCCTCAGCAACGGCAGCAGCAACGAAATCGCCAAGGGCAGCGATTCCAACCAAAGCAAAAGCAACCCCAGCAACTGAGAATGGAACCCCAGCAGCAATATCAAAGGGTTTTTGCTCTTGATCAGAAGCCGTTCGACAAAGATCAAAGAAATTTGACAGGTATGGGTCAATTAAATGGCGTACCTGTTATAATTTTATTTGATACTGGTGCATCGCATTCATTTATATCAGATGCATGCGTAGATAATCTTGGTCTTAAAGTAGAACGTGCTAGTCAAGACTTGAGAGTAACTACACCGTTAGGTAAATCTACCTCAGTTACTCGCATCTGTCCTAATATAAAGTTTGAATTAGGATCTCTCAAGATGTTAGCGAAAACCCTAAATTTAATTAAAATGTGGGATGTAGATATTATTTTGGGAATGGATTGGTTGACCGAGAATTTTGCAAACATACAATTCAAGCAAAGACAGATTTCATTTCATATACCTGGTCAGGAACCAACTCTATTTTTCGGAATAGAAAGAAGTTGTAAGAAATTGCCGATTATCTCGGCAGTTCAAGCAAAGAGATTGTTGAGAAGAAAAGATATGAAAGCATATCTCATCTATCTTAACAAAGATGAAAATAAGGATAAAAGCATTGAAGATGTAGCCGTGGTCAGAGAATTTCAAGATGTATTTCCAGAAATTTTGT
This sequence comes from Agastache rugosa, assembly GCA_031470985.1. Classification (NCBI taxonomy): domain Eukaryota; kingdom Viridiplantae; phylum Streptophyta; class Magnoliopsida; order Lamiales; family Lamiaceae; genus Agastache; species Agastache rugosa. The sequence continues at coordinate 15,474,451 of CM062607.1, forward strand.
CAGGATTGCCACCAGATAGGCAAGTGGAGTTCACAATAGATCTTGAACCAGGATCAGCTCCTGTTTCCAAGGCACCATACAGAATGGCTCCAAAGGAGTTGCAAGAATTGAAAATTCAACTGCAAGAGTTACTTGACCTAGGTTTCATTAGACCTAGTGTTTCTCCGTGGGGAGCACCAATTCTGTTTGTCAAAAAGAAGGATGGTAGTTTGAGGATGTGTATCGACTACAGAGAATTAAACAAATTGACCTTGAAGAATAGACATCCTTTGCCGAGAATAGATGATCTCTTTGATCAGCTCAGAGGAGCGAGTGTATTCTCGAAGATCGATCTAAAATCTGGTTATCACCAATTGAAGGTTAAGCAAGAAAATATTTCCAAGACAGCTTTCAGAACAAGATATGGCCACTACGAGTTTGTAGTAATGCCATTTGGTGTGACAAATGCTCCAGCAGTATTTATGGATCTTATGAATCGAGTATTCCATGAATTCTTGGACAAATTTGTCGTAGTTTTCATTGATGATATTCTCGTGTATTCAAAGAATGAATTAGAACACGAGGAACATCTTCGAATTATTTTGGAAAGGTTGAGAACCGAAAGATTGTATGCCAAATTTAGTAAATGTGAATTTTGGCTAAGAGAAATACATTTCCTCGGACATGTTGTATCTTCTGAAGGAATCAAAATTGATCCTTCAAAAGTACAAGCAGTTCAGGAATGGAAAGTTCCAACCACACCACATGAAATTAGGAGTTTCTTAGGTCTAGCAGGCTATTATCGGAGATTTATCGAAGGATTCTCCAAGATAGCTAAGCCAATGACCCATCTCCTAAAGAAAGAATCAAAGTTCAAGTGGTCAGAAGAATGTGAGGAAAGTTTCCAAGAACTTAAAAAGAGATTGACCACTGCCCCAGTGCTATCAGTTCCAGATTCGGATAAAGACTATGCTGTCTATACAGATGCATCAAAGAACGGATTAGGCTGTGTCCTGATGCAAGAAGGAAGAGTTATTGCATATGCTTCTAGACAGCTTAGACCTCATGAAGTAAACTATCCAACTCATGATTTGGAACTAGCAGCAGTAGTACATGCTCTAAAGATTTGGAGACATCATCTTTATGGAACAAAATGTGAAATCTTCACAGATCACAAGAGTCTCAAATATTTCTTTGAACAGAAAGAATTAAATATGAGACAAAGAAGATGGCTCGAGTTACTTAAAGACTACGATTGTAAAATTTCCTATCATCCAGGAAAAGCAAATGTAGTTGCTGACGCGTTGAGCAGAAAAGGGAAATCGGAATTAGGATTTCTTCTAACTCAAGAGAAAAAACTCATTAAGAGTTTCGGAGAACTGAGGTTAGAAGTAATTCTACCTCCGCAATCTGTTGAGCAAATGATTGCAGCCATGGAAATAATTCCAGACCTAAGATCAAGAATTTCCGATGCTCAGAGGAAAGATGAGAAATTGGAAAAATTACGAATGAAAATTCGTCAAGAGAAGGATGAGAATTTTAAGGAGGCAAGAGATAATATTCTCCTTTTTAGAGGAAGAATTTGTGTGCCGAATGAAGAAGAATTAAGAAATGAGATCATGAGCGAAGCTCATGAAACTCCTTATTCAGCTCACCCTGGAGGTACCAAAATGTATCAAGATTTGAAACAAACATTTTGGTGGGAAGGAATGAAAAGAGACATAGCTTCTTTTGTGGAAAGATGTTTAGTCTGTCAACAAGTAAAGGCATTGCATCAGAGACCATATAGGAAACTACAACCCTTAGATATTCCATAGTGGAAATGGGATAAAATTACCATGGATTTTGTAACCGGGTTACCTAGATCCAAACGAGGGAATACAGCAATATGGGTAATAGTGGATAGATTGACAAAATCTGCACACTTTATACCTATTCCCATAACTTATGGCGCTGATAAATTAGCTCAGCTATACGTGCGAGAAATTGTATGATTGCACGGAGTACCTAAGTCGATCACTTCGGATCGAGACTCAAAATTTACTTCTCATTTTTGGAGAAGTATGCAAGAAGAATTAGGTACCAAATTGAATTTTAGTACGGCTTTTCATCCTCAGACGGATGGTCAATCAGAAAGAACCATTCAAATCTTAGTGGATATGTTGAGAACTGTTGTTTTAGATCGAGGAAGTCAATGAGAGCAAATTTTACCTCTTGTTGAATTTGCCTACAACAATATTTATCAAATGACGATTGGCATGGCGCCCTACGAAGCCCTTTATGAAAAGAAGTGTAGATCTCCGCTTCATTGGGATGATGTGGGCAAAAGAAAAATATTAGGGCCCGATTCAGTGGAAGAGATGATAGAGATTGTGCGTCAAATCAAACAAAGAATTAAAGAAGCACAAGACCGTCAGAAGTCTTATGCTGACGTCAGAAGATCAGAATTAGAATTCAATGTGGGTGATAAAGTTTTCTTGAAAGTTTTGCCTTCAAGAGGAATTCATCGATTTGGTGTTAAAGGGAAGTTTAAGCCTCGCTACATAGGACCATATGAAATTCTAGAAAGAATAGGTCAAGTAGCTTATAAGTTAGCTTTACCGCCAAGTTTTGGAAGTTCACATAACGTGTTTCGTGTATCTCAGTTACGGAAATATATGTTTGATCCTAAGCACGTTATTCATCAAGAAGAAGTAGTCCTTGAGCCAGATCTCAGTTATGTAGAGAAACCTGAAGCGATTTTGGATCGAAAGATCCAACAACTTAGGAATAAGTCGATCGCGTTGGTAAAGATCAAATGGAGGCATCATGGACTAGAAGAAGCAACATGGGAGTTAGAAAGCAGGATGAAAGAAAAGTATCCCGAACTCTTCCAAGAGGTAAGCAAATTTCGGGACGAAATTTATTTTTAGGGGGAGAGAATGTAGTATCCCGTCTTTCTTAAGTAATTAAAATAATTAATCTAATAAGAAAGACAAGAATTTTAGTAAAATAAAAATTTTCTTTCTGAAATTTTACCCGGCAGATATATTCTACCGGAAAAATGAGTTTTAATTAATTGTTATCGTCTCGGATAATCCGAAATGAAGAAGTTTTTACATTTATCAATAGATGATAAATGTTTACTCATTAATTGACTAAAAGAAGAATTTAATTACGTGAAATTTTACGTAATTTATCGCTTAAAAATTTAATTACATTTATCGCTTGAAAATGCTTCGAATCTCCGATTCTTTCTGTGAAATTTTTATCTAAGATTCGTGAAACCTTAATCTTAATTACTGTGTTGAGAAATTAAGAGTTTATCGGAGGGTTCGTCGTTGTTAATTAATTAAGTCGAGGAAGTGATTAAACAAATAACAAAACTTAACAATTAAGTTAAATTAAAATAATAACTCTAGTCTACCCTAACCTATGTGTGTAACATGCATATAGTCTACTCTCACTCTCCCTCACTCACCACACGCACACACACAACAACTAGCAGCCATCTCTCTCTCTTAATCTCTTCTCCCTCTCGATCTCTTCTCTCTCAATACATACACTCACACACACTTAAGAACACCATCTTTGATCTTCAAGCTCAAGGTTACAAGTTCTAGCAATCCTCTCAAGTAGTCAAGTAAGCTTAGAATTCTTCTCTTCCAAGCTCTTGATCCATGTCTATGGTGGAATAATTATATATATATGTGTCGAAAATTGGGAGAATTTGTAGAAATGATTAGTTAATCTTCATGTCTTAATATTATGCTTATATAGTGATTATATGATCATTGGTATGATTAAATAAAGCATGAAGAACCCTAACCCTAGTTCTATCATTTTCAAAATTTATGAAGAAAATGTTAAGTTTTGATTCATGCATTGTTTGATGTATTGATCTTCATGAATTGTGCTTATAATAAGCTTAAAAGATCAAATATGTAATTAGATTTAAATAAGGGAAACCCTAGATCATGATTCAGAAATTTTCGAAAATGAGAAGAAAATGGGAAATAATGAATGCATGAATTATATGATTAATTTGATGTTAATTATGAGCTTAGTTAAGAATTCTAAGAATATTTCATGTTTGAATTAATCATGAATTCTAAATTTTTCCATTTCTTATAGGAATAACCGAAAATATAAAGATGGAAATTAGGGTTGTGATGGTGATGTTATATGATATAGTTAATAGATAATGTGATGATGTATGAGATTAATGAATTAAATTAGATCAATATATAATCAAATGTAAGTATGATTAACCCTAGAAACCCTAGAAAAATCGAATTAGGGTTCCTAAATTAGGGTTGGAAGATAAATACTTAATTGAATGAAATTAAATGAAGAAATGAGCTTAAGATGATAATTAAGTATATTAGAAATTAAAAAGAAGAGAAAATAATTAAAGAAATATAATTTTAATATAACTGAAAATTTAAAATAAAATAAATAAAATATTAATAAAATTTTAATTAAGAAATTAATTGCATTTATAAACTTCTTAATAAAAATTTAGTGTTACATGATTTTCTGGAAATTTAATTCAGAATATTAAAGATTTTCTATTTTTGGATGATTTTCCCGATTTGGGAGTTATATGTTTAATTGAGTTAATGTGTGTATTTAAAGTATAATTATGTCTGATATGATGAAATAAGTACGTGGAATTAATTTGAGAATTTTCTGAATCCATTAATGTTGGTTATGATGAATAGTAATTTATAAATATTAATGTTGTATGAGATTTGATTGGTGTTGATGCTTAATGAGGAATTTAGATAGATTAAGAACGTTTGGAAAGTAAGATAGGAATTCTCGAATTTCGTCGAGTTACGGCGTAGAAATTCGAATAGAATTTCGTTAAGATTATCGAAGTCGTTAGTCGATAGAAGCTCTCATTCTAAAATCATTATTCCGTTTCGATTAAAGGAGCAAGCGGAAGCGGGAGCAGAAACGTGAAGTAAAAGAATTACAAGCGCTAGAGTTTAAAGTAAAGCTTAAGAATATCAGGTGGGCTTTCTATACTAAAATATGTGAAAAACATGATTTCGTATGTTTTACAAAGCTTTGATACTTGCCAAATGATTTTAAAAAAATGTTTAAGTATGTTACCATCTACTTCAGAAAGACGAATTCGGTTCCACGCAAGGTGGAATCTGTGTACACATTGGTAATCGTGCGCATTTCTTTGATAGACCGGTTATACGTAACCGTGAGTCTTTCGTTGATAGGCCGATTACAAGTGATTGAGAAAGAGGCCTCTTTCTCATCACCATTATTTATTGTAGATATGGTTCATACTATTATAATTGTCTGCAGACAAATGAGTTTTGAAAAGAAAGTATTTTTATCATTTTACGAGTTGTTTTTCAGAAAATCCTCGTGTTGGGAAAATTAATAGAGTTTTGAAGTGATACCAAAACCCAGCTGACCCCAACCGAGTAGATGTTTGCTCAAACTCAAGTGTTTTTTCAGCTCACCTGTTTGAGCTTATAGAGTTTCTAAGTTCAGGTGGAATCGCTGAAGACAGCAGAAGACCCAGCTGAGTACACAGCAGGGTAAGCCAAGTCGAGTGATAAGTAACGTTATCCAGATTCAAGACGATAAAGTTCTTCCAGACACAGCTGTAGGAAAGACCCAGCTCGTGTGACAACTCAGCTCTACGTCAAGACCCAGCAGAGTTCAAGACTCAGCTCAGCGTCAATGATCCAGCAGAGTTCAAGACAGCTCAGAGTCACCAACACAGCAGAGTCGAAGTGAACTTTAGATAAAGTCAGATCTGATCTGGACCATCAGGAACTCGACACCTCAACACCTAGAAGTCAAACCTAGGATTGCTTTACGAGGAAATCAAGGAAGAAGACAAGTCAATCCTGTCAGAAGTTAGGTAGAGATTCAGAACGGCTCTTTCCAACGGCTAGTTCTAATCTCTCCCTATATATAGAAGTCTTCTTCATCATCAGAAAGAGAGGAGTGACGAGAGAATATATTCAAGAGAGATCAACATACTTCATTGAAGGAAGTCTAACCAAAGATCAAGAGATCTCTCAGAAAAGCTTCAAAGATCCAGCAGCCTTCATACTTATGAGTGATTATTTATTCTCAAAGCCGGAAGCTCTCTCCCACAAGTATCTAGGCATATAATCCTTCCCATCTTAAGCCTAGTTTGAACGAGTTCATCATACTAAAAGTTCTTCATTGTAAGAACTCGTTCATAGTTGGAAAACCCCCAAACCCAAACACAGAAAAGGTTAGGTAAAGGTACGCCTGCTCGAAGCGCGTAATTCGAGTGTTGGTTCTATAGTACCCGTAAACTACAGGTTAGGCTTCAGCTGTGCCCGTAAACAGTCTGGTTACGTTTCGATACAGTACGCGTAAACTTGTATCCAGCTTGAGGAACTAAGCTGCAACGCTTGCTGACTGCGCAAAAAGTCAGTGGTATCCTTAGTGGATTACCAGAGGTTTCTGGTCGTGGACGTAGGAGTAGTTTCTCCGAACCACGTTAAGTTGCTTTGTTCTTTCATGTTTATTTATGCATCCAGCTAACCCTTCATAAGCATTATTTCAAGCTGCATAAACTGATTAACTGAAAAGAGAAACTAAGCTTTGCAATTTATTTAAAGCAACAGACGGACTTTCCAAAATCCCACCACATTCCGCACACAGCCAGCTGTGTCGATCAAGCTGTCTTCCAGCTGGATCGAACACAGCCAGCTCACTCAAAAGAGTTTTAATTGGAAAAGTTTTTAAACCTTGGTGTATTCACCCCCCCCCCCTCTACACCAAGGTATCCGTCTTGGGACCATCACCTCGTATTATGTTTCTGGCAAGTTTTCATATATAGCTGTATTCAGCAAAGTTTTCAAATGTTTTCGGCATGTGTTCACTGAGTACGTAGTACTCAGCGCTGTATGTTATTTCTAAAATGTGCAGGTTAGCAGGGATGTAGATGACGAGAGCTGGATGGACGTCGGTTGTTGTTAGTATTTTGATAAATAAAGAGCTTAGATTATATATCTTCATACATATAATCTCTCGTATTCCGTTGCCATGTTAAGATGTTTTATTATACTATAATGGTGTTTTAAATTCTGAATTCTAGAATTAAACTATGATGAAGTCGTTTAAACCCTAGAGTCGAACTATGTTTTGATAGTCGAACTCTTTTTGTCAAAGTTTGCTTGAAACCTAGTCTTGATATGTATAAAGGTTAATCATCTGTTCCATGAAGCTTTGTCGAACTTGAAACAGTTTTTCCTTGTCATGCTTTCTTGATCCTCAAGTCAACTCGTCATCTTCTTAATCAATGTCGATTATTTGGTTGATCAGGTCTATTTATTTCCAACATGTTAACTTCTTGGTCACTATTGATTATTTGGTTGATCAGGTCTTTTAATTTCGAGTGATTTGAGTTAAGTTATTCGATATGTATGTCGTTATTGAAATCTGTTGATCGTCTCGTTAATCTTGAGTTATGCATGTCGTGATTATTCAGAATTTTTGAACTTTATTGATTATAAATGCCCTTTGTTATTCCAACGATAGCCGGGTCGCTATCTTTATTCTTTTGTTAATCATAAATTGTGTAAGTCGTGGGACCTACCGGCCTTGACATCTAATAACGAGGTTCGGGCTGCGACAATTAAACGTATCGACTTCCGACTCGAGAAAATCAACCAAAAAAATAGAAAAGTTTAAATACTTTGAATTAAAATTCCAGAAAATCACACAATATATACTTAATTTTTATTAAGAAGTTCATAATGCAATTAGTTTATTAATTAAAAATCAAATAATTATTTATTTTATTTTCGGTTCTTTTAGATTTAGGATTTCTAGATTTTTTTTCTCTTCTTTTAAACTTCTAACATACTTCATTAAACATTATAAGCATAATTATTCAATTAATTTCATTCAATTAATCATCAATTATAAACCCTAATTTAAGAACCCTAATTTCAATATTCTAGGGTTTTTAGGGCTAATCATGCTTACATTTGATTAACTGATGATTAATCATACATCATTAACATCATATAACATCAAATCCTCCATTAAATACATCATATATCATCAATACTTTAAACCCTAATTTTAACCTTTTAATTTTTGACATTTTCACTAAAATGTAAATGGTTGGGAATTCATGCTTACTTCCAACATGAAATATACTTAGAATAATTAACTAAACTCATTTATAACATCAAATTAATCATACAATGCATGAATCAAACATTCTTCATTTCTTGAAATTTTCGAAAATAATGAAACTTAGGGTTAGGGTTGTCTCATGTTTAATTTAACTACATAAATAATCATATAAACATGAAATAAGCATCATACTATGAGATCAAGATCATGTAACCACTTCTTCAATTTCTTCCCAAAATTTCGAACATGAAGAAGAATAAAAAGAGATGATTTCAACTTTGATTCTTGAGCTAGAAGCTTGGAATAGAAGAGATATATGCTTACTTAATTACTTGAGAATGATTGATGGACTTGAATCTTTGATCTTGGAGCTCGAAGCTTGATCACAACAATGGAGTGTGTGTAGTGTGTGTGTATGTCGAGAGTTGAGAGAGAGAGGGGTGAAGAAAATGGTGAAGATAGGGGTATATAGAGATAGATATAAGAATCTTCCAAATTAAATATCTAAGATATTTAGATGAATAGTAAACTTAAGTTAATTAATTAAATTCTTAATTAATTCAATTAATTATTAACAATCAACTCTTCAATCAAACCTTAAATTTCTCAACATAGGAATTTAATTTAGCGTTTCACGATCTGTAATACCCCGATTTTTTTTCTGAAAGAGAGATTAATTAATCATATCTATTAAGTAAGGCTTTTGCATTCTTACGTCGTTAAAATCAAGTATTTAAAAATCTGTCAAAGTCTGGTTCAATTATTATTTATCAGAAGTCGTACTTTCGGACACTGAGTTAGAATTTCATCGCCGATTGTGTTTTTATCAAGAATCCATAATATTTATTTTATTTCAAATAAAGGTTTTACCCATTTATTTATAAAGATTCATAAGAAAATTGGTTTAAAGTAGTTAAATGAGTATGAGATTTTACTCATTTAAAATTTTACAACACATTTAATTATTTTACTGATTTAATTAAGCAAGTGAACTATACGAATAATTTGATTCATTTGATTATGTTACACAATTTAATTTGATCAATAGCAACCATGTGACTTTATTTATTTAAGCAAAAACATTTATATAATTTAAGTGGTGTTAGCATTATATCATTGCATGAATTAATTTGTGCAACTATGTGTTCATGAAAATTATTATCTAGTATTGATTATGTGCAATTGTGAATTATTTGCGTGTATATATGTGTGTGTATATATATATATATATTGTGCATGTGTGTGTAGTACGAGTATGTGTATGGAAATGTCAATAAAAAGAACATATTTTAACAGTAAATAAGAGTATGAGGTGTACATATTCATGTATGGAAGAGTTGGCTGTGTGTGTGTTTAATTAACCACAAGATCCCTCTGGTAATTTATCCTCCACGCCGCTACCTTATCACCCAAATCTAATTTCCTTATCACCCAAATCTAATTTCTTCACCTAGTTATACACACAACCAACCAAGTGCTCCATTCATTTTCACAAACTGTCGACATCAATAGAGAAACAACAGAGAGAGAAAATAGATAGAAATTTTACAAGAAAAGAAGGGAGGTGAATCTGTTTTCAATTGCAGCAGAGTATCAGAAGCAACACTCTCAAAAACACCATTTTACACAATCACAGTAAGTCTCTTCTAAATTTTGATACAAGCTCAATTGTTCTCATAATCGAATCTCAAACCAGAATTTCCATAAATTTATAAATAGGAATTTAGATTAAAGCTCCTCTTAGAAAAACACAACGAGCTCAAAAATATGAACAATAGATATTGAGTTATAATTTCTGAATCTCCTACTTAGAAACTAACCAAAGATCCGCAACAAATCGATTGTTATAAACTTACGATCCCCTTAATTCAAATAAAGAACAAACAATAATAGAAAGGAATAATATAAACATTGCTCTGTTCTCACCGAGTTCTTTAGACTCGAATTTGTCGAGTCAAATTTGTCGAGTCAATAAGGTTGCACCTTTGAGTCAGGTATGGCTTTTTGAGTTGAGAGTGTGTAGGCGACGACAGTGGCGGCTTCTCGGCTGCTGATTGTCGGCCGAGAAAGAATAGTGAGGGGCTGCAGCGGCGACCTTGCTGACTGGTAGCCGGGTTGTTGTTGTCACTGCTTTTGAGGGAGACGTAAGGCACCGCCGTGGTGGTGCTGTAGGCGACCGTCGGCAACGGGGGATAAAACGGCGAGTTGGCTGGAAATCCAAAAAAGAAATAAAAAGAGGAAGATTAGCAAATTGGAGAAAATAAAATCTGTTAATTAAAATAAAATTTAAAGAAAATAGCAGAGAAAATTGAACTTACCACGTTGGTGGTGGCGGCGAAAGCAAACCGAGACGACGACTCTTGTAACCGTTGAAGACTCAGCGGCGGCGCGGCGGTGGTGCTACTGGCGGACTGACAGCGGCGACAGAGTGATTCTTTTCAGAGGCGGAGGAGTGATTCTTTGTTCGAGGCGGAGGAGTTATTCTTTTCTAAATGGTGTAACCGCTGTTGCTTTTGTTCGAGGCGGAGGAGTGCTACTGGTGTAACCGCTGCTGTTTTTGTTCGAGGCGGAGGAGTGATTCTTTTCAGATTTTGAAAATTGGAGTTTACGGTATTACCTTAAGAATCAAGAAGAAATAGAAAGTGGCGACGGCGGTGCTACCGGAGGCGCATCTCGTTGGAAAAGGAGAAGAGGGACAGCATCGCGGCATCGACGTTGTTGGCTGCTGACCATGACGGCAGCGGACCTCCGGGCTACCGGCCCTTCGGGCAAGTGAAATGACGGCGGTACTGCTAGTTGTCGGCCGTGAGTCGCGGCGGCGAGCAGGAGCGACTTCTTCGTCAAAAATTTGAGAAGAAAAATAAAATAGTATGAATCTTGTGTAAATTGAATAAATAAGAAAAAAATAAAATAAAAAGGTGGGGGAGAGTCGAGACTTACCTCAGCGGCAGTGCAGGCGGACCGCATAAGAGGATCTTCGAATCGTTGACGGTGCCAGTGGCGACAGAGGCGGCAGAGGAGGCCAAAGACGTTCCGCCGGAACAACAGTGGCTCAGCGGCGTTGCATGGCGGTCGACCACAACAGCGGCGGTGATAGCCCTGTCACCGCTGCTGTTTTTCGAGGTGGAGGAGAGGCGAGCGACCGGTGGAATTTCGCCGGAATTCGAAAGAAGAAAAGAGGGGAAAATTTTTAGATTCGAATTGGGGATCTAGGATTTGGAATTTGGGGATTCTAGTGTAAATCGAAGCAGGAGATGGAAGGAGACGACGGCAGCACAACCACCAGACGAAATTTTGCCGGAGAAGGAGAGGAGGCGGCAAAATGGTTGCTGCCTTGAGAAATTTGACGCAGAGAGAAGAAGAGATAGAGAGAGAGATGCGTGTGTGCGTGTCTGGTGGAGGAGAAAGAAGTGAATAAAATCCCTTATTATTTGTCCTAATTAAATTACTTCATAATGGGTTTAATTCTTTAAATTGATAAAAGGTGCAGGCCAAGAAAATTGAATTAAATTGGGTTTGTGTATTTAAAACCTTGGGCCGAGAAGTTTGGGCTTCAGTTGATGAAGAATTTTCGCATAAATCTGCCACCCTGCACTATATCAGCCATAACTTCCTACTCGTTTAATATTTTTGAGATCCGTAAATTGGACAGTAATATAGACATCCGTGGCTTTCTAACGATATATTGCACGACTTATAATTCATTCAGAGCTGTTCCTGAGTCTCTCTTGAACCTGCAGCAAGTGTACAGATTTTGTATTTAACGAATTTTCCCAGTTCTTTTGGTTTTCTTTTCGATCTTTGGAACGTGTGTGACGAGTATAGTTAATGTAAGATGATTGAATTATATCTAACATCGTATATTAACAAGATAGAATTTTAAAGGTAACCCTGAACCTTTTGAACTTGAGACTAAGTCAAATGCAAAGCCCTAATAAAGTCTAAAATTGTTATCGAGTCCGTTATCCATTTTTAAGTTCGGCTCGACCATTTATTGAACTTGATTATTTACGTTCAAAGGTGAAGCACAAGAGTGAGTATTTAAGGCGAAGGAGAAGCAAAACGGTTTGTTCCGTAAGGATATCAGGTGGGCTTTCTAAACTTGTGTGTTTTTCTATATATATATCAAATAACGTGAGTTTTGCTCTGTTTTTTGAAATGTTTTAAAAAGTATGTTTTGTAATGATTATCATGCCTAAATGATTTTATGGATTCTCTTGAGCCTATCTATGTTGGTTAGCCAACTTATTAAATCGATTCCTGAGTTAGCCAAAAGGGTACTTTCCAGAATTAGTGTACATAGTAATCGAGGTTGTGACCCCCAAAGATTGGGCCGACCTCGGTGAGTGACGTTCGCGGAAGGTGGCCACCTTCCCCGACGTTGGACAGATATGGTGATTGATGATGATATGAGTACTCAAGTATGAAAATATTTAGTAAACACAGGTTTATTTCAGAAAAATTCCTGTGTATTACTGTTGCAATGCATGATAAATCTATAAAAGTATTTATATGTTTTGGCATGTGTTCACTAAGTACGTTGTACTCAGCCCTGCATATATTTCTAAATGTGCAGGTTGAGCAGAGACGTGATGGTGGGTGTTGAGCAAGAGCTTTTTGACGAACATGTTTATGACAAGCCTCGACATCACATCTTCCCATGTGAAGTCAATCTACGTCTTTTCCGCTGCAAACACTCGAATACTCTAATGCATTGTTAAGTATAAGTTTTCGAATACTTGAACCCTTTCTGCATAGTTTGTTCTTTCGAACAGTTCCTCGTGATTATTTCTCTTATATTAATCCAAGTATTCTACTACTTTTATTCACGGATAATTGTGTCTTCTCTTTGTTTTATTCGTTAATTCCTCTTCTTCCCCGCTTCTTAATTCCCACCCCTAGTCACGCTCCGACTGTGTCGTACTTAGGGATTTGGGGCTGTGACACGATCCCTAGATAAAAATTTCACAGAAAGATTCGGAGATTCGAAACATTTTCAAATCGACCGAAACTAAAAATTTAAGCGATAAATTACACAATCAATCACTTAAATAAACTAAATTCCACTTTCAGTCAATTAATGACCAAACATTTATCACTCATTAATAAATGTAAAAATTTCTTCGTTTTGGATTAATCGAGATAATCAAAATTAATTAAAAGCTCTTTTTACGACAAAATATATCTGCCGGATAAAATTTTCTAAACGAAAATTTTTCTTTCACTGAAATTCTTATCTTTCTCACATAATTAATTAATTTAACAATGCAAGAAAGATGGGATACTACATTCTCTCCCCCTAAAAATAAATTTCGTCCCGAAATTTGCTTACCTCTTAAAAGAGTTCGGGATACTTTTCCTTCATCTTTTCTTCTCACTCTTACGTTGCTTCTTCTGGTCCATGACACTTGATCTTTACCGATGCGATCGACTTATTTCTAAGTTGTTGAACCTTTCGATCCAAGATCTCTTCCGGCTTCTCTTCATAACTAAGATCTGGTTCGAGGACCAATTCTTCTTGATGTATAACGTGCTTAGGATCAAACATATATCTTCGCAACTGAGATACATAGAACACGTTATGCAAACTTCCGAAACTTGGCGTTAAGGCTAGCTTATATGCTACTTGACCTATTCTTTCCAGAATTTCATATGGTCCTATGTAGCGAGGCTTAAGCTTTCCTTTAACACTAAACCGATGAATTCCTCTTGATGGTGAAACCTTTAAAAAAATATTATCACCAACTTTGAATTCTAACTCTGATCTTCTTGAATCAGCATAAGATTTCTGACGGTCTTGTGCTTCTTTGATTCTTTGCTTGACTTGGCGCACAAACTTTATCATTTCTTCGACTGCATCGGGCCCTAACATTTTCCTCTCGCCCACATCATCCCAATGGAGCGGAGATCGACATTTCTTCCCATAAAGAGCTTCGTATGGTGCCATGCCTATCGTCATTTGATAGCTGTTGTTATAAGCAAATTCAACAAGTGGTAAAATTTGCTCCCATTGACTTCCTCGATCTAGAACAAGCCATACTGAAATTTAATTTGGTACCTAATTTCTCTTGCATACTTCTCCAAAAATGAGAAGTAAATTTCGAATCTCGATCCGAAGTGATTGATTTAGGTACTCAGTGCAAACGCACAATCTCTCGAATGTACAGCTGAGCTAACTTATCTGCGCCATAAGTTATTGGAATAGGTATAAAGTGTGCAGATTTTGTCAGTCTGTCCACTATTACCCATATAGTTGTATTTTCTCTTTTAGATTTGGTAACCCTGTTACAAAATCCATTGTAACCTTATCCTGTTTCCACTCTGGAATATCTAGAGGCTGTAGCTTCCCATATGGCCTCTGATGCAATGCCTTCACTTGCTGACAGGCTAGGCATCGTTCCACAAAAGAAGCTATGTAAGAGAACACCAAAATTTCTGTTTTAAGTCTTGATACAGTTTGGTGCTTCCGGGATGAGTTGAATAAGGAGTTTCATGAGCTTCACCCATGATTTCCTTTCTTAATTCTCCATCATTAGGCGCACAAAGCCTTTCTCTATATAAGAGAACATTACCTCTTGCCTCTTTAAAATCTTCAATCTTTTCTTGGCGAACCTTCATTCGCAACTTTTCTAATTTCTCATCTTTTCTCTGAGCATTGGAAATTCTCGATCTTAGGTTTGGAAATGGCTGCAATCATCTGCTCAACAGATTGCAGTGGTAGAATCACTTCTAATCTTAGCTCTCCAAAACTTTTTATAAGTTATTTCTCTTGAGTTAGAAGAAATCCTAGTTCAGATTTATTCTAGCTACGTGGGTTGATCAGGTCCACATAACAGTCCGTCAGTCACATGAAACTTCAAATTTTAAACTTTTAAGCATAGAAAACTTTTAAATGCGTACCTGGTTTGCTGGATGAGATGAGGTGCTGGACTTTTGTTGTTGTTAAAACTTGACTAGTATAGAATTCAAACCAGACTAGACTTTAAGAAGTATGAACTTAGAGCAACAGACTTTGCTCTCGACTAGTCTAGGGATTCAAACTAGACTAGGCTTTTAAGAAATATTGACTTAGAGCAGGCAGACCTGCTCTTATACCACTCTGTCGCAGCCCGGCCTACAAATTAGATGACATAGCCCGTGGGTCCCACGACTTACACAATTTATGATTAACAAAAGGATTAAGATAGCGACCCTGCTATCATTCAAAACAAACAACGCAACTCATGCTCGACAAATCATCAAACTTGGGATAATTATGACATGCATAACTCGAGATTAATGAAACGAACATTTGATCTCTTTTTAAAATATGCATATCATCAAATACAATCTCAAATCAGCTCGGAAATCAATAATCTCATCAACCAGATTAATGGCAACAACCATGAAGGAAATGAGCTGATTTTCAGGATCAAGAAAGCACGATAAAATCAGTTGTAATAAGACTGAATTTCCAATATAACGAACAACTGTTATATAGATAATTAGATTGGCTAGACTTCAAAATAAGATAACAAACATAGTTCGAGACTTCAGACTTCAACACTTCATCAACTTATACAAATCTCAATATCATAATCTTGCAGCGGAAAAACGAGAGATTATATGTATGAAGACATATAATCTAGGTTCTAATCTCATCAAAATGACTTTCATCAAACAACAACAACAACAACAATAAGTCCGTCCAAAGACACGATCATCTTCATCCTAACCTGCACATTTTAGGAATAATAGGCGGGGCTGAGTACTTCGTACTCAGTGGGCACATGCCAAAAATACTTGAAACTACTGTTTAGAGTTATAGATTAAACTTGCCATAAAGCATAAGCACAAGTAATTTTTGTTTCTCAAAAATAAACCTGTGCATGCTCAACTTCTTCTTTTCTGTAAATCATGTTTGTCTGGCCAGACATATACTTTAGAATGTATGTACCAGATCTACAATCACATAATGATAGTGTTGAGAAGGAGGCCTCCTTCTCAAACACTTGTAATCGTCCACTCCTTTCGGAAGGCTCCCGATTACAAAATAGTGTACACAAATCCTACCTTGCGTAGGACCGAATTCGTCTTGCTATAGTAGATGGTATCATACAAAAACTTAAAACATTTGGCAAGTTAATCATCTTAAAAACATCACATATATATATATATATATATATCATTCATCATTTCTTTGTTTGAAATGCCCACCTGATAACTGAAGCTTTGGACTTAACCTTTATCGATTCTGAATCCTCGGATTCACACTTCCACTCGATTCTTCATTCGAACTAGAATTCACGAATTCAGAACGAGAATTAACTACTATCGAATAAACGAATTCGATATTCTTAACTTCTAATTTACTTCGAAATTCTACGTCGAAACTCGACGAAACTTGAGAATTTCTAACTTAACTTCTTAAACGCTCTTAATCTATCTTATCTCATCATTAATCAAATCACACTTAACATAATCATACATTAATTACTATTTATATCTTCAATTACGAAATGGATTTGACTCGACAAACGAGCTCTGAAAATTCTAAAATTAATTTCTTATCATTACTAAACCATAATAAGCATAATTCCATATTCAAATCATCACTTCAAACATATCAACCTTCAACTTGGAAAAATTCATCGGAAAAATAGAAATTATCAAAACTTCGTATTAAATTTCCGAAAAATTCCACAACACTTAGTTTTTAACATAGAATCCAAATCTATAATTATTTATTTGATTAAAAATCAAATAATCTTTATAAATAAAGATTAAAGGGGCTGCCCTTTTTTTCAACTCTTGGATTAAATATCCAATCACATTCTAATTGCTTCCAAACATTCTTAATTAAATTATAAACTATAATTATAATTTAATTTCTTAGATAACTTGAATAAAAATCATAATTCCACATATATATATATTTCGTCTTTTTCATATATAATATATGGATGATTACTTTCTCTTCAAATCAATTCATAACATGCTTGATTAAATTCATAGAGATTAATTATAACTTTAATTAACCAAATCAAGCTTTAATTTTAAAAAGCCCCAAATTTAATATTTTAATTAAATTCCAAAAATATTAAAATTGGGCTCCAAAAATTCTAACAAAATTACTACATGCTTAAATAATAAACATAAGCTCAATTCCATCATCAATGTCATCATACAATATCCAAATCAAAATCCCAATTTTGATGAACCCTAATTTCGAAAATATTCAAAATTGGAGAATTAATGATTCAATCCATTAATTCAATACATAATCATACTCAATAACATCATATAAGCTCAATTTAAACATCAAATTAATCAAAGAACATCAAGATAAAAAATCCCTAATTTTAATTAATATTTTCGGCTATTTTGAAAATAATAGAAGGACTTTGATTCTTTGATTACTTCCAACATCAAACATGCTTAGAATAATTATCTAAGCTCAAATAATCAATTAATTTGATCACCCATCATAAAATTTAAAAACCCCTAATTCTTCCTTCATTTTCGAAAAATTCAATTAATTAGGGTTAGGGTTTAATTAAGCTTGAATCAATGATCTATCATGCATCCTAAGCATGAATTAAACATCATAAATCAAGATCATAATCATCTAAAATTTTTTTCTTAAATTTTCGAAAAATCTGGAAATTAATAATAAGATGATCAAAGCTTGTTTTTAAGCAATAAACTTGAATTAAACTTATATCTAACCTTGATTAATAACTTGGAAATGATTTGGATGGAAACCTTGATCTTCGAGCTTGGATTATGAAGACTTAAATGAAGGATTTAAGTGTGTGAAAGTGTGTGAGTGTTCTGCCATTTTGAGAGAGAAATGGCGAGAGAGAGATGAGAGGAATTGAGTGAAATGATACCTATATATATATACATAGCATAGGTTAATTAATTAATTAATTAACAAAAAAGTCAACAAGATTAGGTCATCACTTAGGTCATTAGTTTTGTCATTGCTTAGGTAATAATTAGGATTATTTAATTAATTAAATGCTTAATTTAATCAATTAATTACTAACTTGCTAATCATAACTTCAATCACTAATTTCTCACTTTAGAAAAATCAATTAGGGCCTCTCAAACCCTAATACAAGTTTTCATAATAAAACACGGAAAAACGAGTCATTTCCTAATAAATAAAAATTATCATCTTAGATAATTAATTACTATAAAATTTAATTAAGAAAATTAAATTCATAGTTTTCTCAACATAGAAAAATCAATTAGGGTTTCACGAACCCTAGATAAAAATCTCACAGAAAGAATCGGAGATTCTAAACATTTTCAAATCGACCGAACTAAAAATTTAAGGGATAAATTACGTAATAAATCACTTAAATAAATTAAATTCTTCTTTTAGTCAATTAATGACTAATCATTTATCACTTAATGATAAATGTAAAAACTTCTTCATTTCGGATTAACCGAGACGATAAAAATTAATAAAAACTCATTTTTACGGCAAAATATATCTGCCGGATAAAATTTTCGGGAACGAAAATTTTTCTTTCACTGAAATCTTATCTTTCTTATTAAATTAATTAATTTTAGTACGCAAGAAAGACGGGATATTACATTCTCTCCCCCTAAAAATAAATTTCGTCCCGAAATTTACTTACATCTTGAAATAACTCGGGATACTTTTCCTTCATCTAACTTTCTAACTCCCAAGTGGCTTCTTCTAAACCATTATGATTCTACTTGATCTTTACTGACACGATTGACTTATTTCTAAGCTGCTGGACCTTTCGATCCAAAATCACTTTTGGCTTCTCTTCATAACTAAGATCTGGATTAAAGATCACTTCTTCTTGATGGATAACGTGCTTAAGGTCAAACATGTATCGTCGCAACTGAGATACATGGAACACGTTAAACGAACTTCTAAAAATTCGGCGATAAAGCTAGCTTATCCGTTACTTGACTTATTCTTTCCAGAATATCATATGTCCTATGTAGTGAGACTTAAACTTTCTTTTAACAAAAACGATGAACCCCTCTTGAAGGTTTTCCTTTCAAACTCTAACGCTGATCTTTGCGTATCTGCATAAAATTTCTGACGATCTAGTGCTTCCTTAATTCTTTGCTTAACTTAATGTACATTCTCTATTATTTCTTTAATTATTTCGGCCCTAACATTTTATTCTCGCCCACATTATTCTAATGGAGCGGAGATCGACATTTTCTTTCATGAAGGCTTCATCGGGTGTCATGCCTATCATCATTTAGTAACTGTTGTTATAAACAATTCATCAAGAGAAAAAATTTGCTCTCAATGATCTCTTCGATCAAGAACAATAGTTCTTAACATATCCTCTAGGATTCGAATGGTTCTTTCTGATTACTTCGTGAGGTCTAAACTATCTAGAAGCATAAGCAATGATTTTTCCTTCTTGCATCAGGACACACCTTAGTCCATTCTTTGATGCATCCGTGGAAACGGTATAATCTTTATCTGTTTCTGAAAATGCTAGCACTAGAGCAATGGATAAACTTTTCTTGAGTTTTTGATAACCTTCTTCATACTGCTAGACAACTCAAACTTTGATTCTTTCTTTAGGAGTTGGGTTATTGGCTTTGTTATCTTGGAGAATCCTTCGATAGTAGTCTGCTAAACTTAAGAAACTCCTAATCTCATGTGGCGTAGTTGGAAACTTCCCTTCCTGGACTGTTTGCACTTTTGTCGCGATACGACTTTGATTCCTTTAGAGGAAACAACATTTCTAAGGAAATGTATTTTTTCGTAGCTAAAATTCGCATTTATTTAGTGTTATACCTAAGGGGAAAAACACTAGGTCGGATAAATCCTAAAACAAGAAACTCTTGCAGCTGGATCTTTAGTTCTTGCAACTCTTTCGGGCCATCCTATACGGCGCCTTTGAACTGAAGTTGATCCTGATTAAACTTCAAGAAATACTTCCTGGAATTTCTTAACTATAGCTACATTTTCAATACTTTCTTCTCGATCTTCACTTTTGTTGCGATAGATGAGATATGATGTTACATCTTTTCTTTTCATCAATTTCTTTACTTAAACTGCCGAGATAATCGACGATTTCTTATGACTTCTTTCTATTCCGAAGGATAGAGATTACTCTTGATTAGATGGGTGAAAAGAGATTTGTCTCTACTTGTATCGAATGGTTACAAAATTCTCGGTTAACTAATCCATTCCTAGAATGATATCAACATTTCACATTTTAATCTAGGTTAAGGCTTTGACTATCATTTAGAGAAGTCCTAATTCAACTCTAATTTAGGACAAACAAGAGTAACTGAGGTAGGTTCACCTACTGGAGTAATTATTCTTAGATTTCGCCTAACACGTTCTACGTTTTAGATCAAGATTATTAACGCATGCATTTTATATAAATGAATGCGATGTACCCATAAGATTATAACAGGTACGCCTTTTGATTGACCTAAACCTGTTAAATTTCCTTGATCTTCAATGCACTACTTCTGCATAGATCAATGCACTCTAACTGAGTAGCACTACTCTTTTTTTTCTCAACGTAGTCCGGCTCGAAAGAGCTCAGACCTTATCTTATCTGTGTCTACTTCATCTTAGGCGAAACGAGTGAGATCATAAAACTATCGATCAAACTCGGATACCGACTTCTTTCCTTGCTTAAGATTGGCATACTCATTCTTCTTTTATTTGCGATAACTTCTTGGGACATAATTCTCGAAAAGAGTATTCTTGAATTATTCTCTAGTCAGATCTTTAGCTGCTCGGGTATACGTCTCCTGACGAACTTTCCACCAATGATCCGCAGATCCTTTGAGCCGGTAGGTCATGCACGTAAGACGCTCTTGATCGATACAACGAAGAAACCTAAAAATTCTTTCTAACGATCAAACCCACTCTTCAGCTTCTAACGAATTTTCTCTCCCATCTAAAGTTGGGGATTTTGACGAAGAAAAAGTTCTTTTATCCTCTTTTCAGGCTGAGGAGACGGAAAAAGGTTCTTGATGTTCTTCTTTTCTACTTTATTATTATTATTTTTTTTTCTAAAAGGCATTCTAATTAACACACGCAAGGGTTTTTTTTTCGAAGAATTTTATTTTCTTTAAACGGAATAAAACTTCCTTGATTTTTAAAACTTAATAAAATTCTTATTCACATTTTTAGCACATAACATCCTCATCATAAATAATGAATCAAACGATTCATTCTCATCATCATACAATCACATTATCAAGTATTTAACTTGAAAGTTTAAGCACTTTTCACATATTAAGCTTTAATATAAAAGCAGTTATTTCTCAAAATAATAGTTCCAAACATGGAACTTAACATTCAAGTAAATCAGATCTTATCATAGCATAATCACTTTCATAACTTAACTTAATACTTAAGCAATAGCACAACAGCTTAGCTTCATAAACTTTTCTCATATTGACAATCAACATCAAAACATTCAGATTCATAACTTTTTCTTAACCATTCAAACAATTCGCAAAATAACCTAACGTACTTTTAACTTTTGGCAAAACAACTTACTTCTTTCATACTTAGCTTATATTCATAAAATTCTTATTCTTTAAACTCTAACTTTATCTTGACAATTTACTGTCAACTTACTTTCTGCTTCACAAAGCATCATAACTACTTATTTTTCTTAAGCATATAAGAACTCATCAACTGAACTTAATGACTGCTTTAGTCATTCTTTCATGTACTAGAAGATTTTTCCTTTTGAGATCTCTTTAAGATAAGGAATCTATCAAAAGATAAATTATTCTTATCTTAATTGTGATGTTCTAGCATCACACTAGCGTAATAGTGACGGTACAGAATACTAATCTGTTACCGAAAAATCTATGGTTAAACCATGCATCTTATATTCTACTTAAAAACTCACAATTCCGCATTTATACTACTTCTTTCTTTCACGTTCTCAAAATAATTAAAAAGGTCGACTCTCTATTGGTCGTCCTTGGAAAACTTTTCTTCTTTATTAAACTCATTATCGAATTCTACACTATCGATTTCTACATCATCTTCTTCTGCTACTTCCTCTATGACTATCACATCTCAGACCAAGGTAAGCTTGACTTCATCTTCAATGTCCGCAACTGGTGTCGACGAGAAACTAGCCTTGAACTTGACTTTTGGAGAGGAACACGTTGATGTTAGTTAAACAATCCATCCTTTTAGTAGTTGGATTGCTGTTGAGGTCATTATATTATTATTCTCATGACACAGGGAGAATGATCCCGCTTCATGCTCCTTTACTAGAATGGAGAAATGGAAACGGAAGAAAATTTAATATTCGGAGGGTTGAGAATATTAAAGATCCTCGGAAAGAGAGAATAAATCACCTCTGCGTGAAAGACTAAAATTAAATCCAATCCTTAATAAAAATTTCTGAGGTCAAAACTGACGCATTTAACTGAATTATGAAATGACAGGATTAATAATCCGAGAAGTAGGTTGGGTAATGTAAGAATCCCAAACCTTAATTAAATCGGATAACTGAGGTTAAATAAAATTTTAGCTCAGGTATTCCTAACAAAACAGAAAGGAATAACATTATCCCGAGACATTAATTTCATTGTTTAATTCTTTTGAGATATTAATTCATCTCAATCTCGTTCTAAAACATAACAAGAATGTGATTAACGACAGAAAAGAATAACGAACGACGGACGAAACAAACAAAGAACGAAACGGACGACGAATGCTGAACGAACAACGGAATTATTTTTTTTATATACTTTAAGTTATGTTTTTATTCTTCATTACTTATTTTAAATCTCTTCTTCATATCCATTTTTCTTCTTTTTCTTCAGTCGATTTCATCTCGTTGTCGCTTCCCAACGATATCTCGCATTCACTTTACAATCCAAAAACGAACAATTGCCATGCTTGCAATTAATTCATCATCTCGCTTACTAAAGTTCGTCACATAAAGGATCTCAAGCTCATAACAACGTGCAAAATTTGATTTAGAAAGTTCCAAGAAATCAAAATAAATTGATTAAACTTGAAAGAAACAACTTGCAGAAAAATCTGCACAGGTACATCAGATTCTAACTGGATTTCAGAACAGAATACTTGGAATCAGGGGAAGTGCAGGTTACCATTAGAAAGCCACGGATGTCTAGTTTCTAACCCAATTTACGGATCTGAATTCCGTTAAACGAGCAGGAAGTTATGGCCTCTGGAGTAAAAGGTGGCAGAACTGCCGCCCAGGTCAGCGACCGCTGGGACTCAGCCGCGGCTGACCTCCCTTGGTCAGCGACCGCTCGACCTCAGCGGATGCTGAGTTCCGGTGTCCTGCTTCCTTCAGCGAGCGCTGAGTCTAGGAGATGGCTGACTTCTCGCCTTGTATTATTTTCAGCGGTCTCTCACTTCACAGCGGTCTCTCACTTCAATCCCTGTAATATTTTTCAGCGGTCTCTTACTTCCCGCGGTCTCTCACTTCAATCCCTGTATTATTTTTTAGAAATCTCTGAAGTGCAGCCATTTCTGACTTTTATGACTGAAAAATTTCTCCTTCGATTCTTTATGCTCTCAACGAACTTTCTATCTTTCAATTCTTGTTTTAACGCTTTATTTACTAAAATAAACTTCATTTTACTTCAAAAATTCTTGTTTCATTAATTCATTTTTAAGATATAATTTCCGACATAAATACAAAACTCGAAAATTTTCTAAAATGACTGCTTTGGCCATACTTCTTCTTATAACGGAAAAAATTTACCTCTTCGAGGACTTTTTCAAAAATGAGGGATTTTTCTTTATACAAAAACTCCTCACGTTAACCGTGATTTTAGGCATCACGCAAAACTACTTTCTCGGAGCGGAATTCTTCATCGCTACCGGATCTTTGAAAACTTAACATTTCATGTATCTTTATACGAAAACCTACTAAACAAGCATAAAATTTGTTCGATTATTAATCTATTAAATTAACGCCACTCTCGAACTCTCTTTCTCTGCTCATCCTTTAATGGATCTTCTTCTTCTTTTTCTTCCTTACTTTCAAACTCGGTACTCTCCTCGGCTCTCTCCACTTCATGTAACGTCAAACGGACAACACTTACGTCGACCATACCCGAAAAAGGCCTAAAACTAGGCTGAAATCCTAGATGGCTAAACGGCATACGACGAAGATAAAAATATCATTCGGTTGCTTTGACCTCGGGGTCAACGATCTCCTCGTCCAATCACGATGGAAAACGGCTAAACTCTGCTAACATCTCTACATAGCTCATATGCATTTACTGAAACTTTTCATGGCTTCGTGATTCAAGAAGCTAATTTCACTTCCAAGCTCACTATAATTTCCAAAACAAACAATTGCCTCACTTGCAATCATTCTTTAACTTGCTTAAAATAACTCAAAAACAACCTCATTAAGATCTAAAATCCACAACACAATTTCATATATTTCAAACTTTCTAACTTCATCTCATTAATTAACTTTATTATGAAAGGGGAAGAACCATATTACTGAGTTTCTAGCTATGTGGGTTGATCAGGTCCACATAACAGTCCGTCAGTCACATGAAACTTCAAATTTTAAACTTTTAAGCATAGAAAACTTTTAAATGCGTACCTGGTTTGCTGGATGAGATGAGGTGCTGGACTTTTGTTGTTGTTAAAACTTGACTTGTATAGAATTCAAACCAGACTAGACTTTAAGAAGTATGAACTTAGAGCAACAGACTTTGCTCTCGACTAGTCTAGGGATTCAAACTAGACTAGGCTTTTAAGAAATATTGACTTAGAGCAGACAGACCTGCTCTGATACCACTCGGTCGCAGCCCGGCCTACAAAATTAGATGACATAGCCGGTGGGTCCCACGACTTACACAATTTATGATTAACAAAAGGATTAAGATAGCGACCCTGCTATCATTCAAAACAAACAATGCAACTCATGCTCGACAAATCATCAAACTTGGGATAATTATGACATGCATAACTCGAGATTAATGAAACGAACATTTGATCTCTTTTTAAAATATGCATATCATCAAATACAATCTCAAATCAGCTCGGAAATCAATAATCTCATCAACCAGATTAATGGCAACAACCATGAAGGAAATGAGCTGATTTTCAGGATCAAGAAAGCACGATAAAATCAGTTGTAATAAGACTGAATTTCCAATATAACGAACAACTGTTATATAGATAATTAGATTGGCTAGACTTCAAAATAAGATAACAAACATATCAACCTTCAACTTGGAAAAATTCATCGGAAAAATAGAAATTATCAAAACTTCGTATTAAATTTCCGAAAACTTCCACAACACTTAGTTTTTAACATAGAATCCAAATCTATAATTATTTATTGTATTAAAAATCAAATAATCTTTATAAATAAAGATTAAAGGGGCTGCCCTTTTTTTCAACTCTTGGATTAAATATCCAATCACATTCTAATTACTTCCAAACATTCTTAATTAAATTATAAACTATAATTATAATTTAATTTCTTAGATAACTTGAATAAAAATCATAATTCCACATATATATATATTTCGTCTTTTTCATATATAATATATGGATGATTATTTTCTCTTCAAATCAATTCATAACATGCTTGATTAAATTCATAGAGATTAATTATAACTTCAATTAACCAAATCAAGCTTTAATTTTAAAAAGCCCCAAATTTAATATTTTAATTAAATTCCAAAAATATTAAAATTGGGCTCCAAAAATTCTAACAAAATTACTACATGCTTAAATAATAAACATAAGCTCAATTCCATCATCAATTTCATCATACAATATCCAAATCAAAATCCAAATTTTGATGAACCCTAATTTCGAAAATATTCAAAATTGGAGAATTAATGATTCAATCCATTAATTCAATACATAATCATACTCAATAACATCATATAAGCTCAATTTAAACATCAAATTAATCAAAGAACATCAAGATAAAAAATCCCTAATTTTAATTAATATTTTCGGCTATTTTGAAAATAATAGAAGGACTTTGATTCTTTGATTACTTCCAACATCAAACATGCTTAGAATAATTATCTAAGCTCAAATAATCAATTAATTTGATCACCCATCATAAAATTTAAAAACCCCTAATTCTTCCTTCATTTTCGAAAAATTCAATTAATTAGGGTTAGGGTTTAATTAAGCTTGAATCAATGATCTATCATGTATCCTAAGCATGAATTAAACATCATAAATCAAGATCATAATCATCCAAATTTTTTTTCTTAAATTTTCGAAAAATCTGGAAATTAATAATAAGATGATCAATGCTTGTTTTTAAGCAATAAACTTGAATTAAACTTATATCTAACCTTGATTAATAACTTTGTAGTATCCCGTCTTTCTTAAGAAATTAAAATAATTAATTTGATGAGAAAGACAAGAATTTTAATAAAATAAAAATTTTCTTTCCGAAAATTTTACCCGGCAGATATATTCTACCGGAAAAATGAGTTTTAATTAATTTTTATCGTCTCGGTTAATCCGAAACGAAGAAGTTTTTACATTTATCAATAGATGATAAATGTTTAGTCATTAATTGACTAAAAGAGAAATTTAATTTAATTACGTGAAATTTTACGTAATTTATTGTTTAAAAATTTAGTTTCGGTCGATTTGAAAATGCTTCGAATCTCCGATTCTTTCTGTGAGATTTTTATCTAAGGTTCGTGAAACCTGAATCTTAATTACTGTGTTGAGAAATTAGAGAGTTATTGGAAGATTAATTAATTATTAATTAATTGAATTAATAATTAATTAAATGAATTAACCAAACTTAGCCATTAAGTTTTAATTTAATAATAACCTACCATATTCTCTAGACCTAGGTTATTAGATTATTTAGCTAACTCTCTCATCTCTCCCTCACTCACCACACGCACACACCCAACAAACATAGCACACTCTCTCTCAATCTCTCTTCTCTCTCGATCTCTCACTCTCAAACTCACACACTCACACACAACTCCATTGATGATCATCATCCAAGCTTCCAAGACCAAAGTCATCTTCTCAAAGTAGCTAAGTAAGATTTAATTTCAATTCTTCCAAGCTCCTATTTCATTTTCATGGAGGAAGATCATATATATATATGTATATATATATATATATATATATATATATATATCGACAACTTTGGGAAGAAATTGAAGAAGTAGCTAGATGATGTTCATATCTTAGTATGATGTTTTTATGATGGTTATATGATGTTAAGAAGATCAATTGTGAGATAAATTGATGCATGAAGAACTTTAATTATATTTATATATATATTTCGATTGATTTGGGAGAAACCCTAGAAATGGTTAGTTAATCTTCATGTCTTAATATTATGCTTATATAGTGATTATATGATCATTGGTATAATTAAATAAAGCATGAAGAACCCTAACCCTAATTTTTGGAGAAAATCGAAAATATGAAGAAATTGTCAAATTTTGATTCATGCATTGTTTGATGTTATGATCTTCATAAATTATGTTTAGAATATGATTATAAGATCAATTATGTAATTAGATTAAACATGAGAAAACCCTAACCCTAGTTGAGAATTTTCGACAAATGCAAGAAATAAAGAAAATGTTGATGCATGTCTTATATATTCATTTTGATGACATAAATGAATTTAGATAGTTGTTTTAAGAATGTTTCATGTTGGAAGTAATTAAAAATTTCCAACCAATTTCATTTTGAGAAAATAATCGATTAAATAAGAAAATAAATTAGGGTTTAATAATGTAATGTTATATGATGAATTTGATGACTCAATTAAAGATATATGAGATTAATGAAGTATATTAGATCAAGAGATAATGAAACAAAAGCTTGATTAACCCTAGAAACCCTAGAAAATCGAATTAGGGTTCCTAAATTAGGGTTGGAAGATTAATACTAAATTGAATGAAATTAAATGAAGAAATGAGCTTAAAATAACAAATAAGTATATTAGGAATTGAAAAGAAGAGAAGATAAATAAAGAAATGTTAATTTTTATAAAAACCGAAAATTTAAAATAAATAAATAAAATATTAATTAAATTTTAATTAAGAAATTAATTGCATTTATAAACTTCTTAATAAAAATTAAGTGTTATATGATTTTCTGGAAATTTAATTCAAAGTAATAAAGATTTTCTATTTTTGGATGATTTTCCCGATTTGAGAGTTATATGATTAATTGAGATAATGTGTGTATTTAAAGTGTAATTATGTTTGTTATAATGAAATAAATATGTGGAATTAATTTGAGAATTTTCTGAATCCGTTAGACGGATTAAAATCAATTTAGTCGATTGTGATGAATAGTAATTTATAAATATTAATGTTATATGAGATTTGATTGATGTTGATACTTAATGAGGAATTTAGATAGATTAAGATAGATTAAGAACGTTAGAAAAGTTAAGATAAGAATTCTCGAATTTCGTCAAGTTACGGCGTAGAAATTTGAGTAGAATTTCGTTAAGATTATCGAAGTCGTTAGTCGATAGAAGTTCTCATTCTAAAATTGTTATTCCTTTTCGATTAAAGGAGCAAGCGGAAGCGGGAGCAGAAACGTGAAGTTAAGGATTACAAGCGCTAAGATTTAAAGTTAAAGCTTAAAATTATCAGGTGGGCTTTCTAAACTAAAATATGTGAAAAGCATGATATACTATGGTTTTAAAGTTTTGATACTTGCCAAAATTATTTTTGAATGTTAAGTATGTTACCATCTACTTCAGAAAGACGAATTCGGTTTCACGCAAGGTGAAATCTGTGTACACATTGGTAATCGTGCGCATTTCTTTGATAGACCGGTTATACGTAACCGTGAGTCTTTCGTTGATATGCCGGTTACAAGTGATTGAGAAAGAGGCCTCTTTCTCATCACCATTATTTATTTGTAGATATGGTTCATACTGTTATAAATGTCTGCAGACAAATGATTTTTGAGAAAAGAAAGTATTTTTAGCATTTTACGAGTTGTTTTCAGAAAATCCTCGTATTATGTTTTCTGGCAAGTTTTCATATATAGTGTATTCAGCAAAGTTTTCAAATGTTTTCGGCATGTGTTCACTGAGTACGTAGTACTCAGCCCTGCATGTTATTTCTAAAACGTGCAGGTTAGCAGGGATGCAGATGACGAGGCTGGATGGATGTTGGTAGTTGTTAATATTTTGAAAAATAAAGAGTCTAGATTATATTTCGTCATACATATAATCTCTCGTATTCCGCTGCTAGGTTGTTTTGAGATACTATAATGATGCTTTAAATTCTGGATTCTAGAATTGAATTTTGTTGAAATCGTTTAAACCCTAGAGTCGAACTATGATTTGATAGTCGAAATCTTTTTGTCTAAGTTTGCTTGAAACATTTTTCTTTATCATGCTTTCTTGATCCTCAAGTAAATTCTGTCATCTTCTTGATCTTTGCCGATTATTTGGTCGATCAGGTCTTTTATTTTCAAGCTGACTTGAATTATTCTATTGACTGTATGTTGTTATTGAAATCGTTGATCGTCTCATTTATCTCGAGTCATGCATGTCGTGATTATTCAGAATTCTTGAGCCTTGTTGAGTATGAATGTCCTTTGTTTATATGATCAATAGCCGGATCGCTATTAAATTCCCTTTGTTAATCATAAATTGTGTACGTCGTGGGACCTACCGGCCTTGACATCTAATATCGAGGTTCGGGCCGCGACAGAGTGGTATCAGAGCGCCGCTTTCTACTCTGATAATACAAGTCTAAATGAAATCCTAGATTTGATTAGAGCAATATATTTTCTACTCTAAGAGTGTTATTTTGAAAGACTAGTCTGGTTTGAATTACTAGACTAGTCAAGCTTTTAACAACAACTGAAGTCCAGCATCTCTCATCTCATCCAACTATCCAGGTACAAATTTCAAACGTTCTACTTTTAAGAGGTTGGGAATTGAAGTATATATAGATATAATTGTTGTGTTTGAATCTCTAATACGATTGGTTGTTGGTGATCGATCATAAGCGAGATGATGGATCAGTTGTGCAAGCAAGTTGAGTATTTATTTGTGGAATGTAACATGAGCCCAGAACACCCTTTTGGAAGCGACATTGAGTATGTTGAGACAGTGGATTCTCAAAACTATTCGTAATTTCGAATTAGCTAATTATTTAAATTTTCTTTTATAGGATGTCCAACTCTAGAAGCGTAGCAGCGATGATTAAATTTCATCACATACACATGAGTTACACAGAAACCCTAGCAGAGTTCTTAGCTCGGTTTCATAGGGTTTGGATGGACATCCATGAATCAAATATTTCGGGAATTATTGGTATAGTTAGATTAGTTCCTTTGCTTCCTGAGGATTGGCAGGGATGGGCGACGTCGATTGCTCCAAGGTACGTCACTCCTCAATATTGGGACGGTGTTTTGTTCGGAGATTGCAGAGCGTTCATTTCTGCAATCAGTACTCAGTATATGTGTTTTTCGTACCCACCTCCTAGACCTTATCAGCCGTTGATTCCTGTTGGTGAGTTTAGTTTACAACATCTCATGCCCCAAGATTACCCAATCTTTGATCAGAATCCTCCGGAAAATCCCGAACCTATTGCTTCTCCCATCCATGGAAATAATGGATTCGATGTTAACTCCTTTCTTGTTGAGCCATTGGCAAATGGCTATGTTTCGTCTCCCTCTCAAATCGAGACTCAAATCTTCACTCCTGAGCCTTCCGTTCAGCCTAACGGCGTAGCCTCAGCTTCTTTTGTTGAGGAAATTCCAAATGATCCTTCCGTCGAAACATTGCAAGCTTTGAATTCTTCAGAGCTTGATGCCATAGTTGGAACCCAGCCTATTCTGTTTGACCCTAACGTAGCTAGCACTTCTGGACCACGTCACTATGATAGTGACGAGGAAAACGTTGATCCAGAGGTTGGACCAACCGAAGGATATTTCCATCTCCGTCGAATTCCGTTTACCTACTTAAGTTTTCAGCCTAGTTTTAGGCCCTCGCTGGGAGAGGATATTACTCATGCCCCTCGTGTGACTTTGGACGGAGTGGAGAGAGCAGAGGAGAGCACAGAAACGGAAGAAGAAGATCCGAGTGAGGAAGATCCGAGAGATGACGAAGAAGAGGAAGAGGAAGAGGATCCGTCGGAGGACGAGCAGTGAAGGAGAAGATGGGTCGTTGAAAGAAGTTGATAGTCATTAATGAAAAGGAAGATAATGTAAATATAATGTAATAGAATATATAATCAAACAACTTGTAGGGTTATCGGTTATTGTAAACAAGCTCTCGTACATAGAAGCATATGATAGCATAGCGAATCGGAGGCGACGTAGAATTCCGCTCCGATAAAATATTTTGCGTGATGTTAGAAAAATCACGGCTAATGTAGGGAATTTTTTATTCCCTAACTTTTGTAAAAGTCCTCGAAGAGGCAAATTTTCCCGTTAAATGAAAAGTACGGCCAAGGAAGTTATTTTGATAAATTTTTTTCGAGTTATCGATAATTTCCATTGTTAAATTTTCGTTTAATGGTCTTAGAAGAAAAGAAGAAGAGAGAAAGGTGAAGTCAAGAAAACGTTATACTAAATAAAATGAAGCGTTATTGAAGAAATAAAACGTCGGAAAATGAGTGTAGTGGAAGAAAAACCCGTAAAACGCATGAAAAACGAAAGAAAGCACGTTCAGGAAAAGTTCCAACGCTCGTTGGAAGAAAAACCCCGAAGATGAATCCAGCGCTCGCCGGAATTTCCAGCGATCGCCGGAATTCCAGCGCCGGCTGGAATCCAGCGACCGCTGGAATGGAGGAAACAACGCCGGCGGCAACTCAGCGCCCGCTGAGACGAGAAGGACCAAGCTGGAGGATGAAGACAGCAGTGGCAGTACGATTCCAGCGCCGGCAGCAACCCAACGCTCGCCGGAAGTCCAACGCTCGCTGGAGTAGAAAAGCCGAAGTTGATTCCAGCGCTCGCTGGAATCCCAGCGGTCGCCGAAATCCAGCGGCGGCTGGAAACCAGCGGTCGCTGGAGAGCAGAACAGCAGCGGCAGATGGCGGCAGCTTGGTGGCGCGATTCCGGCCGAAGACAGCGTCGGTGGAAGAGGTTTCAAGCAACATTCAGGCGAAAATTTTACGCCACTGTGTGATAGCTATATGACGGAAAACGAAGGTAGTTTGGGCCGGAAGAAACGAGTCAAATATTTCGTATGTAAATTGTTACGTTTTTCGTTTATTCTATTAATCATTTCTTCTTTCGTTAGTTGTATATTGTAGAAGAGTTTTAATCAAGTTTAGATAATAAATAAGAAGTTAGTATGTAGAAGAAAGTCGAATCAAAATTCGAATAAAGGAATTCTCTTTTTCCTCATACGACTTTGAGACGTTGAATGACGAAGATGGCGTGCGGGGTGGTTTGATCCATTGCCGAATGACTTTATTTATTTTATAGTTCGTTCTGTTCTTCGTTAGTTCGTTAGCTCCGTGTTTTGTTCGCCGTTTGTTATCGTTAGTTTAATTCTTAGTTATTTAGTTTATGTTTTTCTAATTCATTAACTATACATTCTTATGATTTAATAAAAAGTTTGAGATAAAGTAAATCACCTCAAAATCAATTAGGATGAAGTTTAGGTATCAAGATGATATTATTCATTCTTGATTTATAAAGAATATACAAGCTAATTAAAATTTGCAGAATAATATAATAAATAATTATTACTTAAATTTTTATAAAGTAAATATTGATAATGGAAATGAATCATTTGATTCATTGATGATGATGAGTGTGAATTATTAAATTCACTAAGTATGATGAAGTTAATATATGATATTATTCTTTTATGACAAGAGTGTGAAAACTAAATTATATTTAGTAAGGATAATTATGAAAAATAATTGTTCTTGAATTATTTTATGATTAAAAGATTATAGAAATTTTATATGAGTGAATCATTGATTCATTATTATGACAAGAGTGAATTGTTTAATTTCTTCATGATGATGAGAAATTAAAACGTTGATTTACATTGTATGCTGTTATGAGTAAATCTTGGATTTACTACATTTTATGAGTATGATATATGTGATTGAAATTTTTGATAAAAATGAATCGTGTAACTTATTAGAAGTATGATGAGCATGCTATGCATTGATAAGATGGTTAAGGAAAATTTTTCTAAGTTCTAAAACCTAGGAAAATTTATTTCCTTTAAAATAAATTTAAAGAAAGAAGAATCCTTTTTATTAGAGAATAGATTTTCGTTAGAAAGAAAAGAATAATTCGAATGAAAATCCTGGTTAATCAGAAAATGCCGCCAAGAGGTAGACCAAGAGGTAGAGGTCGTGGAAGAATTGAGGACAATGAACCAGAAAGAGTACCTACCCCACCTCCTCCTCAGCTCGACAGGAGAATTGAAGAATTATTTTTGCGGCAAAATCCCCCAACTCTCGATGGAAAAGGAAATCCCTCGGAAGCCGAAGAATGGATTCGTTCGTTAGAAAGAATTTTCCGTTTTCTCCGTTGTACGGATCAAGAACGCCTTACATGCATGTCTTACCAGCTTAAAGGATCTGCGTATTACTGGTGGGAAGCTCGTCAAAGGGCATACACTCCTGAGCAATTGGAAAATCTAACGTGGGAACAATTCAAGGATGCATTGTTTGAATAATTCATTCCTCGAAGTTATCGGAAGCAGAAGGAGAATGAGTTTGCTAATCTCAAGCAAGGAAAGAAGTCGGTATCTGAGTATGATAGAGAATTTTGCGATCTATCACGTTTTGCTCAAGACAAGGTGGACACAGACGAGAAAATGGCTGAACTTTTCTGAACAGGTCTTCGGCAGGAAATAAGAATCGTTTTAGCCAGTCAGAGTGCGTTGTCATATTCAGAGACTTTAAATAGAGCTCTGGATATGGAATTGGCTATGCAGCCAGATAAGTCTTCTCAGACTTCAGCAGCTACGCAAGTTCAAGCTCCAGCGACAGTGATAAATCCGCAGTCGTCCAACCAAAGTCAGAAACGAAAATGGAATTTTAGAAGTCAACCTAGTAAGAAGCCCTGGCAAGGACCGCAAGGACAACAACGTCAGCAACAGCAGCAATTTAATCAAGGACGATTCAAGCAGCCTTTCGTCAATCAAGGCAGTTCGTCTCAAACTTATCAAGGAATGTCTCCTTGTTCCAAATGTGGCAAGATGCATCAAGGGATATGCAAGGCTGGAAGTAATAGCTGCTATACTTGTGGTCAAGTTGGTCATTATTCGTATCAGTGCCCAACTAAACTACAAGTAGCAGGAGGAAGTAGACCAAATCAGAACCCAACTCAGAGATTGAATGCAATGGAAGTTGTTCCTCAGCAACGGCAGCAACAACGAAATCGCCAAGGGCCGCGATTCCAGCAAAAACAAAAGCAACCCCAGCAACTGAGAATGGATCCCCAGCAGCAATATCAAAGAGTTTTTGCTCTTGATCAGAAGCCGTTCGACAAAGATCAAGGAAATTTGACAGGTATGGATCAACTAAATGGCGTACCTGTTATAATTTTATTTGATACTGGTGCATCGCATTCATTTATATCAGATGCATGCGTAGATAATCTTGGTCTTAAAGTAGAACGTGCTAGTCAAAACTTGAGAGTAACTACACCGTTAGGTAAATCTACCTCAGTTACTCGCATCTGTCCTAATATAGAGATTGAATTAGGATCTCTCAAGATGTTAGCTAAAACCCTAAATTTAATTAAAATGTGGGATGTGGATATTATTTTGGGAATTGATTGGTTGACCGAGAATTTTGCAAGCATTCAATGCAAGCAAAGACAGATTTCATTTCATATACCTGGTCAGGAACCAACTCTATTTTTCGGAATAGAAAGGAATTGTAAGAAATCGCCGATTATCTCGGCAGTTCAAGCAAAGAGATTGTTGAGAAGAAAAGATATGAAAGCATATCTCATTTATCTTAACAAAGATGAAGATAAGGATAGAAGTATTGAAGATGTAGCCATAGTCAGAGAATTCCAAGACGTATTACCAGAAGTTTTGCCAGGATTGCCACCAGACAGGCAAGTGGAGTTCACAATAGATCTTGAACCAGGATCAGCTCCTGTTTCCAAGGCACCATACAGAATGGCTCCAAAGGAATTGCAAGAATTGAAAATTCAACTGCAAGAGTTACTTGACCTAGGTTTCATTAGACCTAGTATTTCTCTGTGGGGAGCACCAATTCTGTTTGTTAAAAAGAAGGATGGTAGTTTGAGGATGTGCATAGACTACCGAGAATTAAACAAATTGACCTTGAAGAATAGATATCCTTTGCCGAGAATAGATGATCTCTTTGATCAACTCAGAGGAGCAAGTGTATTCTGGAAGATTGATCTAAAATCTGGTTATCACCAATTAAAGGTTAAACAAGAAGATATTTCCAAGACAACTTTCAGAACAAGATATGGCCACTATGAGTTTGTAGTAATGCCATTTGGTGTGACAAATGCTCCAGCAGTATTTATGGATCTCATGAATCGAGTATTCCATGAATTCTTGGACAAGTTTGTCGTAGTTTTCATTGATGATATTCTCGTGTATTCAAAGAATGAATTAGAATACGAGGAACATCTTCGAATTGTTTTGGAAAGGTTGAGAACTGAAAGATTGTATGCCAAATTTAGTAAATGTGAATTTTGGCTAAGAGAAGTACATTTCCTCGGACATGTTGTATCTTCTGAAGGAATCAAAGTTGATCCTTCAAAAGTACAAGCAGTTCAGGAATGGAAACTTCCAACCACACCACATGAAATTAGGAGTTTCTTAGGTCTAGCAGGCTATTATCGGAGATTTATCGAGGGATTCTCCAAAATAGCTAAGCCAATGACCCATCTCCTAAAGAAAGAATCAAAGTTCAAGTGGTCAGAAGAATGTGAGGAAAGTTTCCAAGAACTTAAAAAGAGATTGACCACTGCCCCAGTGTTATCAGTTCCAGATTCGGATAAAGATT
This sequence comes from Agastache rugosa, assembly GCA_031470985.1. Classification (NCBI taxonomy): domain Eukaryota; kingdom Viridiplantae; phylum Streptophyta; class Magnoliopsida; order Lamiales; family Lamiaceae; genus Agastache; species Agastache rugosa. The sequence continues at coordinate 15,510,517 of CM062607.1, forward strand.
ATGCTGTTTACACAGATACATCAAAGAACGGACTAGGCTGTGTCCTGATGCAAGAAGGAAGAGTTATTGCATATGCTTCTAGACAGCTTAGACCTCACGAAGTAAACTATCCAACTCATGATTTGGAACTAGCAGCAGTAGTACATGCTCTAAAGATCTGGAGACACCATCTTTATGGAGCAAAATGTGAAATCTTCACAGATCACAAGAGTCTCAAATATTTCTTTGAGCAGAAAGAATTAAATATGAGACAAAGAAGATGGCTCGAGTTGGTTAAAGACTACGATTGTAAAATTTCCTATCATCCAGGGAAAGCAAATGTAGTCGCTGACGCGTTGAGCAGAAAAGGGAAATTGGAATTAGGATTTCTTCTAACTCAAGAGAAAGAACTCATTAAGAGTTTCGGAGAACTAAGGTTAGAAGTAATTCTACCTCCGCAATCTGTTGAGCAAATGATTGCAGCCATGGAAATAATTCCAGACCTAAGATCAAGAATTTCCAATGCTCAAAGAAAAGACGAGAAATTGGAAAAGTTACGAATGAAAATTCGTCAAGAGAAGGATGAAAATTTTAAGGAGGCAGGAGATAATGTTCTCCTATTTAGAGGAAGAATTTGTGTGCCGAATGATGAAGAATTAAGAAATGAGATCATGGGCGAAGCTCATGAAACTCCTTATTCCGCTCACCCTGGAGGTACCAAAATGTATCAAGATTTGAAACAACCATTTTGGTGGGAAGGAATGAAAAGAGACATAGCTTCTTTTGTGGAAAGATGTTTAGCCTGTCAACAAGTAAAGGCATTACATCAAAGACCATATGGGAAGCTACAACCCTTAAATATTCCAGAGTGGAAATGGAATAAAATTACCATGGATTTTGTAACTGGGTTACCTAGATCCAAACGAGGGAATACAGCAATATGGGTAATAGTGGATAGATTGACAAAATCTGCGCACTTTATACCTATTCCCATAACTTATGGCGCAGATAAATTGGCTCAGCTGTACGTGTGAGAAATTATGCGATTGCACGGAGTACCTAAATCGATCACTTCAGATCGAGACTCAAAATTTACTTCTCATTTTTGGAGAAGTATGCAAGAAGAATTAGGTACCAAATTGAATTTAAGTACAGCTTTTCATCCTCAGACGGATGGTCAATCAGAAAGAACCATTCAAATCTTGGAGGATATGTTGAGAACTGTTGTTCTAGATCGAGGAAGTCAATGTGAGCAAATTTTACCTCTTGTTGAATTTGCCTACAACAACAGTTATCAAATGACGATTGGCATGGCGCCCTACGAAGCCCTATATGGAAAGAAGTGTAGATCTCCGCTTCATTGGGATGATGTGGGCGAGAGAAAAATATTAGGACCCGATTCAGTGGAAGAGATGATAAAGATTGTGCGTCAAATCAAACAAAGAATTAAAGAAGCACAAGACCGTCAGAAGTCATATGCTGACGTCAGAAGATCAGAATTAGAATTCAATGTGGGTGATAAAGTTTTCTTGAAAGTTTCGCCTTCAAGAGGAATTCATCGATTTGGTGTTAAAGGGAAGCTTAAGCCTGGCTACATAGGACCATATGAAATTCTGGAAAGAATAGGTCAAGTAGCGTATAAGTTAGCTTTACCGCTAAGTTTTGGAAATTCACATAACGTGTTTCATGTATCTCAATTACGGAAATATATGTTTGATCCTAAGTACGTTATTCGTCAAGAAGAAGTAGTCCTTGAACCAGATGTCAGTTATGAAGAGAAACCTGAAGCGATTTTGGATCGAAAGGTCCAGCAACTTAGGAATAAATTGATCGCGTCAGTAAAGATCAAATGGAGGCATCATGGACTAGAAGAAGCAACATGGGAGTTAGAAAGCAAGATGAGAGAAAAGTATCCCGAACTCTTTCATGAGGTAAGCAAATTTCGGGACGAAATTTATTTTTAGGAGGAGAGAATGTAGTCTCCCGTCTTTCTTAAGAAATTAAAATAATTAATTTGATGAGAAAGACAAGAATTTTAATAAAATAAAAATTTTCTTTCCGAAAATTTTACCCGGCAGATATATTCTACCGGAAAAATGAGTTTTAATTAATTTTTATCATCTCGGTTAATCCGAAACGAAGAAGTTTTTACATTTATCAATAGATGATAAATGTTTAGTCATTAATTGACTAAAAGAGAAATTTAATTTAATTACGTGAAATTTTATGTAATTTATTGTTTAAAAATTTAGTTTCGGTCGATTTGAAAATGCTTCGAATCTCCGATTCTTTCTGTGAGATTTTTATCTAAGGTTCGTGAAACCTTAATCTTAATTACTGTGTTGAGAAATTAGAGAGTCATTGGAAGATTAATTAATTATTAATTAATTGAATTAATAATTAATTAAATGAATTAACCAAACTTAGCCATTAAGTTTTAATTTAATAATAACCTACCCTATACTCTAAACCTAGGTTATTAGATTATTTAGCTAACTCTCTCATCTCTCCCTCACTCACCACACGCACACACCCAACAAACATAGCACACTCTCTCTCAATCTCTCTTCTCTCTCGATCTCTCACTCTCAAACTCACACACTCACACACAACTCCATTGATGATCATCATCCAAGCTTCCAAGACCAAAGTCATCTTCTCAAAGTAGCTAAGTAAGATTTAATTTCAATTCTTCCAAGCTCCTATTTCATTTTCATGGAGGAAGATCATATATATATATATATATATCGACAACTTTGGGAAGAAATTGAAGAAGTAGCTAGATGATGTTCATATCTTAGTATGATGTTTTTATGATGGTTATATGATGTTAAGAAGATCAATTGTGAGATAAATTGATGCATGAAGAACTTTAATTATATTTATATATATATTTCGATTGATTTGGGAGAAACCCTAGAAATGGTTAGTTAATATTCATGTCTTAATATTATGCTTATATAGTGATTATATGATCATTGGTATAATTAAATAAAGCATGAAGAACCCTAACCCTAATTTTTGGAGAAAATCGAAAATATGAAGAAATTGTCAAATTTTGATTCATGCATTGTTTGATGTTATGATCTTCATAAATTATGTTTAGAATATGATTATAAGATCAATTATGTAATTAGATTAAACATGAGAAAACCCTAACCCTAGTTGAGAATTTTCGACAAATGCAAGAAATAAAGAAAATGTTGATGCATGTCTTATATATTCATTTTGATGACATAAATGAATTTAGATAGTTGTTTTAAGAATGTTTCATGTTGGAAGTAATTAAAAATTTCCAACCAATTTCATTTTGAGAAAATAATCGATTAAATAAGAAAATAAATTAGGGTTTAATAATGTAATGTTATATGATGAATTTGATGACTCAATTAAAGATATATGAGATTAATGAAGTATATTAGATCAAGAGATAATGAAACAAAAGCTTGATTAACCCTAGAAACCCTAGAAAATCGAATTAGGGTTCCTAAATTAGGGTTGGAAGATTAATACTAAATTGAATGAAATTAAATGAAGAAATGAGCTTAAAATAACAAATAAGTATATTAGGAATTGAAAAGAAGAGAAGATAAATAAAGAAATGTTAATTTTTATAAAAACCGAAAATTTAAAATAAATAAATAAAATATTAATTAAATTTTAATTAAGAAATTAATTGCATTTATAAACTTCTTAATAAAAATTAAGTGTTATATGATTTTCTGGAAATTTAATTCAAAGTAATAAAGATTTTCTATTTTTGGATGATTTTCCCGATTTGAGAGTTATATGATTAATTGAGATAATGTGTGTATTTAAAGTGTAATTATGTTTGTTATAATGAAATAAATATGTGGAATTAATTTGAGAATTTTCTGAATCCGTTAGACGGATTAAAATCAATTTAGTCGATTGTGATGAATAGTAATTTATAAATATTAATGTTATATGAGATTTGATTGATGTTGATACTTAATGAGGAATTTAGATAGATTAAGATAGATTAAGAACGTTAGAAAAGTTAAGATAAGAATTCTCGAATTTCGTCAAGTTACGGCGTAGAAATTCGAGTAGAATTTCGTTAAGATTATCGAAGTCGTTAGTCGATAGAAGCTCTCATTCTAAAATCGTTATTCCGTTTCGATTAAAGGAGCAAGCGGAAGCGGGAGCAGAAACGTGAAGTAAAGGATTACAAGCGCTAAGATTTAAAGTTAAAGCTTAAAATTATCAGGTGGGCTTTCTAAACTAAAATATGTGAAAAGCGTGATATACTATGGTTTTAAAGTTTTGATACTTGCCAAAATTATTTTTGAATGTTAAGTATGTTACCATCTACTTCAGAAAGACGAATTCGGTTTCACGCAAGGTGAAATCTGTGTACACATTGGTAATCGTGCGCATTTCTTTGATAGACCGATTATACGTAACCGTGAGTCTTTCGTTGATATGCCGGTTACAAGTGATTGAGAAAGAAGCCTCTTTCTCATCACCATTATTTATTTGTAGATAAGGTTCATACTGTTATAAATGTCAGCAGACAAATGATTTTTGAGAAAAGAAAGTATTTTTAGCATTTTACGAGTTGTTTTCAGAAAATCCTCGTATTATGTTTTCTGGTAAGTTTTCATATATAGCTGTATTCACGTAGTACTCAGCCCTGCATGTTATTTCTAAAACGTGCAGGTTAGCAGGGATGCAGATGACGAGGCTGGATGGATGTTGGTTGTTGTTAATATTTTGAAAAATAAAGAGTCTAGATTATATGTCGTCATACATATAATCTCTCGTATTCCGCTGCTAGGTTGTTTTGAGATACTATAATGATGCTTTAAATTCTGGATTCTAGAATTGAATTTTGTTGAAATCGTTTAAACCCTAGAGTCGAACTATGATTTGATAGTCGAACTCTTTTTGTCTAAGTTTGCTTGAAACATTTTTCTTTATCATGCTTTCTTGATCCTCAAGTAAATTCTGTCATCTTCTTGATCTTTGCCGATTATTTGGTCGATCAGGTCTTTTATTTTCAAGCTGACATGAATTATTCTATTGACTGCATGTTGTTATTGAAATCGTTGATCGTCTCATTTATCTCGAGTCATGCATGTCGTGATTATTCAGAATTCTTGAGCCTTGTTGAGTATGAATGTCCTTTGTTTATATGATCAATAGCCGGGTCGCTATTAAATTCCCTTTGTTAATCATAAATTGTGTACGTCGTGGGACCTACCGGCCTTGACATCTAATATCGAGGTTCGGGCCGCGACAAACTTGGAAATGATTTGGATGGAAACCTTGATCTTCGAGCTTGGATTATGAAGACTTAAATGAAGGATTTAAGTGTGTGAAAGTGTGTGAGTGTTCTGCCATTTTGAGAGAGAAATGGCGAGAGAGAGATGAGAGGAATTGAGTGAAATGATACCTATATATATACATAGCATAGGTTAATTAATTAATTAATTAACACAAAAGTCAACAAGATTAGGTCATCACTTAGGTCATTAGTTTTGTCATTGCTTAGGTAATAATTAGGATTATTTAATTAATTAAATGCTTAATTTAATCAATTAATTACTAACTTGCTAATCATAACTTCAATCACTAATTTCTCACTTTAGAAAAATCAATTAGGGCCTCTCAAACCCTAATACAAGTTTTCATAATAAAACACGGAAAAACGAGTCATTTCCGAATAAATAAAAATTATCATCTTAGATAATTAATTACTATAAAATTTAATTAAGAAAATTAAATTCATAGTTTTCTCAACATAGGAAAATCAATTAGGGTTTCACGAACCCTAGATAAAAATCTCACAGAAAGAATCGGAGATTCGAAACATTTTCAAATCGACCGAAACTAAAAATTTAAGTGATAAATTACGCAATAAATCACTTAAATAAATTAAATTCTTCTTTTAGTCAATTAATGACTAATTATTTATCACTTAATGATAAATGTAAAAACTTCTTCATTTCGGATTAACCGAGAGGATAAAAATTAATTAAAACTCATTTTTACGGCAAAATATATCTGCCGGATAAAATTTTCGGGAACGAAAATTTTTCTTTCACTGAAATCTTATCTTTCTTATTAAATTAATTGATTTTAGTACGCAAGAAAGACGGGATATTACACTAGAAGCATAAGCAATGACTTTTCCTTCTTGCATCAGGACACTACCTAGTCCACTCTTTGATGCATCTGTGAAAACAACATAATCTTTATCTGAATCTGGAACTGATAGCACTAGGGCAGTGGTCAATCTCTTTTTAAGTTCTTGAAAACTTCTTTCACATTTTTCTGACCACTTGAACTTTGAATCTTTCTTTAGGAGATGGGTCATCGGCTTCGCTATCTTGGAGAATCCTTCAATAAATCTCCGATAGTAGCCTGCTAGACCTAAGAAACTCCTAATCTCATGTGGCGTAGTTGGAACCTTCCATTCCTGAACTGCTTGCACTTTTGAAGGGTCAACTTTGATTCCTTCAGAGGAAACAACATGTCCAAGGAAATGTACTTCTTTTAGTCAAAATTCACATTTGCTAAACTTGGCATACAATTTCTCGGTTCTTAATTTTTCCAGAACAATTCTGAGATGTTCCTCGTGTTCCACTTTACTCTTTGAATACACGAGAATATCATCAATAAAAACTACGACAAATTTGTCCAAATATTCATGAAATACTCGATTCATGAGATCCATGAATACTACTGGAGCATTTGTCACACCAAACAGCATTAATAGAAACTCGTAGCGTCCGTATCTTGTTCTAAAAGCCATCTTGAAAATATTCCCTTGCTTAACCTTTAACTAGTGATAACCAGACTTCAGATCAATTTTCGAGAATACACTCGCTCCTTTGAGCTGATCAAAGAGATCATCTATTGTAGTACCCCGCTTTTTCATAACCAATCGTAGTAATTAATTAAGAGCTCGTCTAAAAGAATTAAGTTGTGAGAACTTAGAAAGAAAATAAGTTCCGGCAATTAAAATTTTTCGGCAGCCCTAATTTACCGAATTTTAATAATTTAAGATTTATTCTCATTCCGGTTAATCCGAGATGAGATAATGAAGATGTTTATGACTATGTGCTTATATCTTTGAAGTTATTTGAGAAATATATGCTATGTTGAAAGATTTGATTTCTCCGGAAATCATAAAATTTCTCAGGCAATTTATTTTATTTTCGGATTTTATTTCCGGAAATTTTTAGAGAAAGCTTATATTAGTGTTTGAGAAACCCTAATAATTTTAATAGTTCGAGAGCTTTTTAATTAAAGCCGTTATGATTGACTGATTGATGTTTGATTAATTAGATAATTAATTAATGCATAATGTTTAATTAATTAATGTCGTATTCCGTATTTCTTGAGTATTAAGATTTATTAAATTAGTAAGAAAAATAAGATTTAAGTAAAAGGAAAAGTTTCGTTCAGAAAATTTATCCGGCAGATATATTCTACCGAAAAAATAAGTTTTAATTATGAATGATCGTCTCGGTTAATCCGAAATGAAGAAGTTTTTACATTTATCAATAAATGATAAATGTTTAGTCATAAATTGACTGAAAGAAGAATTTAATTTAATTACGTAAAATTTTACGTAATTTATAGCTTAAAAATTTAGTTTCGGTCGATTTGAAAATGTTGCAAATCTACGATTCTTTCTGTGAGATTTTTATCTAAGGTTCGTAAAACCTTAATCTTAATTACTGTGTTGAGAAATTAGAGAGTTATTTGAAGACTAATTAGTTATTAATTAATTGAATTAATAATTAATTAAATGACTAAATCTAAAACTTAGGAATTAAGTTTAAATTAAATATTAACCTAACCTACTCTACCTATGCATGAATATGCATATATCACTCTCATCTCTCTCACTCTCACGCACACACACAAACATTCAGCTCTCTCTCTCTCGATCTCACTCTCTCGACATACACACACTCACACACACTTAAGAACACCATCTTTGATCTTTGATCTTCAAGCTCAAGACTACAAGTTCTAGCAATCCTTTCAAGTAGTCAAGTAAGCTTATATCTCTAATCTTCCAAGCTTTTGTTCTCTCTTTCATGGTAGAAATTCCTACGTATATATATGTATATATATGTCGAATTTTTTGGAAGAAGTAGAGGAATGATTGTATGATGATGACCTATAAAGATGATGTTTATATCATGTTTCTATGATCAATTATGAGTTTAAAATGATGCATGAAGAACCCTAGTTATATATATATATATATCGACATATATATATATATATATATATATATATATCGACATTTTGGGAAGAAATTAGAGAAATGATTGTATGATTTTAATCTCTTAGTATGATGCTTATATGATGATTATATAATGATTAGAGTGATTAAAGCATGACAATCAAATCCCTAACCCTAGTTTATTATTTTCGAAATTTTGGAAGAAAATGTCAAGTTTTAATTCATGCATTGTTTGATGTTATGATCTTCATGAATTATGCTTAGAATATGATTATAAGATCAAATATGTAGCTAAATTAAATGTGAGATAACCCTAGCTACATTATTCATTTTTTTCGAAAATAAGAAGAAAATGTAAAATAATTGATGCATGAATTATATGAATAATTTGATGTTAATTATGAGCTTAGATAAGTATTTTAAGAATTTTTCATATTGGAAGAGAGTATAAATTCCCAACCAATATCATGTTAGCAAAAATGTCAAAATATATGAAAATATAAATTAAGGTTTGTAATGTGATGAAGTATGATGTTTTAAATAATTTATTTGTTAATGAATGATGTTAATGAAATATATTAGAGCAAGAGATAATGAAAAACGAGCTTGATTAATCTAGAAACCCTAGAAAAGGGTAATTAGGTTCTTAAAATAGATTTCATGAGTTAATGATGTATTGAATAAAATTGATTGAGGAATTGAGTTTATGTTAATTATATAAGCATGTTAGAAATTTAATTGAAAAGAAAAGAATCCTAGAAGACCTATTTTAAAAAGGACCGAAAATTAAATAAATAAAATAAATTATTATTTGATTTTTAATTAATAAATAAATTGCAATTATGAACTTTTTTAATAAAAATTAGGTGTTATATGATTTTCTGAAAATTTAATTCAGAATATTAAAGATTTTCTATTTTTTGATGATTTTCCCAATTTGGGAGTTTATGTGTTAAATGGTGTAAAGATGTGTGTTGTATTGAAAAATGTGTATATATTTTAATTTAGAATTTTCTGAATCCGTTAGACGGGTTAAAATTGACTTAGTCGATTTCTGTGAATAGTAAAAAAATGTATGTAGATATTAAGTGATAAGTGTGAATTGTTTGAATGTTTGAAGATTAACGATGAGTTAAGATAGAGTAAGAGTGTTTAAGAAGTTAAGTTATCGAGTATCGAGTTTCGTCGTAGAAATTCGAATCGAATTACGTTAGGATTATCGAAGTCGTTATTCGATAAAGGTTCTCGTTCTGAATTCGTATTCTATTCCAATTCGATTTAAAGGAGCAAGCGGAAGCGGAAGCAGAAACGTGAAGTAAGAGGTTGAACGAGCAGTAAAGTTAAAGTTAAAGGTTAAATCGATCAGGTGGGCTTTTCTAACTAAAGAAATAACAAATGATATACATATATATGATTATATATATGTGATGTTTTTAAATTGATTAACTTGCCAAATGTTTGTATGATACCATCTACTGTAGCAAGATGAATTCAGTCCTACGCAAGGTAGGATTTGTGTACACTTAGTAGTAATCATGTGCCTTCGAAAAGGTGGGCCGATTACAAGTGTTTGAGAAAGAGGCCTCCTTCTCAACACTATCACTATGTGATTATAGATCTGGTACATACCTTGTAAAGTATATGTCTGGCCAGACAAACATGATTTACAGAAAAGAAAATGTTGAGCATGCACAGGTTTGTTTTTGAGAAAAATTACTTGTGCTTATGCTCTATGGCAAGTTTAATCCCTAACTTTAAGAAGTAAATTTTTAAGTATTTTTGGCATGTGCCCACTGAGTACTTGAGTACTTCGTACTCAGCCCTGCGTATTATTCTAAAATGTCCAGGTTAGCTGAGATGGAGATGATGTGTGCTGGATGGACTGTGTTGTTGATGAAGTGTTTAGGAGTTGTTTTGATGAAATCAGACCTAGATTATATGTCTCCATACATATATTCTCTCATTTTTCCGCTGCCATGATAAGATGTTTGTTTTGAGAAAGTTTATGAAATTTGATGTTGACGATGTTTGGATTCTAGAGTCGAACTATGTTGAAGTCATTTGAATTCTAAAGTCGAATTCTCTCTTTTGTCAAGTTCTTTTGAAACTCAGCCACTTGATCATATGTATATAAGTTGTTGGTTGTTTGAGAAAGCTTTGTCGAACTTGAAACAATTTTCTTTATCATGCTTCCTTAACCCTGAAATCAGCTTATCGTCTTCTTGGTTATTGTTGATAATTTGGTTGATCAGGTCTATTGATTTCCGAGGTGATTTGAGTTGTATTCGTTGACATGCATGTCATAATTTTTCTAAGTTGATGAATTGCTGAGCATGAGTGTCTTTTGTTGTTCTTGAACAATAGCCGGGTCGCTATCTTAATCCTTTTGTTAATCATAAATTGTATAAGTCGTGGGACCCACCGGCTTGGTCATCTAAATTCTAAGTCGGGCTGCGACAGAGTGGTATCAGAGCAGGTTTGTCTGCTCTAATTCATTATTTCTTAAAAGTCTAGTCTAGTTTAATTCCTAGACTAGTCGAGAGCAAAGTCTGTTGCTCTAAGTTCATATTTCTTCAAGTCTAGTCTGGTTTGAATTCTAGAGTAGTTAAGTTTCAACAACAACAAAAGTCCACCATCTCATCTCATCCGGCAAACCAGGTACGCATTTAAAAGTTTTCTAAGTTTAAAAAGTTTAAAATTTGAAGTTCCATGTGACTGACGGACTTTTATGTGGACTTGATCAACCCACATATGGTTCTTCCGCTTTTATAATGAAAATAAATAATGAGATGAAGTTAGAAAGTTTGAGATATGAGATTGTGTAGTGGAATTGAGACCTTAATGAGGTTGTAAGTTGGCGAATAATTGTGCAAGTAAGTTGGTTGTTTAACTTTGGAATGTACCGTGAGTTTGGTACCATTGTTTGGAAGCAAAATTAGCTTCTTGAAGTGACGAGGCCATGAGAGAGTTTCAGCATATGCGTATGAGTACATAGAGACGTTAGCTTCAGCATGTTTCCATCGTGGTTGCATGGATATTAATAAGACTATTATTTCAGGAGTTCTCGAAATAGTAAGATTAATTCCTCTTTTTCCCGACGAGTGAATGGAGCAGGACTTCAAGATTCGATGTCGCAAGACAACCCAATTCCTTTTCTTATTCCTCAAGGGAATTTCGAACCGTTATTTCTCTTCGTCCTAATGATTATAGTTTTGATGAAAACTTATTCATTTCTCAGCCGTTGTTGAATGGCTATGTTTCATCTCTACCCTTATTAAATATTTTTTTTTCTGTTTCCGAGCCTTCTGCTTCGGTGAACAGCTTGGTTCCAGCTCCCTCTATTGATATGGTTCCATTAAATCCCTCTTTGGATACTCTTCAAGTTTTGAATTCTTCAGAGCCTGATTAATTCTTTGGAACTCGGCTTGTTTCTTTCGTTTCTACGAGAGGAGTACGTCTGGACCGCATCATCATGTCAATGACGAAGAGATCGTTGACCCCGAGGTCAAAGCAACCGAAGGATATTTTTATCTTCGTTGTATGCCGTTTAGCCATCTAGGATTTCAGCCTAGTTTTAGGCCTTTTTCGGGTAATGGTCGACGTGAGTATTGTCCGTTTGACGTTACATGAAGTGGAGAGAGCCGAGGAGAGTACCGAGTTTGAAAGTGAGGAAGAAAAAGAAGATCCATTAGAGGATGAGCAGAGAGAGAGTTTGAGAGTGGCGTTAATTTAATAGATTAATAATCGAAAAAAAAAAAATTTATGCTTGTTTAGTAGGTTTTCGTATAAAGATGCATAAAATGTTAAGTTTTCAAAGATTCGGTAGCGATGAAGAATTCCGCTCCGAGAAAGTAGTTTTGCGTGATGCCCTAAAATCACGGTTAACGTGGGGAGTTTTTGTATAGAGAAAAATCCCTCGTTTTTGAAAAAGTCCTCGAAGAGGTAAATTTTTCCGTTATAAGAAGAAGTATGGCCAAAGCAGTCATTTTAGAAAATTTCTGAGTATTGTATTTATGTCGGAAATTATATCTTAAAAATTAATTAATGAAACAAGAATTTTTAAAGTAAAATAAAGTTTATTTTAGTAAATAAAAGCGTTAAAACAAGAATTGAAAGATAGAAAGTTCGTTGAGAGCATAAAGAATCGAAGGAGAAATTTTTTCAGAGATGGCTGCACTTCAGAGATCTCTCAAAAATAATACAGGGATTGAAGTGAGAGACCGCGGGAAGTCACAGATCGCTCAAAAATATTACAGGGAATGAAGTGAGAGACCGCTGTGAAGTCAGAGACCGCTGAAAATAATACAGGGCGAGAAGTTAGCCATCTCCTAGACTCAGCGCTCGCTGAAGGAAGCAGGACACCGGAACTCAGCGTCCGCTGAGGTCGAGCGGTCGCTGACCATGGGAGGTAAGCTGCGGCTGAGTCCCAGCGGTCGCTGACCTGGACGGCGGCTGTTCTGCCACCTTTTGCTCCGGAGGCTATAACTTCCTGCTCCTTTAACGGAATTCAGATCCGTAAATTGGGTTAGAAACTAGATATCCGTGGCTTTCTAATGATACCCTGCACGCCCCCTGGTTCTAAATATTCTGTTCTGAAATTCAGTTTCAATCTGCTGCAATTGTGCAGATTTTTCTATAAACTATTTCTTTCAAGTTTAATCAATTTATTTTGATTTCTTGGAACTTACTAGCTCATCGATGTAAGCTTGAGATCCTTTATGTGAGGAGCTTTCGTAAGCGAGATGATAAATTAATTTCAAGCAAGGCGATTGTTTATTTTTGGGAAGTAAAGTGATCGGGAGACACCTTTGGAAAACGACAAGAAGATGAAAGCAATCGGAAAAAAAGAAGAAAAATGAGTATGAAAAGAGAATTAAAATAAGTAATGAAGGGTGAAAACATAGCTTAAAGTATGAAAGATCGAAAGAAGCAGTACAGTAAATCGACTCAGCGTCGGTTGGGCAGGAGCGACCACTGACCATGAAAAGTCAGCCATGGTTGAGCCCAGCAAACGCTGGACTTGGGCAGGTCAGCCCAGGTTTTCTTCATCCATTCCGTTCTTCGTTCGTTCCATTCGTCGTTTGTTTCATTTGTCGTCCATTTCGTTTGTTATTCGTTTCATTCGTCGTTAGTTTAGTTCTTCGTTGTTTTGTTGTGTTCTTGTTTTATTTTCCGTTAGTTATATTCTAGTTATGATTTAGAAAAAGGTTTGAGATGAAGTTAATATCTCAAAAGAATTTATAATGAAGTTTATATGTCAAGATGATGTTATTCATTTCTTGAATTATTAAGAATGCATGAGCTAATTATATTTAGCAATTTTGAGCATGAAAAATAATTGCTACTTGAATTATTTTTATGCTTAATTATTGAAGTGATTATATGAAGAAAATGAATCGTGTGATTCATTATTTATGATAATGAGAGTGAATCGTTTGATTCATTAATTATGATGAGCATGTTATGTGTTAACGATGTGATTAAGAATTTTTCTAAAGTTTCTAAAACCTAGAAAAATTTTATCTCTTTAATTTTTATTTAAAGAAAGTAAGAATTTTACTAATTAACCAACTTAAAAAGTAAAATTCGTTTTAAAGAAAGTAGAATTCTTCAGCAAACCCTTAGTTGTTTAATCAGAATGCCACCAAGAGATATACCAAGAGGTAGAGGAAGAGGAAGAGGAAGGGTGGATGGCGAGCAAGAAAGAGAACTTACCCCACCTCCTCAGCCTGAAAGGAGGGTCGAAGAACTTTTTCTTCGACAAAATCCTCCGACCTTCGACGGAAAAGGAAATCCGTCAGTAGCAGAAGAGTGGATTCGCGCTTTAGAACGAATCTTTAGGTTTCTTCTATGTGATGACCGTGAGCGTCTTACATGTATGACATATCAGCTGAAAGGATCTGCCGACTATTGGTGGGAAACCCGTCAGAGAATTTATACTCCCGAACAGTTTGAAAATCTCACTTGGGAGCAGTTCAACGAAGCCCTCTTTGAGAAGTACATTCCGAGAAGTTATCGTAAGCAAAAAGAAAACGAGTTTGCAAGTCTCAAGCAAGGAAATAAGACGGTGTCAGAGTACGATCGTGAATTTTGTGAGTTAGCTCGTTTCGCCCCTGATAAAGTTGATTCAGATGAGAAGATGTCCGAACTTTTTCGTGCCGGACTGAGTCAAGATATAAAAGTGGTCTTAGCAAGTCAGAGTGCTATGACCTACGCTGAAGCGTTAAATCGAGCCTTAGATATGGAGTTGGCAATGCAGCCAGAAAAACCAATTCAGACTCCAGCACCTTCCCCAAATCAATCCCCAATGGTCGATAAATTGCAAGCTTCGCACCAAACTCATATTCAAAAGGGAAAAAGAAAGTGGAATGCTGAAAATCAACCTAGCAAGAAGTCATGGTATGAGCAGAGTCATCGACAATCGACTCAAGAAAAATATAGATCTCCTATTGTTGGACAAGGTAGTTCGTCTCAGAGACAACAAGGAATTTCTCCAGGCTCTAAGTGCGGAAAAATGCACCAAGGAATTTGCAGAGCAGGAAGTAACAGCTGCTATACATGTGGGCAACCCGGTCATTACTCTTATCAGTGCCCAAATAAGCAGGAAGGGACTGGTGGAGGAAAACCTAATCAGTCTCAGCCTCAGCATCTAAAGGCCATGGAAGGAGTCCCTCAGCCAAATCAGCAGCAGTCACCACAGCAAGAGAAGCAGCAGCAGCATCAGAGATATTTTGATCTCAATCAGGAAACATGCATCAAGGATCAGGGCAATCTGACAGGTATGGGTTGGATGAGTGATGTACCTGTAATAATTCTTTTAGATACTGGTGCATCACATTCCTTTATATTGAGTTCATGCGTAGATACTCTTAGCCTTAAGTTAGAACGAGTTAGCCAAAACTTAAGAGTATCGACTCCGATAGGTAAAGCTACCCCAGCCACACATGTTTGCCCTAATCTAGAATTTGAGATTTATTCCCTTAATATGTCAGCAAACCTTCTTGTCATACCTCAGAAGAGCTTATGTTAAAGCCAATATCTCAGGATAATGTGTATAGGCTACCGAGAGTTAAATAAGTTGATGTTGAACAATAAATATCCTTTGCCAAGGATAAATGATCTGTTTGATCAGCTCAGAGGAGTCAGTATTTCCTCAAAGATTGATTTAAAATCTGGCTATCATCACTGGAAGAATCATCAAGAAGGAGTGGCCCTAGAACCAAACCTCAGTTATGAAGAAGAAAAAAAAAATTGGATTCGATATTGGATAAAAAGGTCCAGCTGTTTAGGAATAAATCGATCGCGTTAGTAAAGGTTAAGTAGAGACATCACGGGCCAGAGGAAACAACGTGGGAACTTGAAGATAAGATGAAGGAAAGTATTTCCGAGCTTTCCCTCGAGATAAGCAAATTTCGGGACGAAATTTATTTTTAGGGGGAGAGAATGTAGTACCCCGCTTTTTCATAACCAATCGTAGTAATTAATTAAGAGCTCGTCTAAAAGAATTAAGTTGTGAGAACTTAGAAAGAAAATAAGTTCTGGCAATTAAAATTTTTCGGCAGCCCTAATTTACCGAATTTTAATAATTTAAGATTTATTCTCGTTCCGGTTAATCCGAGATGAGATAATGAAGATGTTTATGACTATGTGCTTATATCTTTGAAGTTATTTGAGAAATATATGCTATGTTGAAAGATTTGATTTCTCCGGAAATCAAAAAATTTCTCCGGCAATTTATTTTATTTTCGGATTTTATTTCTGGAAATTTTTAGAGAAAGCTTATATTAGTGTTTGAGAAACCCTAATAATTTTTATAGTTCGAGAGCTTTTTAATTAAAGCCGTTATGATTGACTGATTGATGTTTGCTTAATTAGAGAATTAATTAATGCATAATGTTTAATTAATTAATGTCGTATTCCGTATTTCTTGAGTATTAAGATTTATTAAATTAGTAAGAAAAATAAGATTTCAGTAAAAGGAAAATTTTCGTTCAGAAAATTTATTCGGCAGATATATTCTACCGGAAAAATAAGTTTTAATTAAGAATGATCGTCTCGATTAATCCGAAACGAAGAAGTTTTTACATTTATCAATAAATGATAAATGTTTAGTCATAAATTGACTGAAAGAAGAATTTAATTTAATTACGTAAAATTTTACGTAATTTATCGCTTAAAAATTTAGTTTCGGTCGATTTGAAAATGTTGCAAATCTCCGATTCTTTCTGTGTGATTTTTATCTAAGGTTCGTGAAACCTTAATCTTAATTACTGTATTGAAAAATTAGAGAGTTATTAGAAGATTAATTAGTTATTAATTAATTAAATTAATAATTAATTAAATGACTAAATCTAAAACTTAGGAATTAAGTTTAAATTAAATATTAACCTAACCTACTCTACCTATGCATGAATATGCATATATCACTCTCATCTCTCTCACTTTCACGCACACACACAAACATTCAGCTCTCTCTCTCTCGATCTCACTCTCTCGACACACACACACTCACACACACTTAAGAACACCATCTTTGATCTTTGATCTTCAAGCTCAAGACTACAAGTTCTAGCAATCCTTTCAAGTAGTCAAGTAAGCTTATATCTCTAATCTTCCAATTTTTGGAAGAATTAGAGGAATGATTGTATGATGATGACTTATTAATATGATGTTTATATCATGTTTCTATGATCAATTATGAGTTTAAAATGATGCATGAAGAACCCTAGTTATAAATATATATATATATATATATATATATATATATATATATATATATATATATATCGACATTTTGGGAAGAAATTAGAGAAATGATTGTATGATTTTAATCTCTTAGTATGATGCTTATATGATGATTATATGATGATTATATGATGATTAGAGTGATTAAAGCATGACAATCAAATCCCTAACTCTAGTTTATTATTTTCGAAATTTTGGAAGAAAATGTCAAGTTTTAATTCATGCATAGTTTGATGTTATGATCTTCATGAATTATGCTTAGAATATGATTATAAGATCAAATATGTAGCTAAATTAAATGTGAGATAACCCTTGCTACATTTTTCATTTTTTTTGAAAATAAGAAGAAAATGTAAAATAATTGATGCATGAATTATATGAATAATTTGATGTTAATTATGAGCTTAGATAAGTATTTTAAGAATCTTTCATATTGGAGGAGAGTATAAATTCCCAACCAATATCATGTTAGCAAAAATGTCAAAATATATGAAAATATAAATTAAGGTTTGTAATGTGATGAAGTATGATGTTTTAAATAATTTATTTGTTAATGAATGATGTTAATGAAATATATTAGAGCAAGAGATAATGAAAAACGAGCTTGATTAATCTAGAAACCCTAGAAAAGGGTAATTAGGTTCTTAAAATAGATTTCATGAGTTAATGATGTATTGAATAAAATTGATTGAGGAATTGAGTTTATGTTAATTATATAAGCATGTTAGAAATTTAATTAAAAAGAAAAGAATCCTAGAAGACCTATTTTAAAAAGGACCGAAAATTAAATAAATAAAATAAATTATTATTTGATTTTCAATTAATAAATAAATTGCAAGTATGAACTTCTTAATAAAAATTAGGTGTTATATGATTTTCTGAAAATTTAATTCTGAATATTAAAGATTTTCTATTTTTTGATGATTTTCCCGATTTGGGAGTTTATGTGTTAAATGGTGTAAAGATGTGTGTTGTATTGAAAAATGTGTATATATTTTAATTTAGAATTTTCTGAATCCGTTAGACGGGTTAAAATTGACTTAGTCGATTTCTGTGAATAGTAAAAAAATGTATGTAGATATTAAGTGATAAGTGTGAATTGTTTGAATGTTTGATGATTAACGATGAGTTAAGATAGAGTAAGAGTGTTTAAGAAGTTAAGTTATCGAGTATCGAGTTTTGTCGTAGAAATTCGAATCGAATTACGTTAGGATTATCGAAGTCGTTATTCGATAAAGGTTCTCGTTCTGAATTTGTATTCTATTCCAATTCAATTTAAAGGAGCAAGCGGAAGCGGAAGCAGAAACGTGAAGTAAGAGGTTGAACGAGCAGTAAAGTTAAAGTTAAAGCTTAAATCGATCAGGTGGGCTTTTCTAACTAAAGAAATAACAAATGATATACATATATATGATTATATATGTGTGATGTTTTTAAATTGATTAACTTGTCAAATGTTTGTATGATACCATCTACTGTAGCAAGATGAATTCAGTCCTACGCAAGGTAGGATTTGTGTACACTTAGTAGTAATCATGTGCCTTCGAAAAGGTGGGCCGATTACAAGTGTTTGAGAAGGAGGCCTCCTTCTCAACACTATCACTATATGATTATAGATCTGGTACATACCTTGTAAAGTATATGTCTGGCCAGACAAACATGATTTACAGAAAAGAAAATGTTGAGCATGCACAGGTTTGTTTTTGAGAAAAATTACTTGTGCTTATGCTCTATGGCAAGTTTAATCCCTAACTCTAAGAAGTAAATTTTTAAGTATTTTTGGCATGTGCCCACTGAGTACTTCGTACCACTGAGTACTTCGTACTCAGCCCCGCGTATTATTCTAAAATGTGCAGGTTAGCTGAGATGGAGATGATGTGTGCTGGATGGACTGTGTTGTTGATGAAGTGTTTAGGAGTTGTTTTGATGAAATCAGACCTAGATTATATGTCTCCATACATATATTCTCTCATTTTTCCGCTGCCATGATAAGATGTTTGTTTTGAGAAAGTTTATGAAATTTGATGTTGACGATGTTTGGATTCTAGAGTCGAACTATGTTGAAGTCATTTGAATTCTAAAGTCGAATTCTCTCTTTTGTCAAGTTCTTTTGAAACTCAGGCACTTGATCATATGTATATAAGTTGTTGGTTGTTTGAGAAAGCTTTGTCGAACTTGAAACAGTTTTCTTTATCATGCTTCCTTAACCCTGAAATCAGCTTATCGTCTTCTTGGTTATTGTTGATAATTTGGTTGATCAGGTCTATTGATTTCCGAGGTGATTTGAGTTGTATTCGTTGACATGCATGTCATAATTTTTCTAAGTTGATGAATTGCTGAGCATGAGTGTCTTTTGTTGTAGTACCCCGATTTTTCGCGTAATTAATTCTGAAATTCTTTAATTAATTAAAAAGGATTAAGAAGAAGAAAAATTTCCTTTTTAATAATTTTTCTTCGGTAACCCTAATTTTTGCCGAAAAAGTAGAATATAATTATTTTTGTTTCGTCTCGGGTTATCCGAAACGAAATAGAATTTATGTTTATCAATGTGCGCATTTATGCTTGATTTTTAATTGAGAAAATTATGAATTTAATTTTCTTAATTTATTTTATTAGTGATTATTTCTAAAAATAATAATCTTAATTAATTCATAATTAATTCGTTTCTTAGCATTTTCTTATGAGAATTTGCATTAGGGTTTGAGATGCCCTAATTGATTTTTCTAGATCAAGAAATTAGAGATTAAAGTTACGATTAGCAAGCTTAATAATTAATTGATTAATTAAGCAATTAATTAATTTATTTATTACTACCTATTTATGACATAAGCCATGACATCATCGATGACATCATGGATGACTTATTAATGTTGACTAATTGGTGATTAAGTGTATTTAGCTATTCCTTCATCTTTCATTTCCATTTCTCCCGTAAGAAACAGAACATACACGCATATACATACAACTCCATTATCTTCCATATTTGTTCAAGTTTTAAGCTCAAAATCAAGTGTCAATCATATCCAAATTAATTATAAAGGTAAGATATATGTTTATTTCAAGTATTTAGCTTTAATTCAAGCTTAAATCATCTAGTTAATTATTTTAGAAAATTTCGAAAATAATGAAAAATATTAGTAGATGAGCTTGAATTTAATTTATGATGTTTAATTCATGTTTATGATGCATGATATGTTATTAATTCATGATTTAATCAATTTTTATTCATATTTCTAAAATTGCCGAGAAATTAGGAAAAATATGAGATTTTGATTGTGATGTTGTATGATTAATTTGATTGATTATTTGAGCTTAGATAATTATTCTAAGCATGTTTGATGTTGGAAGTAATCAAAGAATCCAAGCCCTTCTTTTTTTTTAATTATGAACGAAAATAATTCTTAAAAATAAGGTTTTATGATTTGGATATTCTTTGATTAAATTGATGCTCAAATTGATCTTATATAATGATGTTAATGATGTTTATGTATTGAGATGATTGATTAAAGCATAATTATGCCAATTATAGAAATTTTCGAACAATTAGGCTTTGAAAATTAGAATTTTTAGATTTCTATGTTGAATGATGGAATTGATGATAGAATTGAGCTTATGGTATTTAATTAAGCATGTGAGAATTTTTCTAGAATTTTTAGAGCTCAATTTCATAATTTTTGAATATTTTCAGATTTTAATAAATAAAAAAATAATTATTTTAAAGCTTAAATTGAGTAATTGAGATTATAATTAATCTTTAGAATATTAGTGAAGCATGTTGTAATTTGAAATGTATAGAAATATTTAAGTGTGCTTTATATGTTGAAAATTTGAAATATATATATATATATTAGAAATTGGATTTCTATCCAATTTATTCAAGTAATTAGGCTAGAAAGATAGTTTATAATTTAATTTAAGGTGTTTGGAATTGGTTAGAATGAAATTGGATAATTATTTTCTAATTTCCAAAAATACCGAAAATAATTAAAGGAAATAATAGTATTATTTGATTTTTTATCAAGAAAATAATGGCATATTTGAATTCTACACGAAAAATTAAGTATTGTAGAATTTTTCGAAATTAATTGCCAAGTAGTAAGAATTTTCTATTTTTCGGCTATTTTTCCAAGTCGAAGGTTTATACGTATACGTGATCTGAATGTGTAATCTGATTGCGTAATGGTGTTTATTATGCTAAATGATGTAAGTAGAATTAATTTCATAATTTTTGGATATCGTTTGACGAGTCGAAAATAATCTGAGTTGAATGTTTTGGATAAAGTGCAATGTTGATAATTTGTTTTAAATGTTTAAGTGTTTAAATATTTATATGTTAATTTAGAAAGTTAATTAGAAGCTAAGTTAGAATTTTAGAAGTAATTAGAATGTTTAAGTGTTAGTATTAAGTTGACCGTTAGAAAAGTCGAAGCGAATTAGAAATTAAGTTGATAGAGATGTCGTATCTCTTCGCCTGTCGTTGTTTCTCGCTCTGATGGTTGATAAACCAATTTCAAATGAAGGAACAAGTGGGAACTTAAAGCCGGGAAATCAGAATCCGGAAGGGTAATTAAAGCAGCGTACGACAGGTGGGCTTTCTAAACGAATAAAGTGGTGAATGCATGAATATATTTATACATATATATTTATGTGATGATTTAAATTAATTGACTTGCCAAATGTTTTAAGTTTTGTATGATACCGTCTACCAAAGGAAGACGAATTCGGTCCTACGCAAGGTGGGATTTGTGTACACTTATTTGTAATCGTGCGCCTTCCGAAAGGTGGGCCGGTTACAAGTGTTTGAGAGGGAGGCCTACTTCTCAACACTAATTTATTATTGTAGACTTGGTACATACTCTGATATATATATATTGTCTGCGCAGACACTCATGTTTTTAAATAAAAGAAAACATTTGAGCATTCACAGGTTTGATTTAAATTATATACTTGTGATATGCTTTTAAAGGCAAGATCAATTTATAGCTGTAATCAGCAAGATTTCAAATTATTTTGGCATATGTCCACTGAGTACGTAGTACTCAGCCCTGCATGTTGTTTTCTAAAATGTGCAGGTTAGCTGGTATGAGGATGAGGGTGTGCTTGGCGGACTTTTGTTGGTTCCAATGTAATTAAAAGAAGTTAGTCTAGAATTATATGTCTGCATACATATAATTCCTTTTGTTATTCCGCTGCAACACTCTGAAGTGTGTTTAAATTCTTAAGTATGTTTGAAGTATGAAGTCTATTCCTATATTCTGAAGTCTTTGACGTTGATAAGTACCTCTTGAATGATATGTTAGCCTGTTTTATTTGGAACCGTTGTTGTTTCTATCTTAAGTATTTTAAGTCATGCGACCTCTTTATCGTGCTTTCTTGATCTGATAAACTTCTTATTTGGCATCGATCTTCTGGTACCTTTGGTCGTATGATTATTCTGTTGATATCCAGTTGAGCATGATTCCTTGGAAATGTTGAATTTGACATATTTTGATCAACTGATTTTATTGTCTAAATCATTTGGTACCTGTTGTGGATATTCAATTTCTGGTTAGAAGTGTCGAGCATGATATTGATACTAAATTCTTGTTTGCATGCTCGAAGAAAAGTTGATCAAATCTTTATTTAATTCCCGGTATTTCTGAATATTGAGAATGTTTGATGTATGATTGGTTTTGTTGGATAACTGGGTCGTTATCAGTTCTTTGGTTAATCATAAATTGTGTACGTCGTGGGACCCACCGGCTCGGTCATCTTAATTCTGAGTCGGGCTGCGACAGAGTGGTATCAGAGCAATGTTGTTCATTTGTCTGCTCTGAGTCTAAATTTATTTTAAGTCTAGTCTGGTTTGAATTCCTAGACTAGTTGAGTATTCTTACAACAAAAGTCCAACACCTCATCTCATCTCATCCAGCTATTCAGGTATGAATTTTTTTTTAAAGTTTGAAAGTTTGAAAGTTTGAAAGTTTTGATTTTAATATTTTTGATTGCTGGTTTGAGCTTCTAATGAGGTTGTTTTATGTGATGATGGTTGTAAGCGAGACGATGGAACTTTTGTGCAAGCAAGTTGGTAGTTTGTCGTTGGAAAGTAACATGAGCTTGGTATCACCGTGGGAAAGCGATATTGAGATGGCATCGCCACGTGGTGAGGCAGCTATGAGAGAATTTCAACATATCCGAATGAGTTATCGAGAAACTTTAGCTGAATTTCTGGCACGTTATCACCGAGTTTGGATCGATGTTCATCTGATGGATCTGACAGGAGTGGACGGAATTATGCATTTGATTCCTCTTCTTCTAGAAGCATGGCGCGAGTGGGCTTCCTCTTTGACACCTCGTTTTATAACGCCACAGCTCTGGAGAGACGATCTTCACGGAGATTGCAATGGATTCATAGCAAAGATCATCTCCCGATTTATTCGTTATGCTAATCCTCCACCTGGCCCTTATGATCCGCCACCTCATTATTATCTAGAAGGAGTGCAGGAAGAAAATGTGCAGCAAAATGATCCTATTCCTCTTTTTATTCCTCCTGTGGAACCTGAACCTGCTGTTGACCCTCATCTAGATAATTATGGCCTTGATCAGGGATTCTTTGATCCCAATCCTGTTCAGAATGGTTATTATTCACCATCTTCTCATCCTGATGCCTTAGCTTTAGTCCCTGAGCTCCTTACTCCGCAAAATAGTTTGGCCACAGCCCCTTCTTCCGAGCTAGTCCCTTATGATCTCAATGATATTCTTCAAGCTTTTAATCCTTCAGAGCTTGAATCTTATTATCATATTTATAATAGTTCTGTGAGACCAAATGAGGCTAGTTCATCAGGACTTTGTTGTTTTGATAATGAAGAAGAGGAGGTTGACCCTGCTGCTAATGCTACAGTTGGGTATGGTCAGCTTTGGAGTATTCCATATGGCCAGCTTGGTTTCCAGCCTGAGTATCAGCCGTCGTCTGGTGAAGAATACGGGAGTGTTTCTTGTCCAAATGAAGAGGGTGAGGAGAGAGTTGCAGAGAGTCCAGAGTGTGAGAATGAGGAAAATCAGGGAGAGGAAGAGGAGCCGAGTGAGGAAGAAGATCCCAGTGAGGATGAGCAGTGAATCGTGAGAGAAAGTGAGAGTTGGCAGTAGTAGTAAATATGTAATATGTCTGGCAAGAGATAATTTATGTGCTTTATGTTTATTTTATGCTTGTATGCTGTAAATAGATGCATAAGTATAACTCTTAGGTGATCCGGTAATGGTCTAGTATGCCATACCATTAGAAGTGCTTTTTGTGTGATGTTAGAACATCACAGCTGACGTAGGGAAAATTTTTTTATGTAGATAATTCCCTCTTAGGATTGTAAAAGCCCTCAGAGAGGCAATTTTCCGATGTTTATATAATGAAGAATGGCCAAAGCGGTCATCGTTTTAATTAATGAGTCCTATATGCATAAGTTGAAAAAGACATTAGATGTAATGTTTTAATAAATGAGAAGCAAGATGAAAAGAAAATATGAAGATAAGGTTATTAGATTGCAAATTTTATAAGTATAAGATATGTGTGAAAGTTTTTATCCTTCTTATTTGTTGCTTAATTGCTGAGCTGTTGAAAAGAATATATATATATATATATATATATATATATATAGTTAATGTTGGAATTATGTGGTTGCGAGATATGATTTATTTGAAGATTGCAATTATTTGAATTGTTTGATTTATAAAGTTTATGATTAAATGATGAGCTTTATGAAGAAAATGTTTATATGTTCAAAAGTTCAGTTGAAAATTTCTAAGTCTGGAATTAAAATTCTAGATTTGCGTAAATAAGAGAAAATTTTCTTTAAAATCCAAATTGGTTAATCAGAATGCCTCCGAGAAGAGAAGATAGAGATGAAGAGCAAGAAAGAGAACCAACTCCACCTCTTCAGCCTGAAAGGAGAATAGAAGAGCTTTTTCTTCGTCATAATCCCCCTACCTTAGACGGAAAAGGAAGTCCGTCAGAAGCTGAAGAGTGGATTCGTGCATTGGAAAGAATCTTCAAATTTCTCCGATGTAATGATCAAGAGCGTTTAACGTGTATGTCCTACCAGCTGAAAGGATCGGCAGATTATTGGTGGGAAGCTCGTCAGAAGACGTATACCCAACAATTGGAGAATCTCACCTGGGAGCAGTTTAAAGATGCTCTTTTTGAGAAGTACATTCCAAGAAGCTACCGTAAGCAGAAAGAGAACGAGTTTGCAAGTTTGAAGCAAGGAAAGAAGTCTGTGTCGGAGTATGATCGAGAGTTTTGCGACTTAGCTCGTTTTGCCCCAGATAAGGTGGACACCGACGAAAAGATGTCTGATCTTTTTCGTGCAGGTCTTCGGCAAGATATAAGAGTGGTTCTTGCTAGCCAAAGTGCGATGACGTATGCAGAGGCGTTGAATCGAGCCTTAGACATGGAATTGGCTATGCAGCCAGAAAAGCCAATCCAGTTTTCAGTACCTTCTACATTGCAAGTTTCAGCCCCAGCTGTTGTTAATCCCCAGCCTTTAAGTCAAGGGCAGTTTCAGAAGGGAAAGAGAAAGTGGAATGCTAGTTCCCAGCCAAGTAAAAAGCCGTGGCAAGGTCAGAGTCAGCAGCCACATCAGTTAGTTCCAGGAAGGTTTAGACCGCCTTTTGTCGGTCAGGGCAGTTCGTCTCAGGGTTTTCAAGTAATTCCTCCGTGCCCTAAGTGCAATAAAATGCACCAAGGAGTCTGCAAAGCTGGAAGTAATAGTTGCTATGCGTGTGGGCAAGTAGGCCATTTCTCATACCAGTGTCCGAACAAGCAGCAAAGTTCGGGAGGAGGAAGACCAAATCAGTTTCAGCCTCCGCGTTTGAAGGCAATGGAAGTATTTCCACAGCTGTTGCAGCAGCGCAATCGTCCAGTGCAACGACCTCAGCAGCATCAAAAGCAGCAACAACCGCAGCGAGAGCCTCAGCAGCAATATCAGAGAATCTTTGCTCTTGAGCAGAAGCCGAGCATAAAAGATCAAGGTAATCTTGCAGGTATGGGCCAGTTAAGAGGTGTACCTGTTATTATTTTATTTGATACTGGTGCATCGCATTCATTTATATCAAATGCATGCGTAAATACTCTTGGCCTTAAAATAGAAAAGTCAACCCAAAATTTAAAAGTAACTACTCCAGTAGGTAAATCTACAATAGTTACTCAAGTTTGTCCTAATCTAGAGTTTGAATTAGGATCTCTTAAGATGTCAGCTAAAACTCTTAACCTAATTCAAATGTGGGACGTAGACTTAATTTTGGGAATGGATTGGTTGACGGAAAATTTTGCGTCGATTAAGTGCAAGCAAAGGCAAATTTCTTTTCAACCACCTGGAAGAGAAGCAACTCAATTTTTCGGAATTGATCGAAGTTGTAAAAGAGTTCCGATAATTTCGGCCATTCAAGTAGAAAAATTGTTAAGAAGAAAGGATACGCAAGCGTATCTAGTTTATCTTAACAAAGATAAAGATCAAGAGAAAAGCTTAGAGGATGTGAAGGTAGTCCGAGAATTCAAGGACGTTTTTCCAGAAGATTTGCCAGGATTGCCACCAGATAGGCAATTGGAGTTTACAATAGATCTTGAGCCTGGTTCAGCTCCAATATCAAAGGCACCGTACAGGATGGCCCCTAAAGAGTTGCAAGAATTGAAAATTCAATTGCAAGAGTTGTTAGACTTGGGTTTTATTAGACCTAGTGTTTCTCCTTGGGGAGCGCCAATCTTGTTTGTCAAGAAAAAGGACGGTAGTCTGAGAATGTGCATAGACTATCGAGAGTTAAATAAGCTGACGTTAAAGAACAAATATCCTTTGCCAAGGATAGATGATTTGTTTGATCAGCTTAAAGGAGCCAGTATCTTTTCAAAAATTGATTTGAAATCTGGTTATCATCAGTTGAAGATTCGGCAAGAAGATATTCCGAAGACAGCTTTTCGAACAAGATACGGTCACTACGAGTTTGTAGTAATGCCGTTTGGATTGACAAATGCTCCAGCAGTATTTATGGATCTCATGAATCGAGTTTTCCATGAATTTTTGGATAAATTTGTCATAGTTTTTATTGATGATATTCTCGTGTATTCAAAGAATGAATTAGAACACGAAGAACATCTCAGAATTATTTTAGAAAAGCTAAGAGCCGAGAAGTTATATGCCAAGTTCAGTAAGTGTGAATTTTGGCTACGAGAAATAAATTTTCTCGGACATGTTATTTCTTCTGAAGGAATCAAGGTTGATTCAGCAAAAGTGCAAGCAGTTCAAGAGTGGAAGACCCCAGCTTCGCCTCATGAGATTAGGAGTTTCTTGGGTTTAGCAAAGCTACTATCGGAGATTCATTGAAGGATTTTCCAAGATAGCAAAGCCAATGACCCAACTCTTAAAGAAAGAATCAAAGTTCAAGTGGTCTAGCGAGTGTGAAGAAAGTTTCCAAGAGCTTAAGAAAAGGCTAACCACTGCTCCAGTTTTAGCAGTTCCAGAAGAAGGCAAGGACTATATCGTTTATACAGATACATCAAAGAATGGACTTGGTTGTGTCCTGATGCAAGAAAGAAAAGTCATTGCTTATGCTTCAAGGCAACTCAGACCTCATGAGCAGAATTATCCAACTCATGATTTAGAGCTAGCAGCAGTTGTGCATGCTCTGAAGATATGGAGACATTATCTTTTTGGAGCTAAATGTGAGATCTTCACAGATCATAAAAGTCTCAAATATTTCTTCGAACAGAAGGAGTTAAATATGAGACAGAGAAGATGGCTTGAGCTAGTAAAGGACTACGATTGTAAAATTTCCTATCATCCAGGAAAGGCAAACGTAGTAGCTGATGCTTTGAGTAGAAAAGGTAAATCTGAGTTAGGATTTCTTCTTACTCAAGAAAAAGAGCTCATAAGAAATTTTGAAGAATTGAGATTAGAAGTGGTTGTACCACCGCAATCGACAGAGCATTTAATTGCAGCTCTGGAAATAATTCCAGATTTGAGATCAAGAATTGCAAGAGCTCAAAGAAAGGATGAAAAATTTGAGAATTTGCGTCTCAAGATTCGTGAAGAAAAAGTTGAAGATTTTCAAGAAGCTGGAGATAATGTTCTTATGTTTAAAGGAAGACTTTGTGTGCCTAATGATGAGGACTTAAGAGGTGAGATCATGAGTGAAGCTCATGACACCCCTTATACAGCTCATCCTGGAAGCACCAAAATGTATCAAGATTTGAAGCAGAAATTTTGGTGGGAAGGAATGAAGCGAGACATAGCTTCGTTTGTAGAACGATGTCTAGCTTGTCAGCAAGTAAAGGCATTGCATCAAAGACCTTATGGAAAGCTTCAGCCGTTGGAAATCCCAGAATGGAAATGGGATGATATTACAATGGATTTTGTAACTCAGTTACCTAAGTCCAAAAGAGGAAACACGGCTATTTGGGTGATTGTGGATAGATTGACAAAATCTGCTCACTTCATACCAATTTTAATTTCATATGGGTCAGATAAGTTAGCCCAGCTGTATGTTCGTGAAATTGTGCGTTTGCATGGAGTGCCTAAGTCGATCACGTCAGATCGAGATTCTAAGTTTACTTCCCGTTTTTGGAGAAGTATGCAGAATGAATTGGGCACTAAGTTGAATTTTAGCACAGCATTTCATCCACAAACAGATGGTCAATCTGAGAGAACCATCCAAGTTTTGGAAGACATGCTCAGAACTGTTGTTCTAGATCGAGGAGATAATTGGGAGCAAATCTTACCTCTCATTGAATTCGCCTATAACAACAGTTATCAAAGGACAATCGGCATGGCCCCTTATGAAGCTCTTTATGGAAGAAAGTGTAGATCACCGCTTCATTGGGATGAAGTAGGTGAAAGAAAAGAGTTAGGGCCCGATTCTGTTGAAGAGATGATCATGATTGTTCGTCAAATCAAGCAGAGAATGAAAGAAGCGCAAGATCGTCAGAAGTCTTATGCGGATTCCAGAAGATCAGAATTAGAATTTCAAGTTGGAGATAAAGTATTTCTGAAGGTTTCCCCTTCAAGAGGAATTCACAGATTTGGTGTGAAAGGCAAGCTAAAGCCCAGATATATTGGACCGTATGAAATTCTTGAGAGAATAGGTCAAGTTGCTTATAAGTTAGCTTTGCCGTTCAGTTTTGGAAGTTCGCATAATGTGTTTCATGTTTCCCAGTTACGAAAATACATGTTTGATCCTAAACATGTTATTCGTCAAGAAGAAGTAGCTTTAGAGCCCGATCTAAGCTATGAAGAAAAACCGGAAGCGATTCTGGACCGAAAGGTTCAGCAGCTTAGAAATAAGTCGATCGCATCAGTCAAGATCAAGTGGAAGCATCATAGTCTTGAGGAAGCGACGTGGGAATTAGAAGATAAGATGAGAGAGAAGTATCCCGAGCTTTTCGTCGAGGTAAGCAAATTTCGGGACGAAATTTATTTTTAGGGGGAGAGAATGTAGTACCCCGATTTTTCGCGTAATTAATTCTGAAATTCTTTAATTAATTAAAAAGGATTAAGAAGAAGAAAAATTTCCTTTTTAATAATTTTTCTTCGGTAACCCTAATTTTTGCCGAAAAAGTAGAATATAATTATTTTTGTTTCGTCTCGGGTTATCCGAAACGAAATAGAATTTATGTTTATCAATGTGCGCATTTATGCTTGATTTTTAATTGAGAAAATTATGAATTTAATTTTCTTAATTTATTTTATTAGTGATTATTTCTAAAAATAATAATCTTAATTAATTCATAATTAATTCGTTTCTTAGCATTTTCTTATGAGAATTTGCATTAGGGTTTGAGATGCCCTAATTGATTTTTCTAGATCAAGAAATTAGAGATTAAAGTTACGATTAGCAAGCTTAATAATTAATTGATTAATTAAGCAATTAATTAATTTATTTATTACTACCTATTTATGACATAAGCCATGACATCATCGATGACATCATGGATGACTTATTAATGTTGACTAATTGGTGATTAAGTGTATTTAGCTATTCCTTCATCTTTCATTTCCATTTCTCCCGTAAGAAACAGAACATACACGCATATACATACAACTCCATTATCTTCCATATTTGTTCAAGTTTTAAGCTCAAAATCAAGTGTCAATCATATCCAAATTAATTATAAAGGTAAGATATATGTTTATTTCAAGTATTTAGCTTTAATTCAAGCTTAAATCATCTAGTTAATTATTTTAGAAAATTTCGAAAATAATGAAAAATATTAGTAGATGAGCTTGAATTTAATTTATGATGTTTAATTCATGTTTATGATGCATGATATGTTATTAATTCATGATTTAATCAATTTTTATTCATATTTCTAAAATTGCCGAGAAATTAGGAAAAATATGAGATTTTGATTGTGATGTTGTATGATTAATTTGATTGATTATTTGAGCTTAGATAATTATTCTAAGCATGTTTGATGTTGGAAGTAATCAAAGAATCCAAGCCCTTCTTTTTTTTTAATTATGACCGAAAATAATTCTTAAAAATAAGGTTTTATGATTTGGATATTCTTTGATTAAATTGATGCTCAAATTGATCTTATATAATGATGTTAATGATGTTTATGTATTGAGATGATTGATTAAAGCATAATTATGCCAATTATAGAAATTTTCGAACAATTAGGCTTTGAAAATTAGAATTTTTAGATTTCTATGTTGAATGATGGAATTGATGATAGAATTGAGCTTATGGTATTTAATTAAGCATGTGAGAATTTTTCTAGAATTTTTAGAGCTCAATTTCATAATTTTTGAATATTTTCAGATTTTAATAAATAAAAAAATAATTATTTTAAAGCTTAAATTGAGTAATTGAGATTATAATTAATCTTTAGAATATTAGTGAAGCATGTTGTAATTTGAAATGTATAGAAATATTTAAGTGTGCTTTATATGTTGAAAATTTGAAATATATATATATATATTAGAAATTGGATTTCTATCCAATTTATTCAAGTAATTAGGCTAGAAAGATAGTTTATAATTTAATTTAAGGTGTTTGGAATTGGTTAGAATGAAATTGGATAATTATTTTCTAATTTCCAAAAATACCGAAAATAATTAAAGGAAATAATAGTATTATTTGATTTTTTATCAAGAAAATAATGGCATATTTGAATTCTACACGAAAAATTAAGTATTGTAGAATTTTTCAGAAATTAATTGCCAAGTAGTAAGAATTTTCTATTTTTCGGCTATTTTTCCAAGTCGAAGGTTTATACGTATACGTGATCTGAATGTGTAATCTGATTGCGTAATGGTGTTTATTATGCTAAATGATGTAAGTAGAATTAATTTCATAATTTTTGGATATCGTTTGACGAGTCGAAAATAATCTGAGTTGAATGTTTTGGATAAAGTGCAATGTTGATAATTTGTTTTAAATGTTTAAGTGTTTAAATATTTATATGTTAATTTAGAAAGTTAATTAGAAGCTAAGTTAGAATTTTAGAAGTAATTAGAATGTTTAAGTGTTAGTATTAAGTTGACCGTTAGAAAAGTCGAAGCGAATTAGAAATTAAGTTGATAGAGATGTCGTATCTCTTCGCCTGTCGTTGTTTCTCGCTCTGATGGTTGATAAACCAATTTCAAATGAAGGAACAAGTGGGAACTTAAAGCCGGGAAATCAGAATCCGGAAGGGTAATTAAAGCAGCGTACGACAGGTGGGCTTTCTAAACGAATAAAGTGGTGAATGCATGAATATATTTATACATATATATTTATGTGATGATTTAAATTAATTGACTTGCCAAATGTTTTAAGTTTTGTATGATACCGTCTACCAAAGGAAGACGAATTCGGTCCTACGCAAGGTGGGATTTGTGTACACTTATTTGTAATCGTGCGCCTTCCGAAAGGTGGGCCGGTTACAAGTGTTTGAGAGGGAGGCCTACTTCTCAACACTAATTTATTATTGTAGACTTGGTACATACTCTGATATATATATATTGTCTGCGCAGACACTCATGTTTTTAAATAAAAGAAAACATTTGAGCATTCACAGGTTTGATTTAAATTATATACTTGTGATATGCTTTTAAAGGCAAGATCAATTTATAGCTGTAATCAGCAAGATTTCAAATTATTTTGGCATATGTCCACTGAGTACGTAGTACTCAGCCCTGCATGTTGTTTTCTAAAATGTGCAGGTTAGCTGGTATGAGGATGAGGGTGTGCTTGGCGGACTTTTGTTGGTTCCAATGTAATTAAAAGAAGTTAGTCTAGAATTATATGTCTGCATACATATAATTCCTTTTGTTATTCCGCTGCAACACTCTGAAGTGTGTTTAAATTCTTAAGTATGTTTGAAGTATGAAGTCTATTCCTATATTCTGAAGTCTTTGACGTTGATAAGTACCTCTTGAATGATATGTTAGCCTGTTTTATTTGGAACCGTTGTTGTTTCTATCTTAAGTATTTTAAGTCATGCGACCTCTTTATCGTGCTTTCTTGATCTGATAAACTTCTTATTTGGCATCGATCTTCTGGTACCTTTGGTCGTATGATTATTCTGTTGATATCCAGTTGAGCATGATTCCTTGGAAATGTTGAATTTGACATATTTTGATCAACTGATTTTATTGTCTAAATCATTTGGTACCCGTTGTGGATATTCAATTTCTGGTTAGAAGTGTCGAGCATGATATTGATACTAAATTCTTGTTTGCATGCTCGAAGAAAAGTTGATCAAATCTTTATTTAATTCCCGGTATTTCTGAATATTGAGAATGTTTGATGTATGATTGGTTTTGTTGGATAACTGGGTCGTTATCAGTTCTTTGGTTAATCATAAATTGTGTACGTCGTGGGACCCACCGGCTCGGTCATCTTAATTCTGAGTCGGGCTGCGACATTTGTTGTTCTTGAACAATAGCCGGGTCGCTATCTTAATCCTTTTGTTAATCATAAATTGTGTAAGTCGTGGGACCCACTGGCTTGGTCATCTAAATTCTAAGTCGGGCTGCGACAGATACTTGTCTTTAAGGTTAACATATTTAACTCTCGGTAGTCGATGCATATCCTCAAACTACCATCTTTTTTCTTGACAAACAGAATTGGCGCTTCCCATGGGGAAATACTAGGTCTAATGAAACCTAGATCAAGCAACTCTTGCAGTTGAATTTTCAACTCTTGCAACTCTATCGGGGCCATCCTGTATGGTGCCTTAGAAACTGGAGCTGATCCTGGTTCAAGATCTATTGTGAACTGCACTTGCCTATCTAGCGGTAATCCTGGCAAAACTTCAAGAAATACATCCTGGAATTCTTTGACTATAGCTACATCTTCAATACTCTTTTCTTTATCTTCATCTTTGTTGAGATAGATGAGATATGCTTTTACATCTTTTCTTTTCAACAATCTTCTTGCTTAAACTGCAAGATAATCGGCGATCTTCTACGACTTCTTTCTATTCTAAAGAATAGAGTTGGTTCCTGACCAGGCATATGAAATGAAATTTGCCTTCGCTTGCACCGAATGGTTGCAAAATTCTCGGTCAACCAATCCATTCCCAGAATAATATCAACATACCACATTTTAATCAAATTTAAAGTTTTGGCCGACATCTTTAGAGATCCTAATTCAAACTCTAAATTTGGACAAATTCGAGTAACTGAGGTAGATTTACCTATTGGAGTAGTTACTCTTAAGTCTTGACTAACACGTTCTACTTTAAGACCAAGATTTTCTACGCATGCATTTGAAATAAATGAATGCGATGCACCAGTATCAAACAAAATTATAACAGGTACGCCTTTTAATTGACCCATACCTGTTAAATTTCCTTGATCTTTATCGAATGGCTTCTGATCAAGAGCAAAAACCCTTTGATATTGCTGCGGGGGCTCTATTTGCAATTGCTGAGGTTGATCCTGCTTTTGCTGATATCACTGCCTTTGGCGATTGCGTTGCTGCTGCTGAGGAATTCCTTCTATTGCCTTCAATCTCTGAGGCTGATTTTGATTCGGTCTGCTTCCTCCTGCTCCTTACTGCTTAGTCGGGCATTGATATGAATAATGACCAACTTGTCCACATGTATAACAACTATTGCTTCCAGCCTTGCAGACTCCTTGATGCATTTTGCTGCACTTAGGGCAAGGAGAAATTCATTAATAAGTTTGCGATGAACTGCCTTGACTAGCGAAAGGCTGCTTGAAACGTCCTTCATTAAACTGCTGCTGATGCTGACCTTGCTGACTTTGTTGACCTTGCCAAGGCTTCTTATTAGGTTGAACTCCAAAATTCTATTTTCACTTCTGACTTTGATTTGACAACTGAGGACTTGCTACTACTGGAGTTTGAACTTACAAAGGAGTCGATATTGACGTCTGAGAAGATTTATCCGGCTGCATAGCCATTTCCATGTCTAGAGCTTGATTTAAAGTCTCTGCATACGACAACGCACTCTGACTAGCTAGCACGACTCTTAT
The DNA here is from genome assembly GCA_031470985.1 of Agastache rugosa. Lineage (NCBI taxonomy): Eukaryota > Viridiplantae > Streptophyta > Magnoliopsida > Lamiales > Lamiaceae > Agastache > Agastache rugosa. Next base: position 15,544,915 of record CM062607.1, read on the forward strand.
CTCTTGACGAAGTCATGCTTAAAAGAGCTCCACCATCTTCTCATCAGTGTCTACTTTGTCTTATGCAAAACGAGCTAGATCACAAAATTCTCGATCATACTCAGATACCGACTTCTTTCCTTGCTTGAGATTAGAAAACTCATTCTCTTTCTGCTTACGATAACTTTGAGGAACAAACTTCTCTAACAAAGCGTTCTTAAATTGCTCCCATGTTAAGTTCTCCAACTGCTCAGGAGTATACGCCCTCTGACGAGCTTTCCACCAGTAATCTGCAGATCCTTTGAGTTGGTAAGACATGCACGTAAGACGCTCCCGATCCGAACAACGAAGAAAACGGAAAATTCTTTCTAATGCACGAATCCACTCTTCAGCTTCCGATGGATTTTCTCTTCCATCGAGAGTTGGAGGATTTTGCCGCAAAAACAACTCTTCTATTCTTCTTTCAGGTTGAGGAGGAGGTGGGGTAGGTTCTCTTTCTTGCTCGTCATCAACTCTTCCTCTTCCTCTACCTCTTGGTCTACCTCTTGGCGGCATTCTGATTAAACAACTAACGGTTTTCCAGAAGAATTCTACTTTCTTTAAAACGAATTTAAAGAAATAAAATTTTTCTTGATTTTTTTAAACATTTCTTTTTTTAAAAAAAAATTTATTCACATCTTTAGCATAGACATGCTCATCATATTTAATGAATCAACGATTCACTCTCATCATCATAAATAATGAATCAAGCGATTCATTCTTATCATTATAATTAATCATTTCATCACTTAAGCAACAAGAAAGAAAAGAAAGAAGAAGAAAAGAAAAGAAATAAATAAAATTTTACAAGAAGCAATTATTTTTCATACTCATCTTTGCTAAATAAAATTTAGCTCATGCATTTCTAATAATTCAAGAAAAGAATATCATCAACTTGACACGTAAACTTCATCATAAACTTTCCTAATGCATAACAAATATATAGCTAACGGAAGAAAAGAACGGCGAACGAAACGAATGAAGAACAAAAAGAACTACGTTCGAAACGCACGACAAAATTTTCTGGACTTAACTGCCGCCGCCAGAACTAAGCCGCTGCTGCCTTCACCTTTCCAGCGACCGCTGGAACTAAGCCGGCGCTGGATTCTGGCGTGTTGGTCCCATGACGGATACCTTGGTGTAGAGGGGGTGAATACACCAAGGTTTAAAAACTTTTCCAATTAAAAACTCTTTTGAGTGAGCTGGCTGTGTCCGATCCAGCTGGAAGACAGCTTGATCGACACAGCTGGCGCGGAATGTGGTAGATTTGGAAAGTCCGTCTGTTACTTCAAATTATATTGCAAAGCTCTATTTCACTTTTCAGTTAGTCAGTTTATGCAGCTTGAAATAATGCTCATGAGGAGTTAGCAGAATGTATAAAACAAAGCAGTAAAGAACAAAGCAATTTTAACGTGGTTCGGAGTAACACCTCCTATGTCCACGACCAGATTCACTGGTAATTCACTACCACTTTGTTTCCAAGTACCAAGCAACTTCACAACTCTAACCTGAGTTGTGTTCCAACAGTTTACGGGCACTCTCAAGTCCACACCTTTCAGTTTACGTGTAATATCCCGTCTTTCTTGCGTACTAAAATTAATTAATTTAATAAGAAAGATAAGATTTCAGTGAAAGAAAAATTTTCCTTCCCGAAAATTTTATCCGGCAGATATATTTTGCCGTAAAAATGAGTTTTAATTAATTTTTATCGTCTCGGTTAATCCGAAATGAAGAAGTTTTTACATTTATCATTAAGTGATAAATTATTAGTCATTAATTGACTAAAAGAAGAATTTAATTTATTTAAGTGATTTATTGCGTAATTTATCACTTAAATTTTTAGTTTCGGTCGATTTGAAAATGTATCGAATCTCTGATTCTTTCTGTGAGATTTTTTTCTAGGGTTCGTGAAACCCTAATTGATTTTCCTATGTTGAGAAAACTATAAATTTAATTTTCTTAATTAAATTTTTTAGTAATTAATTATCTAAGATGATAATTTTTATTTATTCAGAAATGACTCGTTTTTCCGTGTTTTATTATGAAAACTTGTATTAGGGTTTGAGAGGCCCTAATTGATTTTTCTAAAGTGAGAAATTAGTGATTGAAGTTATGATTAACAAGTTAGTAATTAATTGATTAAATTAAGCATTTAATTAATTAAATAATCCTAATTATTACCTAAGCAATGACAAAACTAATGACCTAATTGATGACCTAATCTTGTTGACTTTTGTGTTAATTAATTAATTAATTAACTTATGCTATGTATATATATATATGTATCATTTCACTCAATTCCTCTCATCTCTCTCTCGCCATTTCTCTCTCAAAATGGCAGAACACTCACACACTTTCACACACTTAAATCCTTCATTTAAGTCTTCATAATCCAAGCTCGAAGATCAAGGTTTCCATCCAAATCATTTCCAAGTTATTAATCAAGGTTAGATATAAGTTTAATTCAAGTTTATTGCTTAAAAACAAGCTTTGATCATCTTATTATTAATTTCCAGATTTTTCGAAAATTTAAGAAAAATATTTAGATGATTATGATCTTGATTTATGATGTTTAATTCATGCTTAGGATGCATGATAGATCATTGATTTAAGCTTAATTAAACCCTAACCCTAATTAATTGAATTTTTCGAAAATGAAGGAAGAATTAGGGGTTTTTAAATTTTATGATGGGTGATCAAATTAATTGATTATTTGAACTTAGATAATTATTCTAAGCATGTTTGATGTTGGAAGTAATCAAAGAATCAAAGTCCTTCTATTATTTTCAAAATAGCCGAAAATATTAATTAAAATTAGGGATTTTTGATCTTGATGTTCTTTGATTAATTTGATGTTTAAATTGAGCTTATATGATGTTATTGAGTATGATTATGTATTGAATTAATGGATTGAATCATTAATTCTCCAATTTTGAATATTTTCGAAATTAGGGTTCATCAAAATTGGATTTTGATTTGGATATTGTATGATGAAATTGATGATGGAATTGAGCTTATGTTTATTATTTAAGCATGTAGTAATTTTGTTAGAATTTTTGGAGCCCAATTTTAATATTTTTGGAATTTAATTAAAATATTAAATTTGGGGCTTTTTAAAATTAAAGCTTGATTTGGTTAATTGAAGTTATAATTAATCTCTATGAATTTAATCAAGCATGTTATGAATTGATTTGAAGAGAAAGTAATCATCCATATATTATATATGAAAAAGACGAAATATATATATATGTGGAATTATGATTTTTATTCAAGTTATCTAAAAAATTAAATTATAATTATAGTTTATAATTTAATTAAGAATGTTTGGAAGTAATTAGAATGTGATTGGATATTTAATCCAAGAGTTGAAAAAAAGGGCAGCCCCTTTAATCTTTATTTATAGAGATTATTTGATTTTTAATACAATAAAATAATTATAGATTTGGATTCTATGTTAAAAACTAAGTGTTGTGGAATTTTTCGGAAATTTAATACGAAGTTTTGATAATTTCTATTTTTCCGATGAATTTTTCCAAGTTGAAGGTTGATATGTTTGTTATCTTATTTTGAAGTCTAGCCAATGTAATTATCTATATAACAGTTGTTCGTTATATTGGAAATTCAGTCTTTTTACAAATGATTTTATCGTGCTTTCTTGATCCTGAAAATCAGCTCATTTCCATCATGGTTGTTGCCATTAATCTGGTTGATGAGATTATTGATTTCCGAGCTGATTTGAGATTGTATTTGATTATATGCATATTTTAAAAAGAGATCAAATGTTCGTTTCATTAATCTCGAGTTATGCATGTCATAATTATCCCAAGTTTGATGATTTGTTGAGCATGAGTTGCGTTGTTTGTTTTGAATGATAGCAGGGTCGCTATCTTAATCCTTTTGTTAATCCACTGTCTCAATATACTCAATGTCGCTTCCAAAAGGATGTTCCGGGCTCATGTTACATTCCATAGATAAATACTCAACTTGCTTGCACAACTGATCCATCATCTCGCTTATGATCGATCACCAACAATCAATCACATTAGAAGCTCAAACACAACAATTATATATATATATATACTTCAACTTCCAACCTTTTTAAAACTAAAATCGTTTGAAATTCATACCTGGATAGCTGGATGAGATGAGAGATGCTGGACTTCAGTTGTTGTTAAACTTAACTATTTTAAGAATTCAAACCAGACTAGATTTTTAGAAAAACAACTTGGAGTAGAAGACATTGCTCTAAACTAGTCTAGGGTTTCAAAATAGACTAGATTTTAGAAAAATATTATTCAGAGCAGTCAGACCTGCTCTGATACCATTCTGTCGCAACCCGAACCCCGATATCAGATGTCAAGGCCGGTAGGTCCCACGACTTACACAATTTATGATTAACAAAGGAATTTAATAGCGACCCGGCTATTGATTATTTAATCAAAGAACATTCATACTCAATAAAGTTCAAGAATTCTGAATAATCACGACATGGATGACTCGAGATAATTGAGACGATCAACGATTTCAATAACAACATGCAAATCAACAATATAATTCCAGTCAGCTCGAAAATAAAGACCTGATCGACCAAATAATCGGCAATGATCGAGGAAATTACAAGCTGACTCGATGATCAAGAAAACACGATAAAGAAAACTGTTTCAAGTTCGACAAAGCATCTCAATACAACTAACAACTTATGTACATATGATTCACTGGTTGAGTTTCAAAAGAACTTGACAAAAGAGTTCGACTTTAGAATTCAAACGTTATAGCAACATCAATTTCATTTTCTTGCAGCGGAAAACATGAGAATATATATATGAAGACATATATTCTAGGTCAACTACTCAAAAACGACTTTCTTTACATAAACAACGTTTAACAACAACAATAGTCCATCCAGTACTCATCATCTTCAACCCTGCTAACCTGCACGTTTTAGAAATAACATGCAGGGCTGAGTACTACGTACTCAGTGAACACATGCCGAAAACATTTGAAAGCTTTGCTGAATACAGCTATATATGAAAACTTGCCAGAAAACATAATACGAGGATTTTCTGAAAACAACTCGTAAAATGTTAAAAATACTTTCTTTTCTCAAAAATTTATTTGTCTGCAGACATTTATAACAGTATGAACCATATCTACAAATAAATAATGGTGATGAGAAAGAGGCCTCTTTCTCAATCACTTGTAACCGGCATATCGAGGAAAGGCTCACGATTATGAATAATCGGCCTATCAAAGAAATGCGCACGATTACTTATGTGTACACAGATTTCACCTTGCGTGAAACCGAATTCGTCTTTCTGAAGTAGATGGTAACATACTTAAACATTTTAAAATCATTTGGCAAGTATCAAAGCTTTAAAATCATAGTATATCATGCTTTGCACATTTTTCAGTTTAGAAAGCCCACCTGATTACTTTAAGCTTTAAACTTTAAATCTTTAACGATTGCAACTCTTTACTTCACGCCTCCGCTTCTACTTCCGCTTGCTCCTTTAATCGAAAGCGAATAACGAATTTTAGAACGTAAATCTTTTATCGAATAACTACTTCGATCAACCTAACGTAATTCGATTCGAATTTCTACGCCGAAACTCGATGAACGCGAGAATTTCTATCTTAGCTTCTAAAACATTCTTAATCTATCTTAATCTATCTTAATTCCTCATTAAGCATCAGACCTCAATCAAATCTCATATAACATCAACATTTATAATTTACTATTCATCATAATCAACTAAATCGATTTTAATCCGTCTAACAGATTCAGAAAATTCTCAATTTAATTCTATACATTTATTTAATTATAACAAACATAATTATACTTTAAATACACACATTATCTCAATTAATCATATAAACTCTCAAATCGGAAAATCATCCAAAAATAGAAAATCTTTAATATTCTGAATTAAATTTCCAGAAAATCATATAACACTTAATTTTTATTAAGAAGTTCATAAATGCAATTAATTTCTTAATTAAAATTTTATTAATATTTTATTTATTTATTTTAAATTTTCGGTTATATTAAAATTAATATTTCTTTAATTATTTTCTCTTCTTTTTAATTTCTAATATACTTAATTATCATCTTAAGCTCATTTCTTCATTTAATTTCATTCAATTAAGTATTAATCTTTCAACCCTAATTTAGGAACCCTAATTCGATTTTCTAGGGTTTCTAGGGTTAATCATACTTACATTTGATTATCTATTGATCTAATTTAATTCATTAATCTCATACATCATCACATTATCCATCAACTACATCATATAATCTTAATATCTTAAACCCTAATTCTAACTCAATTTAATCGACATTTTTCACAAAATGAAATTGGTTGGAAATTTTTAATTACTTCCAACATGAAATATTCTTAAAACAACTATCTAATTTCATTTATGTCATCAAAATGAATATACAAGACATGCATCAACATTTTCTTTATTTCTTGTATTTTTTGAAAATTCTCAAACTAGGGTTAGGGTTTTCTCATGTTTAATCTAATTACATATTCAATCTTCTAAGCATAAAATAAGCATAATTCATGAAGATTAAAACATCATACAATGCATGAATCAAAATTTAGCATTTTCTTCCAAAATTTTCAAAAATAATAAAACTAGGGTTAGGGTTCTTCATGCTTGATTTAATCATACCAATGATCATATATTCATCATACAAGCATAATACTAAGATATGAAGAACATCTAACCATTTCCAATACTTCTCCCAAATTTTCGATCATATATATACATAAATGAAGATGGAAGTTTTAACCATAATCTTGATATAATAACTTCAAAAACATAAATCCAACCATGATTAATTACATAGGGATGGATTGATCTTTGTTTCTTGAGCTTGTAGTTGTTCATCAATGGTGTGTGTGTGCATGTGTGTGTAGCTGTCGAGAGAGTGAGAGAGTGCTGTGTGTGTGCGTGAGTTTGAGAGAGTGAGAAGAGAGAAAGATGATGATGTATATATATAGATAGATATAGGAGTATATAATAAAATATTGAAACTTAATTCTTAAGTTAAGTTATTAATTAATTGCTTAATAAATTCAATTAATTAATCATCAACTAATCCTCCATTAAACCCTTAATTTCTCAACATAGGAATTTAGATTAAAGTCTCACGAACCTTAGATAAAAATCTCACAGAAAGAATCGGAGATTCGAAGCATTTTCAAATCGACCGAAACTAAATTTTTAAATGATAAATTACGTAAAATTTCACGTAATTAAATTAAATTCTTCTTTTAGTCAATTTATAACTAAACATTTATCATCTATTGATAAATGTAAAAACTTCTTCGTTTCGGATTAATTATTTTAATAACTTAAGAAAGACGGGATACTACATTCTCTCCCCATAAAAATAAATTTCGTCCCGAAATTTGCCTACCTCTTGGAAGAGTTCGGGATACTTTTCTCTCATTTTGCTTTCTAATTCCCATGTTGCTTCTTCTATTCCGTGATGCCTCAATTTGATTTTTACTGACGCAATCGACTTATTTCTAAGCTGCTGGACCTTCCGATCCAAAATCGCTTCAGGTTTCTCTTCATAACTGAGATCTGGTTCAAGGACTACTTCTTCTCGGCGAATAACGTGCTTAGGATCAAACATATATCTCCGCAACTGAGATACATGGAACACGTTATGTGAATTTCCAAAACTTGGCGGTAAAGCTAACTTATACGCTACTTGACCTATTCTTTCCAGAATTTCATATGGTCCTATGTAGCGAGGCTTAAGCTTTCCTTTAACACCAAATCGATGAATTCCTCTCGAAGGCAAAACTTTCAAGAAAACTTTATCACCCACATTGAATTCTAATTCTGATCTTCTAACGTCAGCATAAGACTTCTGACGGTCTTGTGCTTCTTTAATTCTTTGTTTGATTTGACGCACAATCTTTATCATCTATTCCACTGAATCGGACCCTAATATTTTTCTCTCGCCCACATCATCCCAATGAAGCGGAGATCTACACTTCTTTCCATAAAGGGCTTCGTAGGGCGCCATGCCAATTGTCATTTGATAACTGTTGTTGTAAGCAAATTCAACAAGAGGTAAAATTTGCTCCCATTGACTTCCTCTATCTAGAACAACAGTTCTCAACATATCCTCCAAGATTTGAATGGTTCTTTCTGATTGACCATCCGTCTGAGGATGAAAAGCCGTACTAAAATTCAATTTGGTACCTAATTCTTCTTGCATACTTCTCCAAAAATAGAAGTAAATTTTGAGTCTCGATCCGAAGTGATCGACTTAGGTACTCCGTGCAATCGCACAATTTCTCGCACGTACAGCTGAGCTAACTTATCTGCGCCATAAGTTATGGGAATAGGTATAAAGTGTGCGGATTTCATCAATCTATCCACTATTACCCATATTGTTGTATTCCTTCGTTTGGATCTAGGTAACCCAGTTACAAAATCCATGGTAATTTTATCCCATTTCCACTCTGGAATTTCTAAAGGTTGTAGCTTCCCATATGGTCTCTGATGCAATGCCTTTACCTGCTGACAGGCTAAACATCTTCCCACAAAAGAAGCTATGTCTCTTTTCATTCCTTCCCACCAAAATGTTTGTTTCAAATCTTGATACATTTTGGTGCCTCCAGGGTGAGCTGAATAAGGAGTTTCATGAGCTTCACTCATGATCTCATTCCTTAATTCTTCATGATTTGGCACACAAAGTCTTCCTTTGAATAGAAGAACGTTATCTCTTGCCTCCTTAAAATTTTCATCTTTCTCTTGACGAATTTTCATTCGTAACTTTTCCAATTTCTCATCCTTTCTTTGAGCATTGGAAATTCTCAACCTTAAGTTTGGAATTATTTCCATAGCTGCAATCATTTGCTCAACAGATTGCGGAGGTAGAATTACTTCTAACCTCAGTTCTCCGAAACTCTTAATGAGTTCTTTCTCTTGAGTTAGAAGAAATCCTAATTCCGATTTCCCTTTTCTGCTCAATTCGTCAGCGACTACATTTGCTTTTCCTGGGTGATAGGAAATTTTACAATCGTAGTCTTTAACTAACTCGAGCCATCTTCTTTGTCTCATATTTAATTCTTTCTGCTAAAAGAAATATTTGAGACTCTTGTGATCAGTGAAGATTTCACATTTCGCTCCATAAAGATGGTGTCTCCAGATTTTTAAAGCATGTACTACTGCTGCTAGTTCCAAATCATGAGTTGGATAATTTACCTCGTGAGGTCTAAGCTGTCTAGAAGCATATGCAATAACTCTTCCCTCTTGCATCAGGACACAGCCTAGTCCGTTCTTTGATGCATCTGTGTAAACAGCATAATCTTTATCCGAATCTGGAACTGATAGCACTGGGGCAGTGGTCAATCTCCTTTTAAGTTCTTGGAAACTTTCTTCACATTCTTCTGACCACTTGAACTTTGATTCTTTCTTTAGGAGATGGGTCATTGACTTAGCTATCTTGGAGAATCCTTCAATAAATCTCCGATAATAGCCTGCTAGACCTAAGAAACTCCTAATTTCATGTGGTGTGGTTGGAACTTTCCATTCCTGAACTGCTTGTACTTTTGAAGGATCAACTTTGATTCCTGCAGAAGATACAACATGTCCAAGAAAATGTACCTCTTTCAACCAAAACTCACATTTACTAAATTTAGCATACAATTTTTCGGTTCTCAACCTTTCCAGAACAATTCGGAGATGTTCCTCGTGTTCTAATTCCTTCTTTGAATACACGAGAATATCATCAATGAAAACTACGACAAACTTGTCCAAGAATTCATGGAATACTCGATTCATGAGATCCATAAATACTGCTGGAGCATTTGTTACACCAAATGGCATTACTACAAACTCGTAGTGGCCATATCTTGTTCTGAAAGCCGTTTTGGAAATATCTTCTTGCTTAACCTTCAATTGGTGATAACCAGATTTTAGATCAATTTTCGAGAATACACTCGCTACTCTGAGCTGATCAAAGAGATCATCTATTCTCGGCAAAGGATATCTATTCTTCAGGGTTAATTTGTTTAATTCCCGGTAGTCGATGCACATCCTCAAACTACCATCCTTCTTTTTGACAAATAGAATTGGTACTCCCCACGGAGAAACACTAGGTCTAATGAAACCTAGGTCAAACAACTCTTGTAGTTGAATCTTCAATTCTTGCAATTCCTTTGGAGCCATTCGGTATGGTGCCTTGGAAATAGGAGTTGATCCTGGTTCAAGATCTATCGTGAACTCCACTTGCCTATCTGGCGGCAATCCTGGCAAAACTTCTGGAAATACGTCTTGGAATTCCTTTACTACATCTACATCTTCGATGCTGCTCTCTTTATCTTCATTCTTGTTGAGATAGATTAGATATGCTTTCACATCCTTCATTTTCAACACTCTTCTTGCTTGTACTGCCGAGATAATCGGCGATCTTTTACAATTTCTTTCTATTCCGAAAAATAGAGTTGGTTCCTGACCAGGCATATGAAATGAAATCTGCCTTTGCTTGCATTGAATGCTTGCAAAATTCTCGGTCAACCAATCCATTCCCAAAATAATATCTACATCCCACATTTTAATTAAATTTAGGGTTTTCGCTAACATCTTGAGAGATCCTAATTTAAACTCTATATTAGGACAGATGCGAGTAACTGAGGTAGATTTACCTAACGGTGTAGTTACTCTCAAGTCTTGACTAGCACGTTCTACTTTAAGACCAAGATTATCTACGCATGCATCTGATATAAATGAATGCGATGCACCAGTATCAAATAGAATTATAACAGGTACGTCATTTAATTGACCCATACCTATCAAATTTCCTTGATCTTTGTCGAACGGCTTCTGATCAAGAGCAAAAACCCTTTGATATTGCTGCTGGGGTTCCATTCTCAATTGCTGGGGTTGTTTTTGCTTTTGCTTTTGCTGGAATCGCGGCCCTTGGCGATTTCGTTGCTGCTGCCGTTGCTGAGGAACAACTTCTATTGCCTTCAGTCTCTAGGGCGGGTTCTGAATTGTTCTACTCCCTCCTGCTCCTTGCAGTTTAGTTGGGCACTGATACGAATAATGACCAACTTGACCACAAGTATAGCAGCTATTACTTCCAGCCATGCATATCCCTTGATGCATCTTGCCACACTTGGAACATGGAGACATTCCTTGGTAAGTTTGAGACAAACTGCCTTGATTGACGAAAGGTTGTTTGAATCCTCCTTGATTAAATTGCTGCTGTTGATGACGTGGTTGTCCTTGTTGTCCTTGCCAGGGCTTCTTGTTAGATTGACTTCCAAAATTCCATTTTCGTTTCTGACTTTGGTTGGACGATTGCGGATTTGCCACTGTCACTGGGGTTTGAACTTGCGTGGCTGCTGAAGTTTGAGAAGACTTATCTGGCTGCATAGCCAATTCCATATCCAGTGCTCTATTTAAAGTCTCGGCATATGACAATGCACTTTGACTGGCCAGAACGATTCTTATTTCTTGTCGAAGACCTGCTCGGAAAAGTTTAGCCATCTTCTCGTCTGTGTCCACCTTATCTGGAGCAAAATGTGCCAAATCACAAAATTCGCGATCATACTCGGCTACCGACTTCTTGCCTTGCTTGAGATTAGCAAACTCATTCTCCTTCTGCTTTCGATAACTTCGAGGAACGAATTTTTCGAACAAAGCATCCTTAAATTATTCCCACGTCAGGTTCTCTAGTTGTTCAGGGGTATACGCCCTTTGACGAGCTTCCCACCAGTAATCCGCAGATCCCTTAAGCTGATAAGACATGCATGTTAGACGTTCTTGATCCGTACATCGAAGAAAATGGAAAGTCCTTTCAAGCGCACGAATCCACTCTTCTGCTTCTGAAGGACTTCCTCTTCTATCGAGAGTTGGGGGATTTTGCCGCAAAAATATTTCTTCAATTCTCCTTTCGAGCTGAGGAGGAGGTGGGGTAGGTTCTCTTTCGGTTCATCTTCAACCCTTCCTCGACCTCGGCCTCTTGGTGGCATTTTCTGCTTAACCAGGATTTTTATTCGAATTATTCTTTCTTTCTAACAAAGTCTTATTTTCTAATAAAAATTCTTCTTTCTTTAAAAGTAATTTAAAGGAAATAAATTTTTCTAGGTTTTAGATCTTAGAAAAATTTTCTTATCACCTCTTTAATGCATAACATACTCATCGTACTTTTAATGAATCACACGATTCATACTCATCACAACTCATGCGTATTAAAACTTTCAATTACTTCTAACATGCTCATACTATTTAATAAATCAAAGATTTACTCACATCATCATACATTGTAAACCCATAATTTAACTTCTTATTATCATTATGAACAATTTAAACAACTCACTATTGTCATAATTAATGAATCAACGATTCATTTATTTCATATAATTACTATAATCACAAAAATAATTCAAGAACAAATATTTTTCATACTTATCTTTGCTAAATAAAATTTAGCTAATATATATATTCCTAATATTTCAAGAAAATAATAGCATCATCTTGGCATATAAACTTTATCATAACTTTAATGAATCAAAAGATTCACGTTTATCATCAAATAATCACAAAAAAAAATATTTTCCAGTAGTAATTATTATATATATACATATTTATTTTCTAAATTTAATTAGCTCTTCATTCTTTATAAATCAAGAGATCAATAATATCATCTTGATGTATAAACTTCCTCATAAATTTCTTTTGAGATTTTTAACTTTATCTCAACATTTTTTTTTAACTAAATAATTACTAACTAAGCTAACAATAGCGAATAACTAATGGAACGAATAAAACGAACGACGCACTAAACTAATGATAGTCGAATAACGAACGAACTAACGAAGAATGGAATGAACTACAACGAAACGAACTACGAACAAAATAAACGAAGAATGAACAACTACGAACGACAATGGAACGGATGAATAAACCCCGGCGCTGGATCGAACCATCCTGCGCCAAGATCGCCGTCCCGCGCGCAGACATCGCGCGGCCAAGAAGAAATTTTCTTCATGCGCGCGCGACTTGACCTCCAGCGGTTTGTCCCGCGCCAGTCCAAACCGCGCCAGATGATGATATCGTCGTGGGGCTGGTGCGCCGTGCACTGAGGTCGCGCCCGGTGCCGATTCGACGCTTTGTCTTGTTTTCTTCGTCCGAGCTTTTAATCGATCTTTTTCCATTCCTTAAACCTCACTTCTTTACTTTAAAACTTCTATTATTTAAACTTCATCTTACTTCGTCTTTAAAATGATTCAACGAGAATTTTAACGACGAAATTTATCGATAACTTGGAAATTTATCAAATGACCCAACATGGTCATACTTCTTCATTTAGTAGGAAAATTTGCCTCTTCGAGGACTTTTACAAAAGGTAGGGAATTATTTACATCCAAAAATTCCCTATATGAACCGTGATTTTTTAACATCACGCAAAATATTTTTATCGGAGCGGAATTCTACGTCGCTTCCGATTCGCTATACTATCATATTATGCTTCTATGTACGGTAGCTTATTTACAACAACCGATAAGACGTACAAGTTGTTTAATTAACTATTCTATTATATTCTATTTACATCGTTATCTTCTTTTTCATCAACTTCACGACACTTCCCTTCACTGCTCATCCTCTGACGGATCATCTTCTTCTTCCTCCTCTTCGTCGTCTCTCGGATCCTCCTCACTTGGATCTTCTTCTTCCGTTTCTGTACTCTCCTCTGCCCTCTCCACTCCGTCCAAAGTCACACGAGGGGCATAAGTAATATCCTCTCCCGGCGACGGCCTAAAGCTAGGCTGAAAACTTAAATGAGTAAACGGTATTCGACGGAGGTGGAAGTATCCTTCGGTTGGTCCAACTTCTGGATCAACGTTATCCTCGTCACTATCATAGTGACGTGGTCCAGAAGTGCTAGCTACGTTAGGATCAAATAGGATAGGTTGGGTTCCAACTATGGCATCAAGCTCTGAAGAATTCAGAGCTTGCAATGTTTCAACGGAAGAATTATTTGGAACTTCCTCAACAAAAGAAGCCGAGGCTATGCCGTTAGGCAAAACAGAAGGCTCAGGAGTGAAGATTTGAGTCTCGATTTGAGAGGGAGACGAAACATAGCCATTTGCCAATGGCTCAACAAGAAAAGAGTTAACATCAAAACCAGTATTTTCTTGGATGGGAGAAGCAATAGATTCGGAATTTTCCGGAGGATTCTGATCAAAGATAGGATAATCTTGGGGTATGAGATGTTGTAAACCAAACTCACCAACAGGAATCAACGGCTGATATGGTCCAGGAGGTGGGTACGAGAAACACATATATTGAGTACCGATTGCAGCTATGAACGCTCTGCAATCTCCGAACAACACACCATCCCAGTATTGGGGAGTGACGTACCTTGCAGCAATCGATGCCGCCCATTCCTGCCAATCCTCAGGAAGTAGAGGAACTAGCCTAACTATACCGATAACTCCCGAGATATTTGATTCATGGATGTCCATCCAAACCCTATGGTACCGAGCTAAAAACTCTGCTAGGGTTTCTGTGTAGCTCATATGTATGTGGTGATATTCAATCATTGCTGCTACGCTTCTAGAGTTGGACATCCTATAAAAGAAAATTTAAATAATTAACTAAACTGAAATTACGAATAGTTTTGAGAATCCACTGTCTCAACATACTCAATGTCACTTCCAAAAGGATGTTCCGGGCTCATGTTACGTTCCATAGATAAATACTCAACTTGCTTGCACAACTGATCCATCATCTCGCTTATGATCGATCACCAACAATCAATCACATTAGAAGCTCAAACACAATAATTATATATATATACTTCAACTTCCAACCTTTTTAAAACTAAAATCGTTTGAAATTCGTACCTGGATAGCTGGATGAGATGAGAGATGCTGGACTTCAGTTGTTGTTAAACTTAACTATTTTAAGAATTCAAACCAGACTAGATTTTTAGAAAAACAACTTGGAGTAGAAGACATTGCTCTAAACTAGTCTAGGGTTTCAAAATAGACTAGATTTTAGAAAAATATTATTCAGAGCAGTCAGACCTGCTCTGATACCATTCTGTCGCAGCCCGAACCCCGATATCAGATGTCAAGGCCGGTAGGTCCCACGACTTACACAATTTATGATTAACAAAGGAATTTAATAGCGACCCGACTATTGATTATTTAATCAAAGAACATTCATACTCAATAAAGTTCAAGAATTCTGAATAATCACGACATGCATGACTCGAGATAATTGAGACGATCAACGATTTCAATAACAACATGCAAATCAACAATATAATTCCAGTCAGCTCGAAAATAAAGACCTGATCGACCAAATAATCGTCAATGATCGAGGAAATTACAAGCTGACTCGATGATCAAGAAAACACGATAAAAAAAACTGTTTCAAGTTCGACAAAGCTTCTCAATACAACTAACAACTTATGTACATATGATTCACTGGTTGAGTTTCAAAAGAACTTGACAAAAGAGTTCGACTTTAGAATTCAAACGTTATAACAACATCAATTTCATTTTCTTGCAGCGGAAAACATGAGAATATATGTATGAAGACATATATTCTAGGTCAACTACTCAAAAACGACTTTCTTTACATAAACAACGTTTAACAACAACAATAGTCCATCCAGTACTCATCATCTTCATCCCTGCTAATCTGCACGTTTTAGAAATAACATGCAGGGCTGAGTACTACGTACTCAGTGAACACATGCCGAAAACATTTGAAAACTTTGCTGAATACAGCTATATATGAAAACTTGCCAGAAAACATAATACGAGGATTTTCTGAAAACAACTCGTAAAATGTTAAAAATACTTTCTTTTCTCAAAAATTTATTTGTCTGCAGACATTTATAACAGTATGAACCATATCTACAAATAAATAATGGTGATGAGAAAGAGGCCTCTTTCTCAATCACTTGTAACCGGCATATCGAGGAAAGGCTCACGATTATGAATAATCGGCCTATCAAAGAAATGCGCACGATTACTTATGTATACACAGATTTCACCTTGCGTGAAACCGAATTCGTCTTTCTGAAGTAGATGGTAACATACTTAAACATTTTAAAATCATTTGGCAAGTATCAAAGCTTTAAAATCATAGTATATCATGTTTTGCACATTTTTCAGTTTAGAAAGCCCACCTGATTACTTTAAGCTTTAAACTTTAAATCTTTAACGATTGCAACTCTTTACTTCACGCCTCCGCTTCTACTTCCGCTTGCTCCTTTAATCGAAAGCGAATAATGAATTTTAGAACGTAAATCTTTTATCGAATAAATACTTCGATAAACCTAACGTAATTCGATTCGAATTTCTACGCCGAAACTCGACGAATGCGAGAATTTCTATCTTAGCTTCTAAAACATTCTTAATCTATCTTAATCTATCTTAATTCCTCATTAAGCATCAGACCTCAATCAAATCTCATATAACATCAACATTTATAATTTACTATTCATCATAATCAACTAAATCGATTTTAATCCGTCTAACGGATTCAGAAAATTCTCAATTTAATTCTATACATTTATTTAATTATAACAAACATAATTATACTTTAAATACACACATTATCTCAATTAATCATATAAACTCTCAAATCGGAAAATCATCCAAAAATAGAAAATCTTTAATATTCTGAATTAAATTTCCAGAAAATCATATAACACTTAATTTTTATTAAGAAGTTCATAAATGCAATTAATTTCTTAATTAAAATTTTATTAATATTTTATTTATTTATTTTAAATTTTCGGTTATATTAAAATTAATATTTCTTTAATTATTTTCTCTTCTTTTTAATTTCTAATATACTTAATTATCATCTTAAGCTCATTTCTTCATTTAATTTCATTCAATTAAGTATTAATCTTTCAACCCTAATTTAGGAACCCTAATTCGATTTTCTAGGGGTTCTAGGGTTAATCATACTTACATTTGATTATCTATTGATCTAATTTAATTCATTAATCTCATACATCATCACATTATCCATCAACTACATCATATAATCTTAATATATTAAACCCTAATTCTAACTCAATTTAATCGACATTTTTCACAAAATGAAATTGGTTGGAAATTTTTAATTACTTCCAACATGAAATATTCTTAAAACAACTATCTAATTTCATTTATGTCATCAAAATGAATATACAAGACATGCATCAACATTTTCTTTATTTCTTGTATTTTTTGAAAATTCTCAAACTAGGGTTAGGGTTCTTCATGCTTGATTTAATCATACCAATGATCATATATTCATCATACAAGCATAATACTAAGATATGAAGAACATCTAACCATTTCCAATACTTCTCCCAAATTTTCGATCATATATATACATAAATGAAGATGGAAGTTTTAACCATAATCTTGATATAATAACTTCAAAAACATAAATCCAACCATGATTAATTACTTAGGGATGGATTGATCTTTGTTTCTTGAGCTTCTAGTTGTTCATCAATGGTGTGTGTGCATGTGTGTGTAGCTGTCGAGAGAGTGAGAGAGTGTTGTGTGTGTGCGTGAGTTTGAGAGAGTGAGAAGAGAGAAAGATGATGATGTATATATATAGATAGATATAGGAGTATATAATAAAATATTGAAACTTAATTCTTAAGTTAAGTTATTAATTAATTGCTTAATAAATTCAATTAATTAATCATCAACTAATCCTCCATTAAACCCTTAATTTCTCAACATAGGAATTTAGCTTAAAGTCTCACGAACCTTAGATAAAAATCTCACAGAAAGAATCGGAGATTCGAAGCATTTTCAAATCGACCGAAACTAAATTATTAAACGATAAATTACGTAAAATTTCACGTAATTAAATTAAATTCTTCTTTTAGTCAATTTATAACTAAACATTTATCATCTATTGATAAATGTAAAAACTTCTTCGTTTCGGATTAATCGAGACGATAAAAATTAATTAAAACTCATTTTTCCGGTAGAATATATCTGCCGGGTAAAATTTTCGGAAAGAAAATTTTTATTTTATTAAAATTCTTGTCTTTCTTATTAAGTTAATTATTTTAATTACTTAAGAAAGACGGGATACTACAATTATAGTGAGCTTGGAAGTGAAATTAGCTTCTTGAATAACGAAGCCATGAAAAAGTTTCAGTAAATGCATATGAGCTATGTAGAGATGTTAGCAGAGTTTAGCCGTTTCCATCGTGTTTGGACGAGGAGATCGTTGACCCCGAGGTCAAAGCAACCGAAGGATATTTTTATCTTCGTCGTATGCCGTTTAGCCATCTAGGATTTCAGCCTAGTTTTAGGCCTTTTTCGGGTATGGTCGACGTAAGTGTTGTCCGTTTGACGTTACATGAAGTGGAGAGAGCCGAGGAGAGTACCGAGTTTGAAAGTAAGGAAGAAAAAGAAGAAGAAGATCCATTAGAGGATGAGCAGAGAAAGTGAGTTCGAGAGTGGCGTTAATTTAATAGATTAATAATCGAACAAATTTTACGCTTGTTTAGTAGGTTTTCGTATAAAGATACATAAAATGTTAAGTTTTCAAAGATCTGGTAGCGATGAAGAATTCCGCTCCGAGAAAGTAGTTTTGCGTGATGCCTAAAATCACGGTTAACGTGAGGAGTTTTTGTATAGAAAAAAATCTCTCGTTTTTGAAAAAGTCCTCGAAGAGGTAAATTTTTTTCCGTTATAAGAAGAAGTATGGCCAAAGCAGTCATTTTAGAAAATTTCCGAGTTTTGTATTTATGTCGGAAATTATATCTTAAAAATGAATTAATGAAACAAGAATTTTTGAAGTAAAATGAAGTTTATTTTAGTAAATAAAGCGTTAAAACAAGAATTGAAAGATAGAAAGTTCGTTGAGAGCATAAAGAATCGAAAGAGAAATTTTTCAGTCATAAGAGTCAGAAATGGCTGCACTTCAGAGATTTCTCAAAAATAATACAGGGATTGAAGTGAGAGACCGCGGGAAGTAAGAGACCGCTGAAAAATATTACAGGGATTGAAGTGAGAGACCGCTGTGAAGTCAGAGACCGCTGAAAATAATACAGGGCGAGAAGTCAGCCATCTCCTAGACTCAGCGCTCGCTGAAGGAAGCAGGACACCGGAACTCAGCGTCCGCTGAGGTCGAGCGGTCGCTGACCAAGGGAGGTCAGCCGCGGCTGAGTCCCAGCGGTCGTTGACCTGGGCGGCGGCAGTTCTGCCACCTTTTACTCCGGAGGCCATAACTTCCTGCTCGTTTAACGGAATTCAGATCCGTAAATTGGGTTAGAAACTAGACATCCGTGGATTTCTAATGGTACCGTGCACTTCCCCTGATTCCAAGTATTCTGTTCTGAAATCCAGTTAGAATCTGATGTAGCTGTGCAGATTTTTCTGCAAGTTGTTTCTTTCAAGTTTAATCAATTTATTTTGATTTCTTGGAACTTTCTAAATCAAATTTTGCTCATTGTTATGAGCTTGAGATCCTTTATGTGACGAACTTTAGTAAGCGAGATGATGAATTAATTGCAAGTATGGCAATTGTTCGTTTTTGGATAGTAAAGTGAATGCGAGATATCGTTGGGAAGCGACAACGAGATGAAATCGACTGAAGAAAAAGAAGAAAAATGGGTATGCAGAAGAGATTTAAAATAAGTAATGAAGAATGAAAACATAACTTAAAGTATATAAAAAAAATAATTCCGTTGTTCGTTCAGCATTCGTCGTCCGTTTCGTTCTTTGTTTGTTTCGTCCGTCGTTCGTTATTCTTTTCTGTCGTTAATCACATTCTTGTTATGTTTTACAACGAGATTGAGATGAATTAATATCTCAAAAGAATTAAACAATGAAATTAATGTCTCGGAATAATGTTATTCCTTTCTGTTTTGTTAGGAATACCTGAGCTAAAATTTTATTTAACCTCAGTTATCCGATTTAATTAAGGTTTGGGATTCTTTCATTACCCAACCTACTTCTCAGATTATTAATCCTGTCATTTCCTAATTCAGTTAAATGCGTCAGTTTTGACCTCAGAAATTTTTATTAAGGATTGGATTTAATTTTAGTCTTTCGCGCAGAGGTGATTTATTCTCTCTTTCCGAGGATCCTTAATATTCTCAACCCTCCGAATATTAAATTTTCTTCCGTTTCGATTTCTCCATTCTAGTAAAGGAGCATGAAGCGGGATCATTCTCCCTGTATCATGAGAATAATAATATAATGACCTCGACAGCAATCCAACTACTAAAAGGATGGATTGTTTAACTAACATCAACGTGTTCCTCTCCAAAAGTCAAGTTCAAGGCTAGTTTCTCGTCGACACCAGTTGCGGACATTGAAGATGAAGTCAAGCTTACCTTGATCTGAGATGTGATCGTCAAAGAGGAAGTAGCAGAAGAAGATGATGTAGAAATCGATAGTGTAGAATTCGATAATGAGTTTAATAAAGAAGAAAAGTTTTCCAAGGACGACCAATAGAGAGTCGACCTTTTTAATTATTTTGAGAACGTGAAAGAAAGAAGTAGTATAAATGCGGAATTGTGAGTTTTTAAGTAGAATATAAGATGCATGGTTTAACCATAGATTTTTCGGTAACAGATTAGTATTCTGTACCGTCACTATTACGCTAGTGTGATGCTAGAACATCACAATTAAGATAAGAATAATTTATCTTTTGATAGATTCCTTATCTTAAAGAGATCTCAAAAGGGAAAATAAGAATAAGAATTTTATGAATATAAGCTAAGTATGAAAGAAGTAAGTTGCTTTGCCAAAAGTTAAAAATACGTTAGGTTATTTTGCGAATTGTTTGAATGGTTAAGAAAAAGTTATGAATCTGAATGCTTTGATGTTGATTGTCAATATGAGAAAAGTTTATGAAGCTAAGCTGTTGTGCTATTGCTTAAGTATTAAGTTAAGTTATGAAAGTGATTATGCTATGATAAGATCTGATTTACTTGAATGTTAAGTTCCATGTTTGGAACTATTATTTTGAGAAATAACTGCTTTTAAATTAAAGCTTAATATGTGAAAAGTGCTTAAACTTTCAAGTTAAATACTTGATAATGTGATTGTATGATGATGAGAATGAATCGTTTGATTCATTATTTATGATGAGGATGTTAAGTGCTAAAAATGTGAATAAGAATTTTATTAAGTTTTAAAAATCAAGGAAGTTTTATTCCGTTTAAAGAAAATAAAATTCTTCGAAAAAAAAACCCTTGCGCGTGTTAATTAGAATGCCTTTTAGAAAAAAATAATAATAATAAAGTAGAAAAGAAGAACATCAAGAACCTTTTTCCGTCTCCTCAGCCTGAAAAGAGGATAAAAGAACTTTTTCTTCGACAAAATCCCCAACTTTAGACGAGAGAGAAAATTCGTTAGAAGCTGAAGAGTGGGTTTGATCGTTAGAAAGAATTTTTAGGTTTCTTCGTTGTATCGATCAAGAGCGTCTTACGTGCATGACCTACCAGCTCAAAGGATCTGCGGATCATTGGTGGAAAGTTCGTCAGGAGACGTATACCCGAGCAGCTAAAGATCTGACTAGAGAATAATTCAAGAATACTCTTTTCGAGAATTATGTCCCAAGAAGTTATCGCAAATAAAAGAAGAATGAGTATGCCAATCTTAAGCAAGGAAAGAAGTCGGTATCCGAGTTTGATCGATAGTTTTATGATCTCACTCGTTTTGCCTAAGATGAAGTAGACACAGATAAGATAAGGTCTGAGCTCTTTCGAGCCGGACTACGTCGAGAAAAAAAAGAGTAGTGCTACTCAGTCTAATCAAGAGTAATCTCTATCCTTCGGAATAGAAAGAAGTCATAAGAAATCGCCGATTATCTCGGCAGTTTAAGTAAAGAAATTGATGAAAAGAAAAGATGTAACATCATATCTCATCTATCGCAACAAAAGTGAAGATCGAGAAGAAAGTATTTAAAATGTAGCTATAGTTAAGAAATTCCAGAAAGTATTTCCTGAAGTTTAATCAGGATCAACTTCAGTTCAAAGGCGCCGTTTGGATGGCCCGAAAGAGTTGCAAGAACTAAAGATCCAGCTGCAAGAGTTTCTTGTTTTAGGATTTATCCGACCTAGTGTTTTTCCCCTTAGGTATAACACTAAATAAATGCGACTTTTAGCTACGAAAAAGTACATTTCCTTAGAAATGTTGTTTCCTCTAAAGGAATCAAAGTCGTATCGCGACAAAAGTGCAAACAGTCTAGGAAGGGAAGTTTCCAACTACGCCACATGAGATTAGGAGTTTCTTAAGTTTAGCAGACTACTATCGAAGGATTCTCCAAGATAACAAAGCCAATGACCCAACTCCTAAAGAAAGAATCAAAGTTTGAGTAGTCTAGCAGTATGAAGAAGGTTATCAAAAACTCAAGAAAAGTTTATCCATTGCTCCAGTGCTAGCATTTTCAGAAACAGATAAAGATTATACCGTTTCCACGGATGCATCAAAGAATGAACTAAGTCGTGTCCTGATGCAAGAAGAAAAAATCATTGCTTATGCTTCTAGATAGTTTAGACCTCACGAAGTAATCAGAAAGAACCATTCGAATCCTAGAGGATATGTTAAGAACTATTGTTCTTGATCGAAGAGATCATTGAGAGCAAATTTTTCCTCTTGATGAATTGTCTATAACAACAGTTACTAAATGATGATAGGCATGACACCCGATGAAGCCTTCATGAAAGAAAATGTCGATCTCCGCTCCATTAGAATAATGTGGGCGAGAATAAAATGTTAGGGCCGAAATAATTAAAGAAATAATAGAGAATGTACATTAAGTTAAGCAAAGAATTAAGGAAGCACAAGATCGTCAGAAATTTTATGCAGATACGCAAAGATCAGCGTTAGAGTTTGAAAGGAAAACCTTCAAGAGGGGTTCATCGTTTTTGTTAAAAGAAAGTTTAAGTCTCACTACATAGGACATATGATATTCTGGAAAGAATAAGTCAAGTAACGGATAAGCTAGCTTTATCGCCGAATTTTTAGAAGTTCGTTTAACGTGTTCCATGTATCTCAGTTGCGACGATACATGTTTGTCCCTAAGCACGTTATCCATCAAGAAGAAGTGATCTTTAATCCAGATCTTAGTTATGAAGAGAAGCCAAAAGCGATTTTGGATCGAAAGGTCCAGCAGCTTAGAAATAAGTCAATCGTGTCAGTGAAGATCAAGTAGAATCATAATGGTTTATAAGAAGCCACTTGGGAGTTAGAAAGTAAGATGAAGGAAAAGTATCTTGAGTTATTTCAAGATGTAAGTAAATTTCGGGACGAAATTTAGTTTTAGGGGGAGAGAATGTAATATCCCGTCTTTCTTGCGTACTAAAATTAATTAATTTAATAAGAAAGATAAGATTTCAGTTAAAGAAAAATTTTCGTTCCCGAAAATTTTATCCGGCAGATATATTTTGCCGTAAAAATGAGTTTTAATTAATTTTTATCGTCTCGGTTAATCCGAAATGAAGAAGTTTTTACATTTATCATTAAGTGATAAATGATTAGTCATTAATTGACTAAAAGAAGAATTTAATTTATTTAAGTGATTTATTGCGTAATTTATCACTTAAATTTTTAGTTTCGATCGATTTGAAAATGTTTCGAATCTCCGATTCTTTCTGTGAGATTTTTATCTAGGGTTCGTGAAACCCTAATTGATTTTTCTATGTTGAGAAAACTATGAATTTAATTTTCTTAATTAAATTTTTTAGTAATTAATTATCTAAGATGATAATTTTTATTTATTCGGAAATGACTCGTTTTTCCGTGTTTTATTATGAAAACTTGTATTAGGGTTTGAGAGACCCTAATTGATTTTTCTAAAGTGAGAAATTAGTGATTGAAGTTATGATTAGCAAGTTAGTAATTAATTGATTAAATTAAGCATTTAATTAATTAAATAATCCTAATTATTACCTAAGCAATGACAAAACTAATGACCTAAGTGATGACCTAATCTTGTTGACTTTTGTGTTAATTAATTAATTAATTAACCTATGCTATGTATATATATATAGGTATCATTTCACTCAATTCCTCTCATCTCTCTCTCGCCATTTCTCTCTCAAAATGGCAGAACACTCACACACTTTCACACACTTAAATCCTTCATTTAAGTCTTCATAATCCAAGCTCGAAGATCAAGGTTTCCATCCAAATCATTTCCAAGTTATTAATCAAGGTTAGATATAAGTTTAATTCAAGTTTATTGCTTAAAAACAAGCTTTGATCATCTTATTATTAATTTCCAGATTTTTCGAAAATTTAAGAAAAAAATTTTAGATGATTATGATCTTGATTTATGATGTTTAATTCATGCTTAGGATGCATGATAGATCATTGATTCAAGCTTAATTAAACCCTAACCCTAATTAATTGAATTTTTCGAAAATGAAGGAAGAATTAGGGGTTTTTAAATTTTATGATGTGTGATTAAATTAATTGATTATTTGAGCTTAGATAATTATTCAAAGCATGTTTGATGTCGGAAGTAATCAAAGAATCAAAGTCCTTTTATTATTTTCAAAATAGCCGAAAATATTAATTAAAATTAGGGATTTTTGATCTTGATGTTCTTTGATTAATTTGATGTTTAAATTGAGCTTATATGATGTTATTGAGTATGATTATGTATTGAATTAATGGATTGAATCATTAATTCTCCAATTTTGAATATTTTCGAAATTAGGGTTCATCAAAATTGGGATTTTGATTTGGATATTGTATGATGAAATTGATGATGGAATTGAGCTTATGTTTATTATTTAAGCATGTAGTAATTTTGTTAGAATTTTTGGAGCCCAATTTTAATATTTTTGGAATTTAATTAAAATATTAAATTTGGGGCTTTTTAAAATTAAAGCTTGATTTGGTTAATTGAAGTTATAATTAATCTCTATGAATTTAATCAAGCATGTTATGAATTGATTTGAAGAGAAAGTAATCATCCATATATTATATATGAAAAAGACGAAATATATATATATATATGTGGAATTATGATTTTTATTCAAGTTATCTAAGAAATTAAATTATAATTATAGTTTATAATTTAATTAAGAATGTTTGGAAGTAATTAGAATGTGATTGGATATTTAATCCAAGAGTTGAAAAAAAGGGCAACCCCTTTAATCTTTATTTATAAAGATTATTTGATTTTTAATACAATAAATAATTATAGATTTAGATTCTATGTTAAAAACTAAGTGTTGTGGAATTTTTCGGAAATTTAATACGAAGTTTTGATAATTTCTATTTTTCCGATGAATTTTTCAAAGTTGAAGGTTGATATGTTTGTTATCTTATTTTGAAGTCTAGCCAATCTAATTATCTATATGACAGTTGTTCGTTATATTGGAAATTCAGTCTTATTACAATTGATTTTATTGTGCTTTCTTGATCCTGAAAATCAGCTCATTTCCTTCATGGTTGTTGCCATTAATCTGGTTGATGAGATTATTGATTTCCGAGCTGATTTGAGATTGTATTTGATGATATGCATATTTTAAAAAGAGATCAAATGTTCGTTTCATTAATCTCGAGTTATGCATGTCATAATTATCCCAAGTTTGATGATTTGTCGAGCATGAGTTGCGTTGTTTGTTTTGAATGATAGCAGGGTCGCTATCTTAATCCTTTTGTTAATCATAAATTGTGTAAGTCGTGGGACCCACCGGCTATGTCATCTAATTTGTAGGCCGGGCTGCGACATTACGGGTACTGAAAAAACCTGACTTACAGTTTCCGGGTACTGTAAAACCTGGCCACTCGAATTACACGCTTCGAGCAGGCATACCTTGACCTAACCTTTCTGGGTTTGGGTTTGGGTATGGGTTTTCCAACTATGAACGAGTTCTTACAATGAAGAACAAGGAGTATGATGAACTCGTTCAAACTAGGCTTAAGATATTTCTATTCTAATCTATTCTGCATATGACTGAATATGTGAACAACTAAGAACATAGCTGACTGGCTGGGTGTTCTTGAAAGATTTGGCTTTGAAGATCGTTGTTCATTTTTCTGTTTGCTCTTTTATTTCTTCAGTCGTCTCGTCAGCCTCTTTTCTTCAATGGTGAGGAGATATATATTGGTGGAGATTCAAACTAGCCGTTGGAAGAGAGTCGTTTGAATCTTACCTACTCTCATTGACTTCTGGCCTTTAACCTAAGAAGTATGTCAGCATCTGAAGAAGCTATTTCTTCTCTGATTTGACCGCGTCAAGACAAGATCTTCTGACATCGGGATCTTGTCTTGGAGAAGGTCTTCGTCTTTGAGCTGCTAAGCGTCTCTGTTATGTCTTCAGCGTCTTGGACTCTGCTGCGTCTCGACTCTGAGCTGTCTTAGACATGTGTTGTATCATTAACCTGAGCTGTGTCTTAGACCTGTGCTGTATCATTAACCTCAGCTGTGTCTTCAACCTGAGCTGTGTCAATAACCTGAGCTGTCTTAGACCTGTGCTGTGTCATTGACACTTAGCTGGGTCCTTTACACTGAGCTGGATCTTTGACACTGAGCTGGGTTTCCGTCACTGAGCTGGGTCTTGATACTGTTGGGTATTTGACTCTGCTTGGTCTGCTCTGCTGAATTCCTCAGCTGTGTCAGCTTAGCTGTGTCTTCTTCTATGTCTTCTACTGTGTTCAGCGACTCTACCTGTAAACTTAGAAACTCTATAAGCTCAAACAGGTGAGCTAAAAAACGCTTAGGCTTGTGCAATCATCTACTCGGTTGGGGTCAGCTGGGTTTTGGAATCAAATCAAAACTCTATTAATTTTCCCAACAATTTCTCCCTTTTTTGATGATGCCAAAACCTAACTGAGAAAAACAATTTACTTTCCCCTTAACAGGAAACGGGGTTTCAAAAACAAATAAACATTCATAGCAGATAATCAAATTCAGAGCCTGGACAAAGAGAGATTGTCTTCAGGTTGATTTTGATAAAATGAACTTTTCATTAATACGGAATTTTACAACTTTAAAATTACAAAAGTTCAAAAGAAAAGATTCCCAGTTGGCTGGGTCTTCAGCTGCTTCTGCTGCTGATTCTTCTGTCTGTCTTCTTCTAGTTGCTCATCCGTTCTCAACCTGTACCGGTTGAAGATCATCCGTTCCAGCTTCCTGTACTCTTCTTCATTGTTTACCTTGGAAATTTTTCTCCTGATTGCCCATTTATTTACTTCTGCGATAATTTGCGATTTGTCAAGAAGATTGGTTCCAGGTATCAGTGGAGGTTAGAAATGATACAGCTGGGGAGCAGAGAACTGTATCTTCGCGGCATTGAAGAATGCTTTAGCAGTCATCCTATCTTGATGAAAAAACTCATTGAGGTGCATCTTGAAAGCAACATCTGGTGGCGTATTTGGGTAAGCTCCCAAATAGTAGTAATCTTCAATGAACTCGAATTTTTGTATGTTTCCAGTCGTCGGTTAACTCTTCTGGGATCCATTCATCTATTCTTCTCCAGTTCATTGACATCTGAGACTTTTTCTTCGATGCTCTAATGTTCGCTCTTTTCTTCTTCTGCTTCTTTTCTTCAGCATTGAGCAAGCTTTCCTTCTTCTTCTGCTGCTCTTAAAAGCTTTTCATCTCTTGCTTTTGTTGATTTACAAAGTTGCAGAGCCATTAAGTATTATTGATTTGTTTTGGCGTGGCTCCGCTTGCTTTGGCAAGAGGAATGATCATTTTGCTCCATTTTCCTCTCCGTTCAGCTGGTTCTTCTGCTTCCAGCTCAGCAACAACTTCATCAATCTCAGACTGCAGCACTTGGATTTCATTTTCAGCAACAACTTTCCATTTGCCTGCCCTTGATGTTTTTCTCTTGTCATTACCTTCCCCCTTTTTGGCATTATCAACAAGGGTCGAGGATAGGTTGACGACTGTCTCATTCAGCTGGACTAGGGCTTTGTCAACATCAACAATCTTGGCTGTATTGTCTGCTGTGACGAGGTTGAGCTGTGCTGTGCTGTTACTTCCAGATTTGAACTGAGTGTCCAGTTCTTTGTAGAGGTTGAAAAGCGTCTGAATGTCAGTTCTGTTGGAGAGCGTTTGCTTTTGGAGAGCTGCCATCTGGCTAGATAAGTCAGTGACGCTCTTTTCTAGTGGAGCTTGGAGTTTTGAAATGATCTCAGGGACTCTCTTCTCTAGATGATGTGACTGATCAATGCGTTGAGAGACGAGAGATTGTTTGAGATCTCGACTAGTGCTTTCCTGTATGTTCTGGGAAAAAGTGTGAACTTCATCAATGTACTGTCCATGACAATGGACTTGCCATTTGTAATACCCCGCTTTTTCATAACCGATCTTAGTAATTAATTAAGAGTTTTTCTAAAATAATTAAGCCGCGAGATTTTAAAATGAGAATAAGTTCCGGCAATTAAAATTTTTCGGCAACCCTAATTCTTGCCGAAATTAAATTAAGAAATTTTAAGAAGAAGAAAATTTCCTTTTTAATAATTTTTATTCGGCAATCCTAATTCTTGCCGTAAAAAGGAATTTAATTATTTTTGTTTCGTGTTGGGTTAACCAAAACGACGTAGAATTTATGTTTACCAATCTGCGCATTTATGCTTGATTTTTAATTGAGAAAATTATGAATTTAATTTTCTTAATTTATTTTATTAGTAATTAATTATTAAAAATAATAACTTCTATTTTAGTCGGAGACGATTCGTTTCTCCGTATTTTCTTACAAGAATTTGCATTAGGGTTTGAGATGCCCTAATTGTTTTTTTCTAAATTTTGAAATTAGAGATTGAAGTTATGATTAGCAAGTTTAGCAATTAATTAATTAAATTGAGCATTTAATTAATTAATTACTCCTAATTATGACCTAAGCAATGACATATGTTAGTTGACTATGTGACTAACATAATAATTAATTAAATTTAATTAGCTTAAGCAAGACATATTCCTAGTATATGCTTAATTTGACTTATGGGCTAATTAATTAATAAATTAATCTAAGTCATATATATATATATATATATATATATATATAATTATCATAATTATCATCATCTAACACACTCATTCCTCACTTCTCTCTCTCGGCTGCTACTATACACACATACACACTTTTAATTCCTCCATTGTTCTTCCTTCATCAAGCTTCCAAATCAAAGTTAAATCAATTCCAAATCATGAATTAAGGTAAGATAAGTGTTTAATTTAAGTATTTAGCTAAAGATCAAGCTTTAGTCCTCCTTTTTATTCTTTTATTTACTTTTGAAAATTTTAAGAAAGTTTAGTAGATGATTACGATCTTAGTTTATCTTGTTTAATTCATGATATAGATATCATTAAAACAAGATTAATTAAACCCTAACCCTAATTATTTATAATTACCGAAAAATTAGGGAAATTTGGGGGTTTTTAATTTTGATGCTTGATGATTAAATTAATGGATTATTTGAGCTTAGATAAATATTCTAAGCATGTTTAGGGTTGGAATTAATCAAAGAATCAAAGCCCTTTTCTATTTTTGGAAATGACCGAAAATTATAAATAAAATTAGGGGTTCTTGATCTTGATGTTCTATGTTTAAATTGATGATTAAATTGAGCTTATATGATATTATTAAGTATGATTATGCATTGAATTAATTGAATGAATCATAATTGCTCCAATTTTATTAATTTTCGAAGAATTAGGGTTCTTTAATTTGGGGCTTTTTGATTTTCATTTTGTATGATGAAATTGATGATGGAATTGAGCTTATGATATTTATTTAAGCATGTGGGAATTTTGTTAGAATTTTTGCAGCTCAATTATATATATTTTCGAAATTTTCAGTTTCTAATTAAATTAGGGATTTTTAATTTAATGCATGAATTGGTTAATTAATGTTATAATTAACCTCTAGAATATTAACTAAGCATGTTGCAATTTGAATTGGAGAAAAATAATCAAATGTACCCTAATTTCTAGAAAAAGTCGAAATATATATATAAGGGTTTTTTTTATTTTGATCCAATTTATTTAAGTAATTAAGCTATAATTGTAGCTTATGAATTATTTTAAGATGTTTGGAAATGGTTAGAATGAAATTGGATTTTTAATCCTATTATTTCCAAAAAGACCGAAAATTATTAAGTTAAATTAAATGATTATTTGATTTTTAATTAAGCAAATAATCACATATTTGAATTCTACAATAAAAATTACGTATTGTGGAATTTTTCAGAAATTAATTACCAAGTATTAAAAATTTTCTATTTTTCGGCTATTTTTCCAAGTTGATGGTTTATACGTATATATAATCTAGATTGATGATATGATAATGTAATTATGTTTATTATGGTTTAGTAATAATGTGGAATTAATTTGAGAATTTTCAGAGGTCGTTTGTCGAGTCAAAAATATTTTAAGTTTGAAGTATGAATAGTAAATAATAAGTTTATATGTTAATTATATGTTAATGCTGAGTTTATATGCTAATGATGAAATTATAAGTTGATGATGAGCTTATGTGATAATGATATGCTTATATGTTAATGATAAGCTTAAATGAATGATAATATGATTAATATAAGTATTAAATATCATTAAGGTGCTTATATGATTAATGTGCAATGTTGATCATTTAAGTGTTTAAATGTTAATATTTATAAGTTCGATTGCTAATTAGAAGTTAAGTTGAGATTTAGAAATATTTAGAATTTCTAAGTGAGAGTATTAAATTAAGCGTTAGAGAATCGAGGCGGAATAGAAATTAAGTTGTTCGAGATAGCGTATCTCTTCGCCTGTCGTTGTTTCTCGCTCTGATGGTTGATAAACCAAAATTTCGAATGAAGGAATGAGCGGGAACGTAAAGTTGAGAAATCAAAAACGAGAAGAGTAAGATAAAGCAGCACTCGACAGGTGGGCTTTCTAACTATAGAAATGATGAATGAGAATATATGATTATATATATATATGATGTTTTTAAATTGATTAACTTGCCAAATGTTTTAAGTTTAGTATGTTACCATCTACTGAAGGAAGACGAATTCGGTCCTACGAAATGTAGGATTTGTGTACACTAGTTTGCAATCGTGTGCCTTCCGAAAGGTGGGCCGGTTACAAGTGTTTGAGAAGGAGGCCTACTTCTCAGCACTAAATTATGATTGTAGACCTGGTACATACATGATAGAAGTATATAACTCGCGAGTTGTTTATTTCGAAAGAAAATATTTGAGCATGCACAGGTTTGTTTTATGAAAGTTTACTTGTGTTATGCTTTATGGCAAGTTCAATCTATAGCTCTAAGCAGCAAGATTTCAAGTATTTTTGGCATGTGTCCACTGAGTACGAAGTACTCAGCCCTGCATGTTGTTTTTCTAAAATGTGCAGGTTAGTTCGGATGAAGATGGAAGTGTGCTTGGACGGACTTTTGTTGGTTAAGTTCTTGAAAGTTGTTTAAACTAGAGTTTGGTTATATGTCTTCATACATGTAACCTAGATATGTCTTCCGCTGCAACACTTTGAAATATGTTTTTGAAGTATGAAGTCCGTTTTTAAACTCTGAAGTTTATAAATTTTGAAGTCTTGATGTTATTTGTTAAGGTTTTGATGCTAGTCTCCCTTAGCTTGAGATCAGTTATTGATTTTCCGTTGAGATCTTCTAAATCCTACGACCCTTTTATTGTGTTTTCTTGATCTGATAAACTTCTTGTTGATACTGATCTTTTGGCATCGTTGGTCGAATGATATTATTTGTTGGTATCTGGTAGAACCTGATTCCTTGATAAGCATGTTCGTTGGAAGTGATTCATGGTATCATTGGTTTTTGTTTGATAACTGGGTCGTTATCTATTCCTTGGTTAATCATAAATTATGTATGTTGCGGGACCCACCGGCTTAGTCATCTTTACTCTAAGTCGGGCTGCGACAGAGTGGTATCAGAGCAGCTCATCTGCTCTATGTTTAAACTTTCTGTGAGTCTAGTCAAGATTTGAATTTCTAGACTAATTAAGTACCAACAACAAAAGTCCAGCACCTCATCTCATCCGGCAAACCAGGTACGCATTTAAAAGTTTTTATGTTTAAAAGTTTAAAATTTAAAGTTCCATGTAACTGATGGACTGTTATGTGGACCTGATCAACCCACATAACTAGAAACTCAGTAATATGGATCTTTCGCTTTCATAATGAAGTTAATTAATGAGATGAAGTTAGAAAGTAAAGAAAGAGAATTTTATGAAAGTTTAAAGTTTGAAATATGTTTGGTATGTATTGTTACATATTTTTCCCGAGCCTTGGGGAACACATTCATCTAGAATTAAGGTTTATGGATTTTCGTAAAAGCCCTCGAAGAGGCAAATTTTCCGTTTAAATGAAGAAGTACGGCCAAAGAGGTCGTTTTGATAATTTTCCGAGTTGTCATTATGTTCGTCGTTTTAATTTTGCTTTAATCATTTCATAAAGAAAGGAAGAAAGCAAAGTAAAATGCAATTTAATTAACGTCGAGAAAGCGTTAGAATAATTAGGATGAAGCATAATCGAAGAAGAAGAACGTTGAAAAGCAAGCGAAGTAGAAAGAAATCTCGTCAAATGCATAAAAATATAAAGAAGCACGTTTAGCTCGACTTTCCAGCGCCGGCTGGAAAGCAGCGCTCGCTGGAAAGCAGCGCTTTCTGGGAAGCAGAGCTCGCTGGGACGAAAATGCCGAAGACCACCCCCAGCGGTCGCTGGAAATTCCAACGGTCGCCGGAATCCAGCGGTCGCTGGAAAGCTGGGCGGCGGCAGCTTGCCACCTTTTACTCCGGAGGCCATAACTTCCTACTCATTTAACGGAATTCGGATCCGTAAATTGGGTTGGAAACTAGAAAATATTGATGCAGAGGTCGAAAGTGTAGATTCCAAGAATGCGTTTAATAAAGAAGAAAAGCCTTCCAAAGACGACCAGTAGAGAGTCGATCTTTCTATTTGTTGCCGATATCGAAAGTATGAAAGTAGAAGTAATGTTAGTAGGTAAGAAAGAAGTAGTATATATATAAGTGAAAATGTGTTACAAAAAAAAATATATATAGTATGATACATAATTTGACCTTAGATTTTTCGGTAACAGATTAGTAGTTTGTACCGTTGTCATTATGTTGTGTGATGCTAGGACATCACAGTTGAGATAAGGATAATTTTTCTGTTAATAGAAAAGATCTCAAAGAGGAAAATCTTTCAGTACATGAAAGAATATCTATAACGGTCATTTAATTCAGTTGATGAGTTCTTGTCGTTATATGCTTAAGAAAGATAAGAAGTTATGATACTTTGTTAAGTATAAAGTAAGTTGGAAGTTAATTGTCAATATGAAGCTAGAGCTTGAAGAATAAATTTTTTTTATGAATATAAGTTAAGTATGAAAGAAGTAAGTTGTTTTGTTAAAAGTTATAAGTTAATTTAAGTTATCTTGCGAATTGTTTGAATGAGTAGGAAAAGGTTATGAAGCTGAGTGCTTTGATGTTGATTACCAATATGAGAAAAGTTTATGAAGTTAAGATGATGTGCTATTGCTTAATTGTTGGGTAAAGTTATGAAGTGATTATGCTATGTTGAGATTTGATTTGCATGAATGCTAAGTTCCATGATTGGAATGATTACTCCGTTAAGTAATTGCTTTTATAACAAAGCTTAAGATGTGAAAATTTTTCTAAACTTTCAAGTTAAAATCTTGATGTTTTGAATAAAGTAAACCTTGCTTAAACCCTTGCGCGTGTTAATTAGAATGCATTTTAGAAAAAGAATTAAGGTAGAAGAAGAAGAGCAGCAAGAACCTACCCCATCTCCTCTGTCTGAGAGGAGAATCAAAGAACTTTTTATTTTTTGCCAGAATTCCCCAACTTTGGTTGATAAAGAAAATCCGTTAGAAAAAAAAAAGAATAGATCGTGCGCTAGAGCGAATCTTTAGGTTCTTCGATGTGATGACCTCAAGCGTCTCACATGCATGCCTTATCAGTTGAGAGGATTAACATATTGCTGGTAGGAAGTTTACCAGAAGATTTATCCCGAGCAACTCGAAAATCTTTCTTGGGTGTTCAAGAAAGCCCTTTTTGAAGGATGTTTCGAAAGCTTTTGTAAGCAAAAGTAAAGCGAGTTCATAAAATTTAAAGTAATGAAAGAAGACGCTAGCAGAGTTTGTTCGAAAATTCTGTGACTTAGCCGTTCGCTCTCGACAATGTTGATTCGGGCAAGAAGATGTCTGAGTTTTTCTTCGGACTCAGGCAAGCCATAAAGAGTAGTTTTAGCAAGTCAAAGTGTTTTGACTTACGCTGAAGCGTTAAACCAAGCTTTGGATATGGAGTTAGCTGCATAGCCAGAAAAGCTAGTCCAAAACCCTAGCACCTCCCCCATTTCAAGTTCAAGTTTCAGCAACCGACAACCTGCATTTTTTTTTTTTTTTGGGAAGGCCAGAATCCAAAGAGAAAAAGCAACTGAAATGCTGGAAATCAATCTAGCAAGAAGCCATGGCTAGGGCAAAGTCAGCAGCCAAAGCAATAGCAACTACTGCAGCAAGAGTCGCAATAACAGTATCAAAGAGTTTTCGCTCTTGATTACGAAGCTTGCGTTAAGGATTAAGAAAGTCTAGCAGATATAGGCCAAATAAGAGATATACCAATTATAATTTTATTTGGTACGAGTGCATAGCATTCTTTAATATCGAATGCATACGTGCATACACTTGGCCTTAAAATAGGGCGAGCTAGCCAGAGCCTAAAAGTATTGATCCCGGTAGGTAAATCAACCTCAGTTATGCATGTTTGCCCTAATTGGGAATTCGAAATTGATTTCCTTAAGATGTCAGCCAAAACCCTAAATCTAATTCGATTATGGGAAGTAGACATCATTCTGAGAATGGATTGGTTTATTGAGAATTTTACCACCATTCGGTGCAAGCGAAGACAGATTTCTTTCCAGCCATCTGGGAAAGAACCAACCCTATTCTTTAGAATAGAAAGAAGTAATAGAAGAACGCCAATTATTTCGGCAATTCAAGCAAGAAGATTGTTGAGAAGAAAATACGTGCAAACATATTTGGTTTATCTCAATAAAGATGAGAATCAAGAGAAGAATATCAATGATGTCGCCGTAGTCCGAGAGTTCAAGGATATAATTTCCTGAAATTTTGCCAGGACTACCCATACAGGCAATTGGAGTTCATCATCGACCTTGAACATGGTTCAACTCTAATATCAAAAGCATAGTATTTAATGCCCGAAGGCATTTAAAAAAAAAAATTCTGAAGGTTCAATGGCAAGAGTTGCTTGGTCTCGGTTTTATCGGACCTAATGTTTCCCTCATGGGAAAACGCCAATCTTATTCATCAAGAAGAAAGACGGTAGTCTAAGAATGTGTATAGACTACCGAGAATTAAAAAGTATTCTTTGCCAAGGATAGATGATTTATTTGATATGATTCATTTGAGATCTGGCAATCATCAGCTGAAGATTCGTCAGAAGATATTCCAAAAACGCATTTCGAATGAGGCACGACCACTACAAATCTGTAGTAATGCCGTTTGGATTGATAAATGCTCCAACAGTATTTATGGATCTCATGAATCAAGTTTTCCATGAATGTTTGGATGGAATTGTCATACTCTTCATCGATGACATTTTCGCGTATTCAAAGAGTGAACTGGAGTATGAAGAGTATCTCCGAATTATCTTAGAAAAGCTAAGATCTAAGAAACGGTATGCCAAACTCAACAAATGCGAAATTTGGCTAAGAAAAGTAAATTTCCTCGGACATGTTTCTTCTGAAGGAATTAAAGTCGATGCTTTAAAATTGCAAGCAGTCCAAGATTGGAAATTGCCAATATCACACCATGAAATTTGTAATTTCTTGGGTCTAGCAGGTTACTATCAGAGATTCATTAAAAGATTCTCCAAGATAGCAAGTCTAATGACCCAACTATTGAAGAAAGAATCAAAGTTTAAATAGTCGCCTGAATGTGAAGAAAGTTTTCTAGAGTTTAAGAGAAAATTAACCACTGCTCTAGTTTTAGCAGTACCAGAAGCAGGCAAGGACTACACCGTTTATAAGGATGCATTAAAGAATGGACTAGGTTGTGTCCTGATGCAAAGAGAGGAAAGTCATCGCTCATGCGTCATGACAGCTTAAATCTCATGAGATAAATTACCAAATTCATGAATTAAAATTTGCAGCAATCATATATGCTTTGAAGATTTAGAGACATCATCTTGGTGGAGCCAAGTGTGAGTTTTTTTTTACAAATCTCAAAAGCCTCAAATACTTTTTCAAGCGAAAGAGTTGAATTTGAGGCATAGAAAATGGCTCGAGCTAATAAAAGACTACGATTGCAAGATTTCCTATTATCCAGGAAAAGCAAATGTAGTAGCCGATGCTATGAGCGGAAAGAGCAAACCCAAATTAGAATTTCTGCTTACTTAAGGAGCAGAGTTTATTAAAGATCTTAACGAGCTGAAAATTAAAATGGTTTTACTTCCTCAATATTCAAAGCAGCTAATTACAACATTCAAAATAACTCCAGATTCGAAAATAAGAATTTCGAATGCTTAAAGAAAGGACGAGAATTTAGGGAAATTGCGACTTAAGATTCGCAAGAGAAAAAGGAGAAGACTTTCACGAAGTTAGAGATAATATTCTCGTGTTTAGAGAAAGGTTTTGTGATCCAGCTAAAGAAGAATTTAGAGCTGAAATAATGAGAGAAGTTCATGAAACATCTTATACTGCTCATCTCGGAAACACCAAAATGTATCAAGAATTTTTAAAGCAGAAATTTTGGTGGAAAAGAATGAAGCAAAATATAGCTTCATTAATGAAGAGATGTTTAGTCTATCAGCAATTTAAGGCTTTATGTCAACGGCCTTATGGAAAGTTTCAGTCGTTGGATATCCCAGAGTGGAAATGGGATGATATCACCATGGACTTGTAACCAAGTTACCTAAGTCCAAAAGAGAAAATATAGCTATTTGAGTGATTATGAACAGAATGATAAAGTCTGCTCACTTCATACCAATTCCAGTAACGTTTGGATCAGATAAGCCAACTCAGTTGTATGTTCATAAAAACTGTGCATTTACATGGTGTGCCTAAATCGACCATGTTAGATTGAGATTCTAAGTTACCTTCCGTTTTAGAGGAGCTTGCAAAGTGAATTGGGCACCAATTTAAATTTTGGTATCGCCTATCATCACCAGACGGATGATCGATCTGAGAAAACAATTCAAATATTAGAAGAAAATATCTGTCCCCGCTTTATTGGGACAAAATAGGTAAAAGAAAAGTATTATGACCCGTTGCTATTAAAGAGATAATCAAGATCGTTCACCAAATCAGGCAACGGATTAAAGAAGTGCAAGATTGTCAAAAGTTTTATGCTGATACTCGGATATCAGAAATAGAGTTCGAAGTCGGAAATAAAGTTTTTCTGAAAGTTTCGCCTTCGAGAAAATATTCAAAAGTGATTTTGGATCGAAAGGTCCATCAGCTAAGAAATAAGTTGATCATGTCAGTAAAGATCAAGTAGAGTCAATGGTTTAGAAGAAGAATCGTTAGAAATTGAAAGATAAGATAAAGGAAAGATTTTCCGAGCTTTTCCCTTGAGATAAGCAAATTTCGGGACGAAATTTATTTTTAGGGGGAGAGGATGTAATACCCCGCTTTTTCATAACCGATCTTAGTAATTAATTAAGAGCTTTTCTAAAATAATTAAGCCACGAGATTTTAAAATGAGAATAAGTTACGCCAATTAAAATTCTTCGGCAACCCTAATTCTTGCCGGAATTAAATTAAGAAATTTTAAGAAGAAGAAGATTTCCTTTTTAATAATTTTTATTTGGCAATCCTAATTCTTGCCGTAAAAAGGAATTTTTTTATTTTTGTTTCGTGTTGGGTTAACCAAAACGACGTAGAATTTATGTTTACCAATGTGCGCATTTATGCTTGATTTTTAATTGAGAAAATTATGAATTTAATTTTCTTAATTTATTTTATTAGTAATTAATTATTAAAAATAATAACTTCTATTTTAGTCGGAGACGATTCGTTTCTCCGTATTTTCTTACAAGAATTTGCATTAGGGTTTGAGATGCCCTAATTATTTTTTTCTAAATTTTGAAATTAGAGATTGAAGTTATAATTAGCAAGTTTAGAAATTAATTAATTAAATTGAGCATTTAATTAATTAATTACTTCTAATTATGACCTAAGCAATGACATATGTTAGTTGACTATGTGACTAACATAATAATTAATTAAATTTAATTAGCTTAAGCAAGGCATATTCCTAGTATATGCTTAATTTGACTTATGGGCTAATTAATTAATAAATTAATCTAAGTCATATATATATATATATATATATATATATATATATATATAATTATCATAATTATCATCATCTAACACTTTGTCGCAGCCCGAACCTCGATATTAGATGTCAAGGCCGGTAGGTCCCACGACTTACACAATTTATGATTAACAAAGAAATTTAAGATAGCGACCCGGCTATCGTTCAAAAGAATAACCATACTTAACAACTCATCATTTTAGAATAATACGACATATATGACTCGAGACGATCAACTGAAATCAATATGACATACATATCAATAGACATAACTCGAATCACTCGGAATCAAAAGACATGATCAACCAAATAATCAACAATTGATCAAGAAGATGACATAATGACTTGAGGATCAAGAAAACAAGATAAAGAAAAATGTTTCGAGTTCGACAAAGCTTCATGGAATATATATCAAGACTAAGTTTTACGCAAACTGTGACAAAAAGAGTTCGACTATCAAAACATAGATCGACTCTAGGGTTTAAACAACTTCATCATAATTTAATAAAATCATCTTAACATGGCAGCGGAATACGAAAGACTATATGTATGACGACATATAATCTAGGCTTTTTATTTTTCAAAACAATAACAACAACCAACATCCATCCAGCCTCGTCATCTACATTCCTGCTAACCTGCACGTTTTAGAAATAACATGCAGGGCTGAGTACTACGTACTCAGTGAACACATGCCGAAAACATTTAAAAACTTTGCTGAATACAGCTATATATGAAAACTTGCCAGAAAACATAATACGAGGATTTTCTGAAAACAACTCGTAAAATGTTAAAAATACTTTCTTTTCTCAAAAATTTATTTGTCTGCAGACATTTATAACAGTATGAACCATATCTACAAATAAATAATGGTGATGAGAAAGAGGCCTCTTTCTCAATCACTTGTAATCGGCATATCAACGAAAGACTCACGGTTACGAATAACCGGTCTATCAAAGAAATGCGCACGATTACTAATGTGTAAACAGATTTCACCTTGCGTTAAACCGAATTCGTCTTTCTGAAGTAGATGGTAACATACTTAACATTCAAAAATAATTTTGGCAAGTATCAAAACTTTAAAACCACAGTATATCATGCTTTTCACATATTTTAGTTTAGAAAGCCCACCTGATATACTTAAGCTTTAAACTTTAAACTCTAGCGCTTGTAGCCCTTTTACTTCACGTTTCTGCTCCCGCTTCCGCTTGCTCCTTTAATCGAATAACTACTTCGATAAATCTTTTATCGAATAACTACTTCGATAAACCTAACGAAATTCTATTCAAATTCCTACGCCGTAACTTGACGAAATTCGAGAATCCCTATCTTAACTTTTCAACCGTTCTTAATCTATCTTAATTCCTCATTAAGCATCACCACCAGTCGAATTTCATATAACTTCAACATTTATAATTTACTATTCATCACAACTGACTAACTCGATTTTAATCCGTCTAACGGATTCAGAAAATTCTCAATTTAATTCTATACATTTATTTAATTATAACAAACATAATTATACTTTAAATACACACATTATTTCAATTAATCATATAAACTCTTAAATCGGAAAAATCATCTAAAAATAGAAAATCTTTATTATTTTGAATTAAATTTCCAGAAAATCATATAACACTTAATTTTTATTAAGAAGTTTATAAATGCAATTAATTTCTTAATTAAAATTTAATTAATATTTTATTTATTTATTTTAAATTTTTGGTTTTTATAAAAATTAACATTTCTTTATTTATCTTCTCTTCTTTTCAATTTCTAATATACTTATTTATTATTTTAAGCTCATTTCTTCATTTAATTTCATTCAATTTAGTATTAATCTTCCAACCCTAATTTAGGAACCCTAATTCTCGACATTAATTAATAAAATGAGATAGGTTGGGAATTCATGCTTACTTCCAACATGAAATATTCTTAGAATTCTTAACTAAGCTCATTTATATCATTAAATCAATCATACAATTCATGTATTCATTATTTCCCATTTTCTTCTCATTTTCGAAAATTGCCAATTGATAGCTAGGGTTTTCCATGCTTAAATCTAATTACATATTTGATCTTATAATCATATTCTAAACATAATTCATGAAGATCATAACATCAAACAATGCATGAATCAAAATTTGACAATTTCTTCATATTTTCGATTTTCTCCAAAAATTAGGGTTAGGGTTCTTCATGCTTTATTTAATCATACCAATGATCATATAATCACTATATAAGCATAATATTAAGACATGAAGATTAACTAACCATTTCTAGGGTTTCTCCCAAATTAATCGAAACATATATATAAATATAATTAAGGTTCTTCATGCATCAATTTATCTCACAATTGATCTTCCTAACATCATATAACCATCATAAAAACATCATACTAAGATATGAACATCATCTAACTACTTCTTCAATTTCTTCCCAAATTGTCGATATATATATATATTGAAGAAGATGATCTCAAGCATGAATCTAAGTTGAGATTTTGAAGAAGAAAAAGTTTCATCCTTACTTACTTGCTTAAGAAGGATTGCTAGAAGTTGTACTCTTTGAGCTTGAAGATCAAGATGGTGTTCTTAAGTGTGTGTGAGTGTGTGTATTGAGAGAGAAGAGAGAGATCGAGAGGTTTGAGAGAGAGAGAATGCTGCTGCTGTTTGTGTTGTGTGTGTGCGTGTGGTATGGTAGAGAGAGTAGATTATATGCATGTTAGATGCATAGGATAGGTTAGACTAGGTTTAATATTTTAATTTAACTTAATTCCTAAGTTTTAGTAGTTATTTAATCCCTTTCTCGACTCACCTAATTAACAACGAAGAACCCTCTGATAAACTCTTAATTTCTCAACACAGTAATTTAGTTTAAGGTTTCACTAACCTTAGATAAAAATTTCACAGAAAGAATCGGAGATTCGAAGCATTTTCAAATCGACCGAAACTAAATTTTTAAGCTATAAATTACGTAAAATTTCACGTAATTAAATTAAATTCTTCTTCTTGTCAATTAATGACTAAACATTTATCATCTATTGATAAATGTAAAAACTTCTTCATTTCGGATTAACCGAGACGATAAAAATTAATTAAAACTCATTTTTCCGGTAGAATATATCTGCCGGGTAAAATTTTCGGAAAGAAAATCTTTATTTTATTAAAATTCTTGTCTCTCTCAGAAGATTAATTATTTTAATTACTTAAGAAAGATGGAATACTACATTCTCTCCCCCTAAAAATAAATTTCGTCCCGAAATTTGCTTACCTCTTGAAAGAGTTCGGGATACTTTTCTCTCATCTTGCTCTCCAATTCCCAAGTTGCTCTCCAATTCCCAAGTACAGCTGAGCTAACTTATCTGCGCCATAAGTTATGGGAATAGGTATAAAGTGTGCAGATTTTGTCAATCTATCCACTATTACCCATATTGCTGTATTCCCTCGTTTGGATCTAGGTAACCCAGTTACAAAATCCATGGTAATTTTATCCCATTTCCACTCTGGAATATCTAAAGGTTGTAGCTTCCCATATGGTCTCTGATGCAATGCCTTTACTTGTTGACAGGCTAAACATCTTTCCACAAAAGAAGCTATGTCTCTTTTCATTCCTTCCCACCAAAATGTTTGTTTCAAATCTTGATACATTTTGGTACCTCCAGGGTGAGCTGAATAAGGAGTTTCATGAGCTTCGCTCATGATCTCATTTCTTAATTCTTCATCATTCGGCACACAAATTCTTCCTCTAAATAGGAGAATATTATCTCTTGCCTCCTTAAAATTCTCATCCTTTTCTTGACGAATTTTCATTCTTAACTTTTCCAATTTCTCGTCTTTTCTTTGAGCATTGGAAATTCTTGATCTTAAGTCTGGAATTATTTCCATGGCTGCAATCATTTGCTCAACAGATTGCGGAGGTAGAATTACTTCTAA
Source organism: Agastache rugosa (assembly GCA_031470985.1). NCBI lineage: Eukaryota > Viridiplantae > Streptophyta > Magnoliopsida > Lamiales > Lamiaceae > Agastache > Agastache rugosa. Next base: position 15,587,187 of record CM062607.1, read on the forward strand.
CCTCAGTTCTTCGAAACTCTTAATGATTTCTTTTTCTTGAGTTAGAAGAAATCCAAATTCCGATTTCCCTTTTCTGCTCAACGCATCAGCGACTACATTTGCTTTTCCTGGATGATAGGAAATTTTACAATCGTAGTCTTTAACTAACTCGAGCCATCTTCTTTGTCTCATATTTAATTCTTTTTTGCTCAAAGAAATATTTGAGACTCTTATGATCTGTGAAGATTTCACATTTCGCTCCATAAAGATGGTGTCTCCAGATTTTTAAAGCATGTACTACTGCTGCTAGTTCCAAATCATGAGTTGGATAGTTTACTTCATGAGGTCTAAGTTGTCTAGAAGCATATGCAATAACTCTTCCTTCTTGCATCAGGACACAGCCTAGTCCGTTCTTTGATGCATCTGTGTAAACAGCATAATCTTTATCCGAATCTGGAACTGATAACACTGGGGCAGTGGTCAATCTCTTTTTAAGTTCTTGGAAACTTTCCTCACATTCATCTGACCACTTAAACTTTGATTCTTTCTTTAGGAGATGGGTCATTGGCTTAGCTATTTTGGAGAATCCCTCGATAAATCTCCGATAATAGCCTGCTAAACCTAAGAAACTCCTAATTTCATGTGGTGTGGTTGGAACTTTCCATTCCTGAACTGCTTGTACTTTTGAAGGATCAACTTTGATTCCTTCAGAAGATACAACATGTCCGAGGAAATGTACTTCTCTTAGCCAAAATTCACATTTACTAAATTTGGCATACAATCTTTCAGTTCTCAACCTTTCCAAAACAATTCGAAGATGTTCCTCGTGTTCTAATTCATTCTTTGAATACACGAGAATATCATCAATGAAAACTACGACAAACTTGTCCAAGAATTCATGGAATACTCGATTCATGAGATCCATAAATACTGCTGGAGCATTTGTCACACCAAATGGCATTACTACAAACTCGTAGTGGCCATATCTTGTTCTGAAAGCTGTCTTGGAAATATCTTCTTGCTTAACCTTCCATTGGTGATAACCAGATTTCAGATCAATCTTCGAGAATACACTTGCTCCTCTGAGTTGATCAAAGAGATCATCTATTCTCGGCAAAGGATATTTGTTTTTCAATGTTAGCTTGTTTAATTCTCGGTAGTCGATGCACATCCTCAAACTACCATCCTTCTTTTTGACAAACAGAATTGGTGCTCCCCACGGAGAAACACTAGGTCTAATGAAACCTAGGTCAAGTAACTCTTGCAGTTGAATTTTCAATTCTTGCAACTCCTTTGGAGCCATTCTGTATGGTGCTTTGGAAACAGGAGCTGATCCTTGTTCAAGATCTATTGTGAACTCCACTTGCCTGTCGGGTGGCAATCCTGGCAAAATTTCTGGGAATACGTCTTGAAATTCTCTGACCACGGCTACATTTTCAATGCTCTTATCCTTATTTCCATCTTTGTTAAGATAGATGAGATATACTTTCATATCTTTTCTTCTCAACAATTTCTTTGCTTGAACTGCCGAGATAATTGGCGATTTCTTACAATTTCTTTCTATTCCGAAAAATAGAGTTGGTTCTTGACCAGTCATATGAAATGAAATCTGTCTTTGCTTGCATTGAATGCTCGCAAAATTCTCGGTCAACCAATCCATTCCCAAAATAATATCTACATCCCACATTTTAATTAAATTTAGGGTTTTAGCTAACATCTTGAGAGATCCTAATTCGAACTCTATATTAGGACAGATGCGAGTAACTGAGGTAGATTTACCTAATGGTGTAGTTACTCTCAAGTCTTGACTAGCACGCTCTACCTTAAGACCAAGATTATCTACGCATGCATATGATATAAATGAATGCGATGCACCAGTATCAAAAAGAATTATAACAGGTACGTCATTTAATTGACCCATACCTGTCAAATTTCCTTGATCTTTGTCGAACGGCTTCTGATCAAGAGCAAAAACCCTTTGATATTGCTGCTGGGGTTCCATTCTCAGTTGTTGGGGTTGCTTTTGCTTTTGCTGGAATCGCGGGCCTTGGATTTCGTTGTTGCTGCCGTTGCTGAGGAACAACTTCCATTGCCTTCAATCTCTGAGGCGGGTTCTGGGTTGGTCTACTTCCTCCTGTTCCTTGTAGTTTAGTTGGGCACTGATATGAATAATGACCAACTTGACCACAAGTATAGCAGCTATTACTTCCAGCTTTGCATATCCCTTGATGCATCTTGCCACACTTGGAACATGGAGATATTCCTTGATAAGTTTGAGACGAACTACCTTGATTGACGAAAGGCTGCTTGAATCGTCCTTGATTAAATTGCTGCTGTTGCTGACGTTGTTGTCCTTGCGGTCCTTGCCAGGGCTTCTTACTAGGTTGACTCCCAAAATTCCATTTTCGTTTCTGACTTTGGTTGGACGACTGCGGATTTGTCACTGTCGCTGGAGCTTGAATTTGCGTAGCTGCTGAAGTCTGAGAAGACTTATCTGGCTGCATAGCCAATTCCATATCCAGAGCTCTATTTAATGTTTCGGCATATGACAATGCACTTTGACTGGCTAAAACGATTCTTATTTCCTGCCGAAGACCTGTTCGGAAAAGTTCAGCCATTTTCTCGTCTGTGTCCACCTTGTCTTGAGCAAAACGTGATAGGTCACAAAATTCTCTATCATACTCAGATACCGACTTCTTTCCTTGCTTGAGATTAGCAAACTCATTCTCCTTCTGCTTCCGATAACTTCGAGGAATGAATTTTTCAAACAATGCATCCTTGAATTGTTCCCACGTTAGATTTTCCAATTGCTCAGGAGTGTATGCCCTTTGACGAGCTTCCCACCAGTAATCCGCGGATCCTTTAAGCTGGTAAGACATGCATGCAAGGCGTTTCTGATCCGTACAACGAAGAAAATGGAAAATTCTTTCTAACGAACGAATCCATTCTTCGGCTTCCGAAGGATTTCCTTTTCCATCGAGAGTTGGGGGATTTTGCCGCAAAAATAATTCTTCAATTCTACGGTCGAGCTGAGGAGGAGGTGGAGTAGGTCCTCTTTCTGGTTCATTGTCCTCAACTCTTCCATGACCTCTACCTCTTGGTCTACCTCTTGGCGGCATTTTCTGATTAACCAGGATTTTCTTTCGAATTATTCTTTCTTTCTAACGAAAATCTATTCCTTAATAAAAATTTTCTTTCTTTAAATTTATTTTAAAGGAAATAAATTTTCCTAGGTTTATGAACTTAGAAAAATTTTCCTTAACCACCTCATCAATACATATAGTATGCTCATCATACTTCTAATGAATTACACAATTCATTTTTTTATCAAAAATTTCAATCATATATATCATACTCATAAAATGTAGTGAATCCAAGATTTACTCATATCAGCATACATTGTAAATCATGTTTTAATTTCTCATCATCATGAAGAAATTAAACAATTCATTCTTGTCATGAATCAACGATTCACTCATATAAAATTTCTATAACTTTTAATCAGAAAACAATTCAAGAACAATTATTTTTCATAATTATTCTCGCTAAATATAATTTAGTTTTCACACTCTTATCATAAAAGAAATAATATCATATCATAAACTTAGTGAATTAAATAATTTATACTCATCATCACTTAATGAATCGTACGATTCATTTTTTTTATTATTGATATTTATATATAAAATTTAAGTATTATTTATCATATTATTCTGCTAAATTTAATTAGCTTGTACATTCTTTATAAATCAATAATGAATAAAATCATCTTGGTACTTAAACTCCATCCTAATTAATTACTTCATCTCAACTTTTTCTTAAATCATATAAAAAAATGTATAGCTAATTAATTAGAAAAATATAAACTAAATAACTAAGAATTAAACTAACGATGGTAGAATAACGAACGACAACCGAAATACTGAGCTAACGAACTAACGAAGAACAGAACGAACTATAAAATAAATAAAGTTATTCGGCAATGGTTCAAACCATCCCGCACACCATCTTCGTCATTCAGCGTCTCAAAGTCGTATGAGGAAAAAGAAAATTCCTTTATTCGAATTTTGATTCGACTTTCTTCTATTTACTAACTTCTTATTTATTATCTAAATTTGATTAAAACTCTTCTACTAATATACATCTAACGAAAGAAGAAAATGTTTAATGGAATAAACGAAAAATGTAACGAATTGCATACGAAATATTCGACTCGTTTCTTCCGGCCCAAACTACCGTCGTTTTCCGTCACATAAACATCATACGAAGTCGCCTGAACTTTGCATGAACTTCCTCCACCGCCGCCGTATTCTGCCGGAATCGCGCCACCAAGCTGCCGCCGTCTGCCGCTGCTGTTCTGCTCTCCAGCGACCGCTGGTTTCCAGCCGCCGCTGGATTCTGACGACCGCTGGGATTCCAGCGAGCGCTGGAATCAACTTCGGCTTTTCTGCTCCAGCGAGCGGCGAGTTGCAGCGAGCGTTGGACTTCCGGCGAGCGTTGCGTTGCAGCTGGCGCTGGAATCGTGCAGTCACTGCTGTCTTCATCCTCCAGCTTGGTCCTTCCCGTCTCAGCGGGCGCTGAGCTGCAGCCAGCGTTGATTTCACCATTCCAGCGGTCGCTGGATGTAGTATCCCGTCTTTCTTAAGTAATTAAAATAATTAATCTTCTGAGAAAGACAAGAATTTTAGTAAAATAAAGATTTTCTTTCCGAAAATTTTATCCGGCAGATATATTCTACCGGAAAAATGAGTTTTAATTAATTTTTATCGTCTCGGTTAATCCGAAACGAAGAAGTTTTTACATTTATCAATAGATGATAAATGTTTAGTCATTAATTGACAAGAAGAAGAATTTAATTTAATTACGTGAAATTTTACGTAATTAATCGCTTAAAAATTTAGTTTCGGTCGATTTGAAAATGCTTCAAATCTCCGATTCTTTCTGTGAGATTTTTATCTAAGGTTCGTGAAACCTTAATCTTAATTACTGTGTTGAGAAATTAGAGAATTATTAGAAGATTAATTAGTTATTAATTAATTGAATTAATAACTAATTAAATGAATTAACCAAAACTTAGCTATTAAGTTTTAATTTTATAATAAGCTATCCTATACATCTAAACCTAGGGTTATAACTAATATATGTATAGCTATTTCTCTCATCTCTCTTCACACGCATACACCCAAACATAGCAGCATTCTTTCTCTCATTTCTCTCTTCTCTCTCGACACACACATGCACACACACACCATTGATGATCAACTAGAAGCTCAAGAAACAAAGATCAATCCATCCCTAAATAATTAATCAAGGTTGGATTTATGTTTTTGAAGTTATTATATCAAGATTATGGTTAAAACTTCCATCTTCATATATGTATATATATATGATTGAAAATTTGGGAGAAGTATTGGAAATGGTTAGATGTTCTTCATATCTTAGTATTATGCTTGTATGATGAATATATGATCATTAGTATGATTAAATCAAGCATGAAGAACCCTAATCCTAATTCTATTTTTTTTTCGAAATTTTGGAAGAAATTAGAGAAAGTGATGATATGATTTTAATCTCTTGGTATGATGCTTATATGTTGTTTTCATAATGATATTATGATGAGTAGATGATCGATTATTAGCTTAAGAAATGCATGAGAAACCCTAGATATAGATATATATATATATCGAAATTTTGAAGAAGAAATGAAGAAGTGATTGAATGATGATTTGTTCTTCATGAATTATGCTTAGAATATGATTATAAGATCAAATATGTAATTAGATTTAAGCATGAAAAACTCTAGCTATCAATTGGCAATTTTCGAAAATGAGAAGAAAATGGGAAATAATGAATACATGAATTATATGATTGATTTAATGAGATAAATGAGTTTAGTTAAGTATTTTAAGAATGTTTCATGTTGGAAATAATTAAAAATTTCCAACCAATTTCATTTTGAGAAAATAACCGATTAAATAAGAATATAAATTAGGGTTTAATAATGTAATGCTAGATGATGAATTGGATGATTCAATTAAAGATATATGAGATTAATGAAGTATTTTAGATCAAGAGATAATGAAAAATTAGCTTGATTAACCCTAGAAACCCTAGAAAATCAAATTAGGGTTCTTAAATTAGCGTTGAAAGATTAATACTTAATTGAATGAAATTAAATGAAGAAATGAGCTTAAGATGATAATTAAGTATATTAGAAATTAAAAAGAAGAGAAAATAATTAAAGAAATATTAATTTTAATATAACCGAAAATTTAAAATAAATAAATAAAATATTAATAAAATTTTAATTAAGAAATTAATTGCATTTATGAACTTCTTAATAAAAATTAAGTGTTATATAATTTTATGGAAATTCAATTCAAAGAAATAAAGATTTTTCTATTTATGGTTGACTTTCCCGATTTGGAAATTTATATGTTTAATTGAGTTAATGTGTGTATTTAAGGTATAATTATGTTTGTTATAATTAAATAAAGGTATAGAATTAAATTGAAAATTTTCTGAATCCGTTAGACGGATTAAAATCAATTTAGTCAGTTGTGATGAATAGTAGTTTATAAATATTATTGTTGTATGAGAATTGATTAATATTGATGCTTAATGAGGAATTTAGATAGATTAAGATAGATTAAGAACGTTTGAAAAGTTAAGATAGGAATTCTCGAATTTCATCAAGTTACGACGTAGAAATTCGAATAGAATTTCGTTAAGAATATCGAAGTCGTTAGTCGATAGAAGCTCTCGTTCTAAAATCGTTATTCCGTTTCGATTAAAGGAGCAAGCGGAAGCGGGAGCAGAAACGTGAAGTAAAAGGGCTACAAGCGTTAGAGCTTAAAGTTTAAAGCTTAAGTTTATCAGGTGGGCTTTCTAAACTAAAATATGTGAAAAGCATGATATCGTATGTTTTACAAAGTTTTGATACTTGCCAAATGATTTTAAAAATGTTTAAGTATGTTACCATCTACTTCAGAAAGACGAATTCGGTTTCACGCAAGGTGAAATCTGTGTACACATTGGTAATCGTGCGCATTTCTTTGATAGGCCGATTATTCATAATCGTGAGCCTTTCCTTGATATGCCGATTACAAGTGATTGAGAAAGAGGCCTCTTTCTCATCACCATTATTTATTTGTAGATATGGTTCATACTGTTATAAATGTCTGCAGACAAATGAGTTTTGAAAAGAAAATATTTTTAGCATTTTACGAGTTGTTTTCAGAAAATCCTCGTATTATGTTTTCTGGCAAGTTTTCATATATAGCTGTATTCAGCAAAGTTTTTAAATGTTTTCGGCATGTGTTCACTGAGTACGTAGTACTCAGCCCTGCATGTTATTTCTAAAACGTGCAGGTAAGCAGGGATGCAGATGACGAGGCTGGATGGATGTTGGTTGTTGTTGTTAATATTTTTGAAAAATAAAGAGCCTAGATTATATGTCGTCATACATATAGTCTTTCGTATTCCGCTGCCATGTTAAGATGATTTTTTTAAATTATGATGAAGTTGTTTAAACCCTAGAGTCGATCTATGTTTTGATAGTCGAATTCTTTTGTCACAGTTTGCGTGAAACTTAGTCTTGATATGTATTTAATAAAATCTCTATTCCATGAAGCTTTGTCGAACTCGAAACATCTTTCTTTATCTTGTTTTCTTGATCCTCAAGTCATTATATCATCTTCTTGATCAATTGTCGATTATTTGGTTGATCAGGTCTTTTGATTCCGAGTGTTTCGAGTTGTGTTTATTGATATGTATGTCATATTGAATTCAGTTGATCGTCTCGAGTCATATATGTCGTATTATTCTATAATGATGAGTTGTTAAGTATGGTTATTCTTTTGAACGATAGCCGGGTCGCTATCTTAATTTCCTTTGTTAATCATAAATTGTGTAAGTCGTGGGACCTACCGGCCTTGACATCTAATATCGAGGTGCGGGCTGCGACAGAGTGGTATCAGAGCGGGTCTGACTGCTCCGAATAATATTTTCTAAAATCTAGTCTATTTGAAACCCTAGATTAGTTTAGAGCAATGTCTTCTGCTCCAAGTTGTTTTCTGAAAGTCTAGTCTGGTTTGAATTCCTAGACTAGTTAGTTTTTAACAACAACTGAAGTCCAGCATCTCTCATCTCATCCAGCTATCCAGGTACGAATTTCAACCGTTTCTAGTTATAAAGTTTGGAAGTTGAAGTATATATATAATTGTTATGTTTTAGCCTCTAATGTGATTGGTTGTTGGTGATCAATCATAAGCGAGATAATGGATCAGTTGTGCAAGCAAGTTGAGTATTTATCTGTGGAATGTAACATGAGCCTGGAACACCCTTTTGGAAGCGACATTGAGTATGTTGAGACAGTGGATTCTCAAAACTATTCGTAATTTCAGTTTAGTTAATTATTTAAATTTTCTTTTATAGGATGTCCAACTCTAGAAGCGTAGCAGCGATGATTGAATTTCACCACATACATATGAGCTACACAGAAACCCTAGCAGAGTTTTTAGCTCGGTACCATAGGGTTTGGATGGACATCCATGAATCAAATATCTCGGGAGTTATTGGTATAGTTAGGCTAGTTCCTCTGCTTCCTGAGGATTGGCAGGAGTGGGCGGCATCGATTGCTGCAAGGTACGTTACTCCCCAATATTGGGATGGTGTCTTGTTTGGAGATTGCAGAGCGTTCATAGCTGCAATTAGTACTCAATATATGTGTTTTTCGTACCCACCTCCTGGACCATATCAGCCATTGATTCCTGTTGGTGAGTTTGGTTTACAACATCTCATGCCCCAAGATTACCCTATTCTGGATCAGAATCCTCCAGAAAATCCCGAACCTATTGCTTCTCCCATCCATGGAAATAATGGATTTGATGCTAACTCTTTTCTTGTTGAGCCATTGGCAAATGGCTATGTTTCGTCTCCCTCCCAAATCGAGACTCAAACCTTTGTTCCTGAGCCTTCTGTTTTGCCTAACGGCGTAGCCTCAGCTTCTTTTGTTGAGGAAGTTCCAAATGATCCTTCCGTTGAAACATTGCAAGCTTTGAATTCTTCAGAGCTTGATGTCATAGTTGGAGCCCAGCCTATTCTATTTGACCCTAATGTGGCTAGCACCTCTGGACCACGTCACTATGATAGTGACGAGGATAACGTTGATCCAGAAGTTGGACCAACCGAAGGATACTTCCACCTCCGTAGAATACCATTTACTCATTTAAGTTTTCAGCCTAGCTTTAGGCCGTCGCCGGGAGAGGATATTACTTATGCCCCTCGTGTGACTTTGGACGGAGTGGAGAGGGCAGAGGAGAGCACGGAAACGGAAGAAGAAGATCCAAGTGAGGAGGATCCGAGAGACGACGAAGAGGAGGAAGAAGAAGAGGATCCGTCAGAGGATGAGCAGTGAAGGGAAGTGTCGGGAAGTTGATAAAAAAAAAAAAAGATAATGATGTAAATATATGTAATAGACTAGTAAGCGAACAACTTTTAACATTTATGTTGTAAATAAGTTCTTGTACATAGAAGCATAATATGATAGTATAGCGAATCGGAAGCGAAGTAGAATTCCGCTCCGATAAAAACATTTTGCGTGATGTTAGAAAATCACGGTTCATATAGGGAATTTTTGGGTGTAAATAATTCCCTACCTTTTGTAAAAGTCCTCAAAGAGGCAAATTTTCCTACTAAATGAAGAAGTAAGTTGAGCAAAGATCAGCTGGATAAATCAAGCTGACTGGAAAAACTGAGCTGGCTGGAAAACTGAGCTGGCTGGAAAAACTGAGCTGGCTGGAAAACTGAGCTGGCTGGAAAACTGAGCTGGCTGGAAAACTGAGCTGACTGGGTCCAACGTAAATCCAATTGACCGAGTCCAATGAGTAAATCCAATTCGATCGAGTTCAATGGTAATTCAGTGAGTAAATCCAATGGCCGAGTCAGTGAGTAAATCCAATGATCGGGTCCACCGGGTAATTCCAATGATCGGGTCCAAATTGCGTAGAATCCAATTGGATCGAGTCCAAATTCGAGTAATTCCAACAGAAATCCAAATGACCGAGTCCAGTGAGTAAATCCGACCGAGTTCAACAGTAATTCCACTCGAGTGAATCCAAATTGATCGAAGTTTAGATAATAGAAGTTAAAGTAAAGAAGTGAGGTAAGGAATGGAAAAAGATCGATTAAAAGCTCGGACGAAGAAAACAAGACAAAGCGTCGAACCGGCACCGGGCGCGACCACAGCGCGCGGCGCGCCAGCCCCACGACAATTTCAGCATCGGGCGCGGGTTGGTATGGCGCGGGACAATCCGCCGGAGGTCAAGTCGCGCGCGCATGAAGGAAATCTCTTCTTGGCCGCGCGACGTCTGCGCGCGGGACGGCGATCTTGGCGCGGGATAGTTCGATCCAGCGCCGGGGTTTATTCGTCCATTCCGTTGTCGTTCGTAGTTGTTCATTCTTCGTTTATTTTGTTCGTAGTTCGTTTCGTTGTAGTTCATTTCATTCTTCGTTAGTTTCGTCCGTTAATCGTTTCGTTCATTATTCGACTATCATTAGTTTAGTGCGTCGTTCGTTTTATTCGTTCCATTAGTTATTTGTTATCGTTAGCTTAGTTAGTAATTATTTAGTTAAAAAAAAAAAAAAAATGTTGAGATAAAGTTAAAAATCTCAAAAGAGATTTATGAGGAAGTTTATACATCAACATGATATTATTCATCTCTTGATTATAAAGAATGAAGAGCTAATTAAATTTAGCAAATAAATATGTATATATATAATAATTACTACAGGAAAAACATTTTTTTTAGTGATTATTTAATGATAAGTGTGAATCTTTTGATTCATTAAAGTTATGATAAAGTTTATATGCCAAGATGATGCTATTATTTCCTTGAAATATTAGGAATATATATTAGCTAAATTTTACTTAGCAAAGATAAGTATGAAAAATATGTGTTCTTGAAATATTTTTGTGATTTTAGTAATGAATGAATTGTTGATTCATTAAAAGTACGATGAGTATATTATGCATTAAAGAGGTGATAAGAAAATTTTTCTAAATTCTAAAACCTAGAAAAATTTATTTCCCTTAAAATACTTTTAAAGAAAGAAGAATTTTTATTAAAGAATAAGACTTTGTTAGAAAGAAAGAATAATTCGAATGAAAATCCTGGTTAATTAGAAAATGCCGCCAAGAGGTAGACCAAGAGGCCGAGGTAGAGGAAGGGTTGAAGATGAAACCGAAAGAGAACCTACCCCACCTCCTCCTCAACCTGAAAGGAGAATAGAAGAATTATTTTTGCGACAAAATCCTCCAACTCTCGATGGAAGAGGAAGTCCTTCAGAAGCCGAAGAGTGGATTCGTGCGCTGGAAAGAATTTTCCGTTTTCTTCGATGTACGGATCAAGAACGTCTAACATGCATGTCTTATCAGCTCAAGGGATCTGCGGATTACTGGTGGGAAGCTCGTCAAAGGGCATATACCCCTGAACAATTGGAGAACCTGACGTGGGAACAATTTAAGGATGCTTTGTTCGAAAAATTCGTTCCTCGAAGTTATCGAAAGCAGAAGGAGAATGAGTTTGCTAATCTCAAGCAAGGTAAGAAGTCAGTAGCCGACTATGATCGCGAATTTTGTGATTTGGCACGTTTTGCTCAAGATAAGGTGGACACAGACGAGAAAATGGCTGAACTTTTCCGAGCAGGTCTTCGGCAGGAAATAAGAATCGTTCTGGCCAGTCAAAGTGCATTATCGTATGCCGAGACTTTAAACAGAGCTTTGGATATGGAATTGGCAATGCAGCCAGATAAGTCTTCTCAGACTTCAGCAGCCACACAAGTTCAAACTCCAAAGGATAAAGGATAAAATCCGCAGTCGTTCAACCAAAGTCAGAAACGAAAATGGAATTTTGGAAGTCAACCTAGTAAGAAGCCCTGGCAAGGACAGCAAGGACAACAACGTCATCAACAGCAGCAATTTAATCAGGGACGATTCAAACAGCCTTTCGTCAATCAAGGCAGTTCATCTCAAACTTATCAAGGAATGTCTCCATGTTCCAAGTGTGGCAAGATGCATCAAGGGATATGCAAGGCTGGAAGTAATAGCTGCTATACTTGTGGTCAAGTTGGTCATTATTCGTATCAGTGCCCAACTAAACTGCAAGGAGCAGGAGGGAATAGAACATTTCAGAACCAGCCTCAGAAATTGAAGGCAATAGAAGTTGTTCCTCAGCAACGGCAACAGCAACAAAATCGCCAAGGGCCGCGATTCCAGCAAAAGCAAAAGCAACCCCAGCAATTGAGAATGGAACCCCAGCAGCAATATCAAAGGGTTTTTGCTCTTGATCAGAAGCCGTTCGACAAAGATCAAGGAAATTTGACAGGTATGGGTCAATTAAATGGCATACCTGTTATAATTTTATTTGATACTGGTGCATCGCATTCATTTATATCAGATGCATGCGTAGATAATCTTGGTCTTAAAGTAGAACGTGCTAGTCAAGACTTGAGAGTAACAACACCGTTAGGTAAATCTACCTCAGTTACTCGCATCTGTCCTAATATAGAGATTGAATTAGGATCTCTCAAGATGTTAGCGAAAACCCTAAATTTAATTAAAATGTGGGATATAGATATTATCTTGGGAATGGATTGGTTGACCGAGAATTTTGCAAGCATTCAATGCAAGCAAAGGCAAATTTCATTTCATATGCCTGGTCAGGAACCAACTCTATTTTTCGGGATAGAAAGAAGTTGTAAGAAATCGCCGATTATTTCGGCAGTTCAAGCAAGGAGAGTGTTGAAAAAGAAAGATGTGAAAGCATATCTTATCTATCTCAACAAGAAGGAAGATAAGGAGAGCAGCATTGAAGATGTAGCTGTAGTAAAAGAATTTCAAGACGTATTTCCACAAGTTTTGCCAGGATTGCCACCAGATAGGCAAGTAGAGTTCACAATAGATCTTGAACCAGGATCAGCTCCTGTTTCCAAGTCACCATACAGAATGGCTCCAAAGGAGTTGCAAGAATTGAAAATTCAACTGCAAGAGTTACTTGACCTAGGTTTCATTAGACCTAGTGTTTCTCCGTGGGGAGCACCAATTCTGTTTGTCAAAAAGAAGGATGGTAGTTTGAGGATGTGCATCGACTACCGAGAATTAAACAAATTAACCTTGAAAAACAAATATCCTTTGCCGAGAATAGATGATCTATTTGATCAGCTCAGAGGAGCAAGTGTATTCTCGAAGATTGATCTGAAATCTGGTTATCACCAATTAAAGGTTAAGCAAGAAGATATTTCCAAGACAGCTTTCAGAACAAGATATGGCCACTACGAGTTTGTAGTAATGCCATTTGGTGTGACAAATGCTCCAGCAGTATTTATGGATCTCATGAATCGAGTATTTCATGAATTCTTGGACAAGTTTGTCGTAGTTTTCATTGATGATATTCTCGTGTATTCAAAGAATGAATTAGAACACGAGGAACATCTACGAACTGTTCTGAAAAGGTTGAGAACCGAAAGATTGTATGCTAAATTTAGTAAATGTGAATTTTGGCTAAGAGAAGTACATTTCCTTGGACATGTTGTATCTTCTGAAGGAATCAAAGTTGACCCTTCAAAAGTACAAGCAGTTCAGGAATGGAAAGTTCCAACCACACTACATGAAATTAGGAGTTTCTTAGGTCTAGCAGGCTACTATCGGAGATTTATCGAGGGATTCTCCAAAATAGCTAAGCCAATGACCCATCTCCTAAAGAAAGAATCAAAATTCAAGTGGTCAGAAGAATGTGAGGAAAGTTTCCAAGAACTTAAAAAGAGATTGACCACTGCCCCAGTGCTATCAGTTCCAGATTCGGATAAAGATTATGTTGTTTACACAGATGCATCAAAGAACGGACTAGGTTGTGTCCTGATGCAAGAAGGAAGAGTTATTGCATATGCTTCTAGACAGCTTAGACCTCATGAAATAAACTATCCAACTCATGATTTGGAACTAGCAGCAGTAGTACATGCTTTAAAAATCTGGAGACACCATCTTTATGGAACGAAATGTGAAATCTTCACAGATCACAAGAGTCTCAAATATTTCTTTGAGCAGAAAGAATTAAATATGAGACAAAGAAGATGGCTCGAGTTAGTTAAAGACTACGATTGTAAAATTTCCTATCATCCAGGAAAAGCAAATGTAGTTGCTGATGCGTTAAGCAGAAAAGGAAAATCGGAATTTGGATTTCTTCTAACTCAAGAGAAAGAACTCATTAAGAGTTTCGAAGAACTGAGGTTAGAAGTAATTCTACCTCCGCAATCTGTTGAGCAAATGGTTGCAGCTATGGAAATAATTCCAGATTTAAGATTGAGAATTTCCAATGCTCAAAGAAAAGACGAGAAATTGGAAAAGTTACGAATGAAAATTCGTCAAGAGAAAAATGAAAATTTTAAGGAGGCAGGAGATAATGTTCTCCTGTATCGAGGAAGAATTTGTGTGCCGAATGATGAAGAATTAAGGAATGAAATCATGAGCGAAGCTCATGAAACTCCTTATTCAGCTCACCCTGGAGGCACCAAAATGTATCAAGATTTGAAACAAACATTTTGGTGGGAAGGAATGAAAAGAGACATAGCTTCTTTTGTGGAAAGATGTTTAGCCTGTCAGCAAGTAAAGGCATTGCATCAGAGACCCTATGGGAAGCTACAACCTTTAGATATTCCAGAGTGGAAATGGGATAAAATTACCATGGATTTTGTAACTGGGTTACCTAGATCCAAACGAGGAAATACAGCGATATGGGTAATAGTGGATAGATTGACAAAATCTGCACACTTTATACCTATTCCCATAACTTATGGCGCAGATAAGTTAGCTCAGATGTACGTGCGAGAAATTGTGCGATTGCACGGAGTACCTAAGTCGATCACTTCGGATCGAGACTCAAAATTTACTTCTCATTTTTGGAGAAGTATACAAGAAGAATTAGGTACCAAATTGAACTTCAGTACGGCTTTTCATCCTCAAACGGATGGTCAATCAGAAAGAACCATTCAGATCTTGGAGGATATGTTGAGAACTGTTGTTTTAGATCGAGGAAGTCAATGGGAGCAAATTTTACCTCTTGTTGAATTTGCTTACAACAACAATTATCAAATGACGATTGGCATGGCGCCCTACGAAGCCCTTTATGGAAAGAAGTGTAGATCTCCGCTCCATTGGGATGATGTGGGCGAGAGAAAAATATTAGGGCCTGATTCAGTGGAAGAAATGATAAAGATTGTGCGTCAAATCAAACAAAGAATTAAAGAAACACAAGACCGTCAGAAGTCTTATGCCGACGTCGAAGATCAAAGCATTAGAATTCAATGTGGGTGATAAAGTTTTCTTGAAAGTTTCGCCTTCAAGAGGAATTCAACGATTTGGTGTTAAAGGAAAGCTTAAGCCTCGCTACATAGGACCATATGAAATTCTGGAAAGAATAGGTCAAGTAGCATATAAGCTAGCTTTACCGCCAAGTTTTGGAAATTCACATAATGTGTTTCATGTATCTCAGTTGCGGAGATATATGTTTGATCCTAAGCACGTCATTCGTCAAGAAGAAATAGTCCTTGAACCAGATCTCAATTATGAAGAGAAACCTGAAGCGATTTTGGATCGGAAGGTCCAACAGCTTAGAAATAAGTCGATCGCGTCAGTAAAAATCAAATGGAGGCATCATGGACTAGAAGAAGCAACATGGGAGTTAGAAAGCAAAATGAGAGAAAAGTATCCCGAACTCTTCCGAGAGGTAAGCAAATTTCGGGACGAAATTTATTTTTAGGGGGAGAGAATGTAGTATCCCGTCTTTCTTAAGTAATTGAAATAATTAATCTTCTGAGAAAGACAAGAATTTTAGTAAAATAAAGATTTTCTTTCCGAAAATTTTATCCGGCAGATATATTCTACCGGAAAAATGAGTTTTAATTAATTTTTATCGTCTCGGTTAATCCGAAACGAAGAAGTTTTTACATTTATCAATAGATGATAAATGTTTAGTCATTAATTGACAAGAAGAAGAATTTAATTTAATTACGTGAAATTTTACGTAATTAATCGCTTAAAAATTTAGTTTCGGTCGATTTGAAAATGCTTCAAATCTCCGATTCTTTCTGTGAGATTTTTATCTAAGGTTCGTGAAACCTTAATCTTAATTACTGTGTTGAGAAATTAGAGAATTATTAGAAGATTAATTAGTTATTAATTAATTGAATTAATAACTAATTAAATGAATTAACCAAAACTTAGCTATTAAGTTTTAATTTTATAATAAGCTATCCTATACATCTAAACCTAGGGTTATAACTAATATATGTATAGCTATTTCTCTCATCTCTCTTCACACGCACACACCCAAACATAGCAGCATTCTTTCTCTCATTTCTCTCTTCTCTCTCGACACACACATGCACACACACACCATTGATGATCAACTAGAAGCTCAAGAAACAAAGATCAATCCATCCCTAAATAATTAATCAAGGTTGGATTTATGTTTTTGAAGTTATTATATCAAGATTATGGTTAAAACTTCCATCTTCATATATGTATATATATATGATCGAAAATTTGGGAGAAGTATTGGAAATGGTTAGATGTTCTTCATATCTTAGTATTATGCTTGTATGATGAATATATGATCATTAGTATGATTAAATCAAGCATGAAGAACCCTAATCCTAATTCTATTTTTTTTTCGAAATTTTGGAAGAAATTAGAGAAAGTGATGATATGATTTTAATCTCTTGGTATGATGCTTATATGTTGTTTTCATAACGATATTATGATGAGTAGATGATCGATTATTAGCTTAAGAAATGCATGAGAAACCCTAGATATAGATATATATATATATATATATCGAAATTTTGAAGAAGAAATGAAGAAGTGATTGAATGATGATTTGTTCTTCATGAATTATGCTTAGAATATGATTATAAGATCAAATATGTAATTAGATTTAAGCATGAAAAACTCTAGCTATCAATTGGCAATTTTCGAAAATGAGAAGAAAATGGGAAATAATGAATACATGAATTATATGATTGATTTAATGAGATAAATGAGTTTAGTTAAGTATTTTAAGAATGTTTCATGTTGGAAATAATTAAAAATTTCCAACCAATTTCATTTTGAGAAAATAACCGATTAAATAAGAATATAAATTAGGGTTTAATAATGTAATGCTAGATGATGAATTGGATGATTCAATTAAAGATATATGAGATTAATGAAGTATTTTAGATCAAGAGATAATGAAAAATTAGCTTGATTAACCCTAGAAACCCTAGAAAATCAAATTAGGGTTCTTAAATTAGGGTTGAAAGATTAATACTTAATTGAATGAAATTAAATGAAGAAATGAGCTTAAGATGATAATTAAGTATATTAGAAATTAAAAAGAAGAGAAAATAATTAAAGAAATATTAATTTTAATATAACCGAAAATTTAAAATAAATAAATAAAATATTAATAAAATTTTAATTAAGAAATTAATTGCATTTATGAACTTCTTAATAAAAATTAAGTGTTATATAATTTTATGGAAATTTAATTCAAAGAAATAAAGATTTTTCTATTTATGGTTGACTTTCCCGATTTGGAAATTTATATGTTTAATTGAGTTAATGTGTGTATTTAAGGTATAATTATGTTTGTTATAATTAAATAAAGGTATAGAATTAAATTGAAAATTTTCTGAATCCGTTAGACGGATTAAAATCGATTTAGTCAGTTGTGATGAATAGTAGTTTATAAATATTATTGTTGTATGAGAATTGATTAATATTGATGCTTAATGAGGAATTTAGATAGATTAAGATAGATTAAGAACGTTTGAAAAGTTAAGATAGGAATTCTCGAATTTCATCAAGTTACGACGTAGAAATTCGAATAGAATTTCGTTAAGAATATCGAAGTCGTTAGTCGATAGAAGCTCTCGTTCTAAAATCGTTATTCCGTTTCGATTAAAGGAGCAAGCGGAAGCGGGAGCAGAAACGTGAAGTAAAAGGGCTACAAGCGTTAGAGCTTAAAGTTTAAAGCTTAAGTTTATCAGGTGGGCTTTCTAAACTAAAATATGTGAAAAGCATGATATCGTATGTTTTACAAAGTTTTGATACTTGCCAAATGATTTTAAAAATGTTTAAGTATGTTACCATCTACTTCAGAAAGACGAATTCGGTTTCACGCAAGGTGAAATCTGTGTACACATTGGTAATCGTGCGCATTTCTTTGATAGGCCGATTATTCATAATCGTGAGCCTTTCCTTGATATGCCGATTACAAGTGATTGAGAAAGAGGCCTCTTTCTCATCACCATTATTTATTTGTAGATATGGTTCATACTGTTATAAATGTCTGCAGACAAATGAGTTTTGAAAAGAAAATATTTTTAGCATTTTACGAGTTGTTTTCAGAAAATCCTCGTATTATGTTTTCCGGCAAGTTTTCATATATAGCTGTATTCAGCAAAGTTTTCAAATGTTTTCGGCATGTGTTCACTGAGTACGTAGTACTCAGCCCTGCATGTTATTTCTAAAACGTGCAGGTTAGCAGGGATGCAGATGACGAGGCTGGATGGATGTTGGTTGTTGTTGTTAATATTTTGAAAAATAAAGAGCCTAGATTATATGTCGTCATACATATAGTCTTTCGTATTCCGCTGCCATGTTAAGATGATTTTTTTTAAATTATGATGAAGTTGTTTAAACCCTAGAGTCGATCTATGTTTTGATAGTCGAATTCTTTTGTCACAGTTTGCGTGAAACTTAGTCTTGATATGTATTTAATAAAATCTCTATTCCATGAAGCTTTGTCGAACTCGAAACATCTTTCTTTATCTTGTTTTCTTGATCCTCAAGTCATTATATCATCTTCTTGATCAATTGTCGATTATTTGGTTGATCAGGTCTTTTGATTCCGAGTGTTTCGAGTTGTGTTTATTGATATGTATGTCATATTGAATTCAGTTGATCGTCTCGAGTCATATATGTCGTATTATTCTATAATGATGAGTTGTTAAGTATGGTTATTCTTTTGAACGATAGCCGGGTCGCTATCTTAATTTCCTTTGTTAATCATAAATTGTGTAAGTCGTGGGACCTACCGGCCTTGACATCTAATATCGAGGTTCGGGCTGCGACATCCAGCCAGCTCAGTTTTCCAGCCAGCTCAGTTTTTCCAGCCAGCTCAGTTTTTCAGCCAGCTCAGTTTTTCCAGCCAGCTCAGTTTTCCAGCCAGCTTAGTTTTTCAGCTAGCTCAGTTCTCCAGATAGCTCAGTTTTCCAGCTAGCTTTGATTTTCCAGTCAGCTTGATTTATCCAGCTGATCTTTGCTCAACTTGTTTTCAGTTGTTTCTTCCGTAAACTCAAAAGTTAAAATGTTAGCTAATTTTTCCTAATGATACGTTAATGATGAGTTTAAGAATTAATGATACGTCATTAATGAGCTTACATGTCAAAGACATATATTGATAATATAATGTTAAGCTTAAATGTTATCAAAGAGCTTAAGCATTTTTTTTATATGCTAAAATAAATAAAGAAAGAGCTTAATGATTAATGAGATGCTTATATGAAGAAATGAAATATTTATTTTTTTTATGATATGATGTTACGAATGATATGATAAGCTTAAGTGTTTAATGATGTAAATAGTATGAGTTTAAATGTTAATAAAGTGTTTATATGCTTAAGTATGAGATTAAATGATGAAATATGTGATTTATGTTTTAAAATATATCCTGAAGTTATAATCGATTAATTATCGATTAAGAAGTTAAGTAAGAAAGAGGAAGTAATTAGAAAAGTTTAGTTCCTAATTGCCGAGATAAAAACCCTAGAAAAAGCCGAGACAAATTAGAGAAATTTTCAGAATAACAGCGGCATCCCTCATTTGAATATTTAATTTTTCTCGCTCTTATGTTTAAATTTAATTATTAAATGAAGGAACGAGCGGGACTGAAAAGTGAGGGAAAAGCCGAGAAGTTAAAGTATAGATAAAGTAGCTTCAGTCCAGGTGGGCTTTCTGAACTAAAGAAATAAAGAATGTGATATTATGATTATATATATGTGTGTGATGATTTTCAAAGTGATTGACTTGCCAATTTTTGAAGTTTTTGTATGATACCATCTACCAAAGAAAGACGAATTCGGTCCTACGTAATGTAGGATTTGTGTACACTATGTGGTAATCGGGAGCCTTCCTTATGGTGGGACGATTACAAGTGTTTGAGAAGGAGGCCTACTTCTCAACACTCAAAAGTTATAGTAGATGTGGTACATACATGATAAGTATTTTGACTGCGCAGTCACTTATAATGAAAGGAAAAAGGTTTGAGCATGCACAGGTTTGTTTATAAAAGTTACTTGTGCTATGCTTTATGGCAAGAGTCAATCTATAGCTCTAAGCAGCAAATTTTCAATTATTTCTAAAATGTGCAGGCTGGCTTGAATGAAGATGGAGTGTGCTGGGCGGATTTTTGTTGTTGACCTCTTGAGACATTGTTGATGTTGAGCAGGATTATATGTCTTCATACATATAATCAAAGATATGTCATGTTGTTTCCGCTGCAACACTCTGAATTTATTCAGTAATTGTTGTCTTAGTATGATGTTGAAGCTATGACTTGATAAACCTTATTTCCGTTGTTAAACTCTGATACGAGATGGTGTTGTCTTTTGACCATTCTCGGCTATTTTGGTTTGACTTAAAAGAATGATTTATTGTACGATTGGTTTTTGTTGGATAACTGGGTCGTTATCTTGTTCCTTGGTTAATCATAAATTGTGTATGTCGTGGGACCCACCGGCTTGGTTATCTTCATTCTAAGTCGGGCTGTGACAAATAATGTGTGTATTTAAAGTGTAATTATGTTTCTTATAATTAAATAAATGTATAGAATTAAATTGAGAATTTTCTGAATCCGTTAGACGGATTAAAATCGAGTTAGTCAGTTGTGATGAATAGTAAATTATAAATGTTGAAGTTATATGAAATTCGACTGGTGGTGATGCTTAATGAGGAATTAAGATAGATTAAGAACGGTTGAAAAGTTAAGATAGGGATTCTCGAATTTCGTCAAGTTACGGCGTAGGAATTTGAATAGAATTTCGTTAGGTTTATCGAAGTAGTTATTCGATAAAAGATTTACATTCTAAAATTCGTTATTCGCTTTCGATTAAAGGAGCAAGCGGAAGCGGGAGCAGAAACGTGAAGTAAAAGGGCTACAAGCGCTAGAGTTTAAAGTTTAAAGCTTAAGTATATCAGGTGGGCTTTCTAAACTAAAATATGTGAAAAGCATGATATACTGTGGTTTTAAAGTTTTGATACTTGCCAAAATTATTTTTGAATGTTAAGTATGTTACCATCTACTTCAGAAAGACGAATTCGGTTTCACGCAAGGTGAAATCTGTGTACACATTAGTAATCGTGCGCATTTCTTTGATAGACCGGTTATTCGTAACCGTGAGTCTTTCGTTGATATGCCGATTACAAGTGATTGAGAAAGAGGCCTCTTTCTCATCACCATTATTTATTCCTAATATTTCAAGGAAATAATAGCATCATCTTGGCATATAAACTTTATCATAACTTTAATGAATCAAAAGATTCACACTTATCATCAAATAATCACTAAAAAAAATGTTTTTCCTGTAGTAATTATTATATATATACATATTTATTTGCTAAATTTAATTAGCTCTTCATTCTTTATAATCAAGAGATGAATAATATCATGTTGATGTATAAACTTCCTCATAAATCTCTTTTGAGATTTTTAACTTTATCTCAACATTTTTTTTTTTTTTTAACTAAATAATTACTAACTAAGCTAACGATAACAAATAACTAATGGAACGAATAAAACGAACGACGCACTAAACTAATGATAGTCGAATAATGAACGAAACGATTAACGGACGAAACTAACGAAGAATGAAATGAACTACAACGAAACGAACTACGAACAAAATAAACGAAGAATGAACAACTACGAACGACAACGGAATGGACGAATAAACCCCGGCGCTGGATCGAACTATCCCGCGCCAAGATCGCCGTCCCGCGCGCAGACGTCGCGCGGCCAAGAAGAGATTTCCTTCATGCGCGCGCGACTTGACCTCCGGCGGATTGTCCCGCGCCACACCAACCCGCGCCCGATGCTGAAATTGTCGTCGTGAGTCGGCGCGCCGCGCTGTGGTCGCGCCCGGTGCCGGTTCGACGCTTTGTCTTGTTTTCTTCGTCCGAGCTTTTAATCGATCTTTTTCCATTCCTTACCTCACTTCTTTACTTTAACTGCTATTATCTAAACTTCGATCAGTTGATTCACTCATTGGAATTACCTGGTGAACTCGATCAATTTGGATTTACTCAATGGACTCGATCAATTGGATTCTGCTGGAATTACTCAAATTTGGACTCGATCAGGATTTACTGGTGGACCCGATCATTGGAATTACCTTGGACCCGATCATTGGATTTACTCGGTGACTCGGCCAATTGGATTTACTCACTGGATTTACTCATTGGACTCGATTGGATTTACGCAATTGGACCCGATCACTGGAATTACCCGATCAATTTGGATTTACTCAGCTGGACTCAGTCAGCTGGAATTACCCAGCTGGACCCAGTCAGCTGGAATTACCCAGCTGGACTCAGCCAGCTGGATTTACTCAGCTGACTCAGCCAGCTCAGTTTTCCAGCCAGCTCAGTTTTCCAGCCAGCTCAGTTTTTCCAGCCAGCTCAGTTCTCCAGATAACTCAGTTTTTCCAGCTAGCTTTGATTTTCCAGTCAGCTTGATTTATCCAGCTGATCTTTGCTCAACTTACTTCTTCATTTAGTAGGAAAATTTGCCTCTTTGAGGACTTTTACAAAAGGTAGGGAATTATTTACACCCAAAAATTCCCTATATGAACCGTGATTTTCTAACATCACGCAAAATGTTTTTATCGGAGCGGAATTCTACTTCGCTTCCGATTCGCTATACTATCATATTATGCTTCTATGTACAAGAACTTATTTACAACATAAATGTTAAAAGTTGTTCGCTTACTAGTCTATTACATATATTTACATCATTATCTTTTTTTTTTATCAACTTCCCGACACTTCCCTTCACTGCTCATCCTCTGACGGATCCTCTTCTTCTTCCTCCTCTTCGTCGTCTCTCGGATCCTCCTCACTTGGATCTTCTTCTTCCGTTTCCGTGCTCTCCTCTGCCCTCTCCACTCCGTCCAAAGTCACACGAGGGGCATAAGTAATATCCTCTCCCGGCGACGGCCTAAAGCTAGGCTGAAAACTTAAATGAGTAAATGGTATTCTACGGAGGTGGAAGTATCCTTCGGTTGGTCCAACTTCTGGATCAACGTTATCCTCGTCACTATCATAGTGACGTGGTCCAGAGGTGCTAGCCACATTAGGGTCAAATAGAATAGGCTGGGCTCCAACTATGACATCAAGCTCTGAAGAATTCAAAGCTTGCAATGTTTCAACGGAAGGATCATTTGGAACTTCCTCAACAAAAGAAGCTGAGGCTACGCCGTTAGGCAAAACAGAAGGCTCAGGAACAAAGGTTTGAGTCTCGATTTGGGAGGGAGACGAAACATAGCCATTTGCCAATGGCTCAACAAGAAAAGAGTTAGCATCAAATCCATTATTTCCATGGATGGGAGAAGCAATAGGTTCGGGATTTTCTGGAGGATTCTGATCCAGAATAGGGTAATCTTGGGGCATGAGATGTTGTAAACCAAACTCACCAACAGGAATCAATGGCTGATATGGTCCAGGAGGTGGGTACGAAAAACACATATATTGAGTACTAATTGCAGCTATGAACGCTCTGCAATCTCCAAACAAGACACCATCCCAATATTGGGGAGTAACGTACCTTGAAGCAATCGATGCCGCCCACTCCTGCCAATCCTCAGGAAGCAGAGGAACTAGCCTAACTATACCAATAACTCCCGAGATATTTGATTCATGGATGTCCATCCAAACCCTATGGTACCGAGCTAAAAACTCTGCTAGGGTTTCTGTGTAGCTCATATGTATGTGGTGAAATTCAATCATCGCTGCTACGCTTCTAGAGTTGGACATCCTATAAAAGAAAATTTAAATAATTAACTAAACTGAAATTACGAATAGTTTTGAGAATCCACTGTCTCAACATACTCAATGTCGCTTCCAAAAGGGTGTTCCGGGCTCATGTTACATTCCACAGATAAATACTCAACTTGCTTGCACAACTGATCCATTATCTCGCTTATGATTGATCACCAACAACCAATCACATTAGAGGCTAAAACATAACAAATATATATATACTTCAACTTCCAAACTTTATAACTAGAAACGGTTGAAATTCGTACCTGGATAGCTGGATGAGATGAGAGATGCTGGACTTCAGTTGTTGTTAAAAACTAACTAGTCTAGGAATTCAAACCAGACTAGACTTTCAGAAAACAACTTGGAGCAGAAGACATTGCTCTAAACTAATCTAGGGTTTCAAATAGACTAGATTTTAGAAAATATTATTCAGAGCAGTCAGACCCGCTCTGATACCACTCTGTCGCAGCCCGAACCTCGATATTAGATGTCAAGGCCGGTAGGTCCCACGACTTACACAATTTATGATTAACAAAGGAAATTAAGATAGCGACCCGGCTATCGTTCAAAAGAATAACCATACTTAACAACTCATCATTATAGAATAATACGACATATATGACTCGAGACGATCAACTGAATTCAATATGACATACATATCAATAAACACAACTCGAAACACTCGGAATCAAAAGACCTGATCAACCAAATAATCGACAATTGATCAAGAAGATGATATAATGACTTGAGG